>CP139509.1:232107104-232618661 GCA_021014915.2 Artemisia tridentata subsp. tridentata
TGTGTTTGATAAAATGTCTACATGACATTTTATAACTGTGATGCAGTAGCAGTTAGTATGAGATGCAGTAGCTTTTAAATTGCCGCGTATTAGCATGAGTTAGGTTAGATGTAGTTTGCGTCATGTGCGAAAGTGATTTTGTGTGCTTGAATGTTTGGCTGATGCATTAGCAGTTGGTCTGAGATGCAGTAGCTTTTAAATTGTCACGTATGAGCATGAGATAGGGTAGATGTGGTATGCATCATGTACGAAAGTGATTTTGTGTGCTTGAATGTTTGGCTGATGCACTAGCAGTTGGTCTGAGATGCAATTGCTTTTAAATAAATAAAATCAGAATAGAAGAGGAGGTAAACTATATTGATGCAGTAACATATAAGCATATAAGCATTTAAGAGTCAGTAACATGTAAGATTAATTGTGATGCAGTACAATATTAATTGTGATGCAGTAATTATGAAATATATTTGAAGCTGCTTAATCATGGTTTGTTCATGTTTTCCTTTTAAATGGTTCAATCAGCTAAAGACAAATTTGAAGTGTTTTACATTGATTATGGAAATCAAGAAACTGTTACATACAATCAGTTACGTCCTGAGGATCCATCTGTATCATTTGCACCTGGGTTGGCTCAACTTTGCCAACTGGCTTACTTAAAGGTACCATCTTTGGATGAGGATTATGGTTTTTGGTCAGGATGCAGCTGTGCATTTAAGTGAAAGCACACTTGCGGAGCCAAAGGAATTTAAGGCGGTAATTGAGGAAAGGGATACTTCTGGAGGAAAAGTCAAAGGTCAGGGAACTGGAAATGTTCTTTTGGTGACTTTGATCGATGAAAAAGCTGATACCAGTATCAATGACATCATGCTTAAGGTTCGTATCTTTGAACCTTCTTTTCTGTTCAACAGACTTTATGATTCCGTCTGTTTTAATTTGTTGTGGCACAATGGGTCGGGTCAGGTAATGGGTCATCAAAATAAGTTATTTCAGTTTGGGTCAGGCTGGGTTAGTTTGGAACATTTACCGTATAAAAAAATAGGTACTCAGTCCAACATGATTACAAGATCATATTATCTCAATAAAATGATTTACCAGGCTTTATGTACTGAAAAATTGGTAACTAACGTCTGTCAAATTTCTATTTCTGGTTCCCAACTTTATATTGCCTAACTTTTTTTCAAGTTTTTAAAATTTTGGAAATCTTACACTCGTATTCAGTTGCCTAATCAGAACCATATTATAAAAGCCAATATGGGGTTTTCTGAAATATTTTGGAAGCTCGAGTTTTATTTTTTAATTGCAAGTATGTAAGTTTCTTGGGGTAGAAACTTAAGTTGCTGAAATAGGAACTTGACCCATATGATCTGTTCCATTGAAGTTCACTTTTTATCTCTACCATTTGGTCTGTTAGAGATTAAACATAACCATAGTTTACCCCTTTGGAATGATTGCTTATTTTTTTGCTAATTTCTTTTTTAAGCATAAAAGTAGTTTTCTCATTCCAAACACTTTATGTATAGACCAGTTATTCATAAGCATTTTTTTGCTTTATTATCACATTTATCCTAGAACCTTTTGTTTAAAAAATAAATAAAATAAAATAAAATGATTGCAAATTTCTACCAAATTATTATTGTTACAAGTTATCCTTTGCTTTATATCCAAACACACCCTTTTTTCCATATACGCAATTACGCATTACATATATCTCAGCTTAATTCCAGTCACACCTCTTTATTAGCTCTCCTCTCATATTAACAGACATTCATTCACAAACCTATATTTTTATCCTTACACTGGTCTTGTCGTAGACTAATCTTTTTTGGAAGAGCAAAGAAATTTATATACTAAAACCAGGAGGGACAAATACAGATACATCACTAAACCTCTCAGAGAGAGGCCAAAATCCAAAAAAGAAAAAAAAAACTCTATTATAAACACTACATTATACCCAAGAATTCCAATCCATCTTCACCTTGGAACAACTATTAGACATCCATGACAGAGAGTAAGATTGGATCAAAGCAATTAGTCAAACGCCAATTCAGTTGTTTTATCGTGCGCCTACGAATGCCAAACCTTGTCTTAGACTATACCATCCGTGTAACTAATCATGTCAGCAGATTTAAATCTAACCCGATTACGGTTAACCCACTAACCGTATTATGACCCATATAATCGTTTATCTAATTGGTTGGCGGGTTAAGTAGGTTGGGCTATGACCGGATCTAAACACACGACTTGTGTTGAAGATACTTTGAGTATAATGCTAAGTAGCACGCGGAATTTACTACAAAGCACTTAGAAGATTTTGTATTTGGTGATGTGTATGATAGTATGAATGTAACGGTAAGAATAAGAACACAATGTTTAACCAAACAATTAGCTTCAACATATTAATACGGATGATCTACAATATCACCAGGGTTCGACAACCTTGAAGCTCTTACAATTAATTCGTACTTAGGGTTTAGAGATATATGATATATATATGAAACCCTAATTAGGATCTCCTTTTATAGAACAAGGAGTCCTATACAAGTAAAACTATTATACATATCAATCTAACTTAATAAGATATACATGCAATCTATTCTATATATATTATTACGCGTCTTTCACCTTCTGTCTTTATCTTATAACCAGTACTAACTTCTTCTACTAGCAGTACTAACTGACTTAATACTGTTAGTGTAATCTTGAACGAATCTTCAGCAGTACTAAGTTATACCTGGCAGTACTAACTGTTGGTTTAATTCCCAAAAATCCTCCCCTAAACTTATGATTTCTGTGCAAATCATTAAGTTTCTTCTTGAATTAAACTCTGTATATGATGGGGTGGATTCTTTCAAACACTTATCTTCAATCTTGAATCACTTTAGAATTTTCTTCACATATAAGCTTTTGAAGAAACCATAACAGTAAGCACTCCAATATAAACTTCATACTTATCTCTGATTTTGAACTAATATCCTCCCCTGAGTTACATAATCATATTCCTCCCCTGTTTGGAAGAATCTTCACCATCACATAAATTTGAACATATGACATTTGAACTCAGCTTCCAATATGACAATTTGTACAAGTTTCCATCAATTCAGTTGTTTAGTTTCAGACCTACTCTCATCACTTCCAGATGTGTAACCTTCTGAGAGAGGTGAATCATAGAGTATAAACTGAGTTTTAAACCAAGTTTGAATGAACAGTACAAACTAGTTGGAACTAGCAGTACAAACTGTTTAGCAAAAATTTTCAGAGATCAGGATAAACTTAATGTGGACTTGAAAACATTTTTGCCCACTTATAGTTTTTAGCAAACTATCAGCTATCAACGGATTTGATGTGTCTTTACCAATAGCCGTTTGCTTTGGACTAGTCAACTCTTTACTTTAAGATATGGTGAGTTGATGACCATCCAGTTTTTGGTAAACTGTCAACCATAAACGGATTTGATTAGTCTTTACCAGAAACCGTTTGATCTGGACTAGTTGGTTCTTATGTGGGTTAGACATGATGAACCATTTACCATTTGTTGTGTGACGAATTCTCACACTTGACATTCCAAACCACTATTCTTTCCAAAGCATAATCCAATACAAAATGTACATACTCCAATCAATTTGCTTATTTAACCTGCAAATGTTAGTCCAAAACCAAAGAAAATACATCACAAAACATTTCCTTTTTAACAGTTATCACAAGTGACTAACAAATATCCATAAGCAGTACTAAAAATTACCAAGCAGTACAAACTATACCCAGCAGTTTCATCAGACACACCTAGCAGTACAAAATCCTTATGATTACAAAAACACTTAGACATCGAATTTTTCAAGGATTAAGCATTCCAATACCTGTTACCAAGTACTGAAACCTTGTCACATCAAAACCTTTAGTTAGTAAGTCAGCAAAATTGTCATCAATGTGAATTTTGACAACCTGAACCAACTTCTTTTCATTACAATCTCTTATAAAATGATGTCAAATCTCAATATGTTTAGTTTTTGAATGTTGAACTGGATTTTTAACTATGCACATTGTACTGCTATTGTCTATGAAAATTATTGTATTCAATAAATTATACCCATAATCAAGCAATTGATTCTGAAGCCAAAGAACTTGAGCACAACAACTTGCAGCAGCCACATATTCAGCTTCTATAGTAGAAGTGGCCACCATAGTTTGCTTTTTGCACTGCCATGAAATTAATCTGCATCCCAGAAACTGAAAACCACCAGTTGTAGATTTTCTATCCATACTAGCTCCAGCATAATCAGAATCTGAGTAAGCTACCAGATCAAATGCAGACTCTTTAGGATACCACAGACCCCTATTAGGTTGACCTTTAAGGTATCTAAAGATTCTCTTCACTGCTGTCAGATGAGACACTTTAGGATTGACTTGGAATCTTGCACAAGCACAAACTGCAAACATAATATCAGGCCTGGATGATGTGAGATACATCAAAGACCCAATCATAGATCTATACATGTGCACATCAACAGCTTCTCCACTTTGATCTTTCAATAGTAAATGTGTCTCCTTATCAATAGGTGTACTTGCAGCTTTAACATCTATGATTTGGAATTTTCTCAAAATTTCACCAACATATTTATCCTGAGAGATAAATATTCCATCTGACTTCTGCTGTACTTGAAGTCCTAGAAAGAAAGTGAGCTTACCCATAGAGCTCATCTGAAACTGATCTTTCATTATCTTTTCAAACTCTTTACACATTTCTTTCTTTGTAGAACCAAAGATGATATCATCTACATAAACTTGAACCAGTAGTATATCACCCTTGTTCTTCTTGATAAACAGAGTTTGATCAATCTTTCCCCTTTGGAACCCATTCTTTAAAAGATAAGTTGCAAGAGTTCCATACCAAGCTCTTGGAGCTTGATGCAAGCCATATAGGGCTTTAACCACCTTGTAAACTTTGTCAGGATGGTCAGGGTCAATAAAACTTGGAGGTTGAGAAACATAGACCTCCTCATTAATAGTACCATACAGAAAGGCACTTTTCACATCCATTTGATAGACCATGAACCCCATAAAGGAAGCATAGGCAGGAAATAACCTTATTGCTTCAATCCTGGCAACAGGAGCAAAAACCTCCTCATAATCAATCCCTTCTTCCTGAGTATAACCCTGAGCCACAAGCCTTGCTTTGTTCTTTATCACTAGACCTCTCTCATCCTTCTTGTTCCTGAATACCCACTTAGTACTAATCACTCTCATCCCTTTTGGTAGATCAATCAGAACCTAAACCTTCTGAATTTTGAATTGAAGCAGTTCTTCTTGCATTGCCTCAACCCAACTTGATTCTTCTAAAGCCTTGGGCACATTTTTGGGTTCTATTTGGGATAGGAAACAGATAAACATACATTCATGCTCATCTTCATGGTGTTTCTCTTCATAAACAACATTGAGAAATCCATGATGATCTGGTTCTTGTGTTTGTCTTCTGGTTTTCACTCCAGACTGAACATCTCCAATAACATTGGTAAGTGGATGATTCTTGTGAATTGTTGTTTAAGGTGTAGGAGGAACATCATAATTCATTGGCATGTTGTGCAGCTCCACTTCTTCATCAGAAAGACTAACAATATCAACTGTTGGTTCATCAGTATGAAGATTTGAACCATCAGTACCTTCTTTTGGCTCAGCAGTACTAACTCCATTTGTACTGCTCTCAGGAATTCCTGTTTCTTTTCCATCTTGTCCATTGTTGGCACCATCATTCTTCTCTCCATTAGCATCCTTTGAGGAAGAATTATTCAATGGACTATCTTCCAAGATTGGCATCAAAATATACTCTTCATCATCTTCTTCTGAACCTGCATCATGGTTAGTATTTGTACCTGTAACAGGCACATAATTCATAGAATTTGAAAGCATATCAAGATCAAACAACCAATCTGGACCAACACCTGCAACATTTTGTATATTTTCCTGAAATTCAATGTGCAGATTCTCTTCAACATGTTTGGTGCTCTTATTGTACACCCTAAAAGCTTTGCTGTTCAAGGAGTAACCAACAAAGAAACCCTCTTCAGATTTCCCATCAAATTTTCCTAGTTGGTCTTTGGTATTAAGGATAGTGACATGACAACCAAAAGGTCTCATGAAGCTTAAGGCAGGGGTTCTACCTCTAAAGAGCTCATAAGGAGTCTTATTGTAAGGTTGCACTACTAGAACCCTATTCTGAACATAACAAGCAGTACTAACTGCTTCAACCCAAAATGAAATAGGTAACTTAGAATCTGCTAACATTGTCCTAGCAGCCTCTATTAAGGTCCTATTTTTCCTTTCAGCTACTCCATTTTGCTGTGGGGTTCTAGCTACACCGAATTCCCTTTTAATACCTTTTTCTCTGCAAAACTCATCCATAACCCTATTCTTAAATTCTGTTCCATTATCACATCTGATTATTTTTACTTTCTTATCAGCTAGGTTTTCTACCTCAACTATAAAGGATTTAAGGATTTCACTAGTCTCATCCTTAGTTCTCAAAAAGAAAACCCAAGTAAACCTAGAATAATCATCAGTGATAACTAAACAATATCTTTTATGATTCAAGCTATTCATAGAAGTTGGACCAAACAAGTCCATATGAAGTAAGTATAAAGCTTGATTGTTAGAGTTATGCATCTTTGGCTTACAAGAAGCTCTGTGTTGCTTACCCTTAAGGCAAGAAACACAGGTTTGGTCATTTTGAAAAGTTTTGTTAGGTAAACCTCTTACCAAACCATTTTTAGCAATTTTGTTAATGGTTTTAAAATTAACATGACCAAGCCTTCTGTGCCACAACATTGACTCCTTCAATGTGGCTTTTGCAACAAGGCAAGTAAGACCTTCTTTGGGAACAAGTTTATTCATCTCAACACTGTATGTGTTACCCTTTCTGGGGATTTTAAGTAATACTTGACTTTCATTAGGTAGCTTGAAGTCAGGAGAAAGAATAAGACAGTCAGTATCAGTGAATAATACCTTGTTCTGTTTATCACAAATTTGTGATACAATAAAAAGGTTGTACTTTAGCTCTGGTACAAAATACACATTCTCAAAGTCTAGATTACCAGTTTTAATTACACCTTTACTAGTAATCCTGCCACAAACTCCACCTCCAAAGATAACAGGTCCACCATCCAAAGCCACAATGTCTGAAAGGTATGACATGTTACCAGTCATGTGCCTAGAACATCCACTGTCTGAGTATCCTCTATCTTCTCCATCATTTGTAGGATGTTCCTGCACACAAAATAAGGGGGTTAGTTCCTTTTGGGGACCCAAGCCATCACTGACTTGGATCTACCTTGTGCATCAATATAAGAATATTTGTTGAAAGTCATTGATGCACCATTGGGTTTGGTAGGTTTCCTGACCCAACGTGTTGAGGCCTTCACAACATTGCCCCATTGACCCTTAACACTCATATGTCTAGCAGTAGGAATTGCTGGCCTAGTAGTTGGAACTGCTGGCCTAGCAGTTGGAACTGCTTGTTTAACTTTAGGCACCCATTTTTGATTACTCAAAGATGTTTTCTTATAAAAGGGCCTTTTAACTGTTTGTGCATGTTTTGAAAGTGGTTTTGCACTAGTAACAGTTTGTTTGTTATTAAACCATTTGTTTGGTCTAGCAGTTGAAACTGCTTTAATGCCAGACCTCAACATACCAGCTCTGGGTGTCATCTTATGATTTTCATTAGGGTTAGTCAATCTAGTTGGACTGTTTTGAGTTACCCTAGCATTTTTGTTCCTATTCACCCTTGAATTCCCAAAAACCCTATTTTTCCATGGGTTTGAATTACAATAAGCAGCCAAATGATCAAACTTTCCACATACAAAACATACTTTGTTTTGCATGACAAACTCATCACCTAATTGTTGAGATTTTAAACCGTTCCAGTTCCTCCGGTTACCCCTAGGAACTGAAGATCTATGTGTAGATCTATACATCTCAGCATACTTAACATTTTTCCTAACTGGTTTTATGTTTTCAGTTTTAACCACCTTAGGAGCATGTTTAACTTTTACCTTAACAACATCAGGTTTAGTCTTAACCTGATCATCCTCATCATCAGATGTCCAATCCTCTATGGTTGGTGCATCTGAGTTCCTACCAGAGGACACCTTATCCTCAAAAAGTGATTTATCACTTGCACTAACATAAGAATCCTCAGCCTTAACAAATTTAATAGGATTCTCACTTGTTTTAGCACCATACCCAGGAAACTCAATGTCCTTAAACTCTTCTAAACCTGTATGAGCTAAATCAATTCCTGGAGGGACAAACATTCCTCTATTTGGGGGAGCAACAGACTTGTAACCTAAACCAGATGTAGCTTTATGAACTATTTGACTCTCTATAATTCTTTGAATCCCTTTGGATGTATACTCAAGAGTGTCAACACTTAACTTTATATTTTCTTTTTCTTTCTTAAGTGTCTCTAGTTCATATACAAGCCCACTCATTTTATCATCTCTCATTTGCAAATCCCTCTTTAAAACAGCTATATCATCATGAAAATTTGATTCATTCTTTCTATAAAAATCAAGTTGTTCTTCCAAAACAGCTAGTCCTCTTTTATGATTAGACAGACTAAAATTTACTTGATTAAATTCTACTCTAAGATCATCATACTGTTTCTTAAGAGTTTCATAATCTTTTAAAGCAGAACAGGAATTTGAACATTTTTGAACAATATGTACCTCTGAGTCTGAGAAAGCCATTAATGCAATGTTGGCTGAATCCTCCTCCTCTTCCATAAAGCTCCAATCAAAACCTGCTCCATCCACAGCAACCATTGCTTTGGAAGAAGTATCTTCCACATTCACTATTCTCCTTGTTCCTTGCTGACTCTTGAACCCTTAACCCTTGTTATTTTGTTGTCTTGGGCTCCTACATTCCCTGGCAAAGTGCCCCATTTTGTGACAATTATAGCACTCCACCTTGGACTTATCATACCCAGCAACATCTCTTCCATTAAAGGTAATCTTGTTCCCAGTCCTTTGATAATACTTCTTAGCCCTGATACTTATCAATGCCAACTGCCATTTTAAATCCATAGCTTCCAAATCATCTTCAACAATCTGAAGAAGGTCTTCATTGAAGATTTGAGACCCACCAGATTGTTCTGACACAAATGCATATATGGTCTCATCAGTTAAGCCAGCAGTACTAGTTTTTACACTAGCAGTGCTAACTTTAGGGCTAGCAGTACCAACTGCTTCAACATCTTCAGGACTGTTATTGTTGGAAGATGATAAGAATGCCGTGTTTCCAGAACTAGAACTAGTGCTTCCTCCTTTCCTCACTTTTTGTTCAACAATTTTGAGATTCTTGTACAATTCATTCGGTGACATCTTTTCCAGTTCTGGCTTATTGCTCCAGACAACCACATAGGTGTTCCACTCAGCAGGTAGACTATTGAGAAACTTCATATTGAGATCTTCTTGTGGAATCACAATTTTCAGAACAGTAAGCTGGCTGACAATCCTTTGAAGTCTATTGAAGATATGATCAAGTGTTTCAGAACTTGAGGCACTGAAGTTCTCATAACTCTGCTTAAGCAAGGTTCTTTGCGCCTTCTTGGTGGCTTCATTACCACCAAATCTCTCCACAACTGCTTCAAAGAGTGTCTTAGCAGTCTCATATTGGCTAAAGTTTAACACTTGGTCATTAGGAATTGCCATGAGTAACAAATTCCTAGCCTTTTGATCATTCTTCTTCTTTATTCTTTCATCATTAGTAACAGGCTCAGTGTTTCCTCAGAAGTAGTAGGTTTGAAGGAATCACCATTGATTATGATATCCCATAATGCATAGTCTTGCACCATGAAATATTGCTCAATTCTGAGCCGCCATAGATCGTATTCGTTCTGTTTTAGCATGGGGAGTTTAGCAAGGATTGAGGTTTGTGGTGTCTCCATGTCCATCTTCTTGGTAGCAAGTGAGTAAATACTTTTGGATCTTCTAATTCAAAGTATCAGAAACCTGGCTCTGATACCACTTGACCGGATCTAAACACACGACTTGTGTTGAAGATACTTTGAGTATAATGCTAAGTAGCACGCGGAATTTACTACAAAGCACTTAGAAGATTTTGTGTTTGGTGATGTGTATGATAGTATGAATGTAACAGTAAGAATAAGAACACAATCTTTAACCAAACAATTAGCTTCAATATATTAATACGGATGATCTACAATATCACCAGGGTTCGACAACCTTGAAGCTCTTACAATTAATTCGTACTTAGAGTTTAGAGATATATGATATATATATGAAACCCTAATTAGGATTTCCTTTTATAGAACAAGGACTCCTATACAAGTAAAACTATTATACGTATAAATCTAACTTAATAAGATATACATGCAATCTATTCTATATATATCATTACACGTCTTTCACCTTCTGTCTTTATCTTATAACCAGTACTAACTTCTTCTACTAGCAGTACTAACTGACTTAATACTGTTAGTGTAATCTTGAACGAATCTTCAGCAGTACTAAGTTATACCTGGCAGTACTAACTATTTGTTTAATTCCCAACAGGCTATATGAGTTGTAATTGGGTCACAAAAAGGTTGGCGTATGAACCCCTTTATCCACAACTCAACCCGAACACTGACATGTTTATAACTATGCAACTAAACATTTTACTAATGATTATAAAATACTAGTATATGATTACAAGAATGATCTAAATTTCAAAAATGTCATAAAGTACAGTTTGACCCATTTGATATAGAAATGTATTCCTAGACTCATCAATAACTCATAAGTAAATAGGTTGACAGAACCATCTCTACTACCAGAACTTTTCATTAAAGGTCAGCAAACCAAAACTCGGTTACATCATTCTGTTTTCAAGGAAAGTCAAACCAATGTATAGAAAGGATCAAACATAAGTTCCGAATATGAAATGTAATACTAAGGCTCAGTGATCAAATATAAGGTCTATGATCAAACATAATCTGGAATTAACATGTAAAAGAAAGTTATTCTGAATCCTCGTTGTCTTCCAATTCCCTCCCAAGTGTTTCAGTTGGAAGCAACAAAGCACATGCTCCCGACATTATGAACTTGAAAGCAAAGAGACTCATCGGGAGTATTTTGTGACCACCTCCCAGCCTATCTCCCAATGCGGGCCATACCATTCCTCCAATCCATCCCATTACCACTGCATATCCAACTCCTGTTGTTCTTAAGTGGGTAGGATAAACCTATACAACCAACCAAATAAGTGTCATTATTTTTCAGTGATAAACAAATTCATGTAGTCAACTTTAGCATGTAAACATCCTAAACATTAGATATTCTGAAATGAAAATTATTGAAAATTTCTTTCATGAGATGCTGATAATAGATAGAAGCAATTACCTCCTCAGCAAAGATCTGGAGCGTAACAAAGCTTGCAGATGTGAGCATACGAGTACAAAACACCAGTGACTTCCTAACCATGTCATCCCAATCGTAGATTTGTGCCAATATCACAATGTTGCTAAGATGCTAAGTAGTACTCCTATCGTTATTATCTCAAATTAATTGCTCGTTTCTAAAGAAAAGACGAGAATAGACGAGAATGATAGATCAAATCTACTCAAAATTGTAAAACTCAAACAAGGTGCCAAGTCATTCTCATATCGTTGTTGTCCCAAATTATGTTTTTTAAAATGGACGAGAATGAAACCACTACCAACAATCTGCAACAACAGGCATAACTTTTTGCGATGCAGTAATTATTAATTGTGATGCAGTACAATATTAATTGTGATGCAGTAATTATGAAATATATTTGAAGCTGTTTAATCATGGTTTGTGCATGTTTTCCTTTTAAATGGCTCATTTTTGTATGGTCAACAGGGTAGATTTTTGCTTGCTGCTGTTAGTGGAAGAGTTTTAGCTCGCTCATTTCATGTAGTTCTCAACGTCGGTATAGAGATGATCAAACAAGCACTTGGCAGTGGAGATGTGAATAATTCTGAATTGACATGGAACCGCATGGAGCTATCAGTGATGTTGAAACATGTGCAGGCTCATGTGGCTCCAACTATTGTTGATCCCAGGGCTGGAATTCAGTGGTTACCAAAGATTCGTAGAAGCTCCCCAAAAGTAAAGCGTACTGGGGCTCTATTTGAAAGAGTGTTTATGCCATGTGGTATGTACTTCCGCTACACCAGGCACAAAGGCGGAACAACAGATTTAAAGGTGCCCTCTCTCTCTCTCTCTCTATCTCTCTCTCTCACACACACACCATTCTATATATATGCTCATTAGTTGTTCAATTCTTTGTGTTCCAGGTCAAACCTTTTAAAGAGCTTGCATTCAATTCTCAAAATATAACAACAACTATGACATCTCGCCAATTTCAAGTTATGCTTGATGTTCTGAAAAATCTACTCTTTTCCAGGCTTCCCAAGTAAGAATACCCTAATTTTACTTGTGGTCGAAAGACATGTTTGGCATGAGGGAAAGATGGATACCGACATACCTTCACGATGAGCTTATGGCAGGCCTCATGCGCACTACTTCTAGATTAGAAAGTGAAAATCATTTTTTTTGCATCATGATGCAGTAGAATTATATTAAACTATGGTGCACCAGTTAAATACATTATGATGCAACAGATTTATATATATTGATTCAGCAAATTTATAACATTGTGATTTAGTAGATTTATACATTGTGATGCAGTAATTTACATCTTTGTGATACATTAAGTTTATACAATGCGATGCAGTAATTTACATCCTTGTGATCCATTAGATTTATACACTGTAATGCAGTAGAAAATCAATAGTGATGCAGTAGAAAATTAACAGGGATGCAATATATTTAAACATTGTGATGCAGTATATTTAAACATTGTGATGCAGTAGATTTATACATATTGATGCAGTAAATTTTTAATATTGTGATGCAGTAGATTTATACAATGTGATGCAGTAAATTTTAACATGATGATCGGAGTAGATTTATACAATGTAATGCAAAAATTTAATTAATATTAAAAAAAACACTGTCATATTAAAAGGTACAAAACTTAGAATTAAACATTTATTAATCCAAATTATTACAACTAAAAGTTTGAAACATTCAATAGAATTTAAAGTAAATACAATACAAATACATGGTCAATAATCTTCTTAAACAAATCTTGAGTCACTTTGATATTGTCACCTGTTATAATTTTAGATTTTTTTGGCAGATTCTTCACATATGCTTCGGCTTGTTTCGATATTTTTTTCTTTTTTCTCATTAACGCTGACTAGAATCATCATTGCTAAGTATTTTGTGCACAACATCTTTATTTGTACTTTTTGACCTTTCACCTTCTTTCTTCAACTCATGCAAAAAACCTCCACGACCCATGTATGTTTCGATATGCCTCATAACAAATACGACACAGTCCGTATTTTTGTATGTAGTTCTCCAATGCATCTTCACTGCAATTAAAAACTCAACATATTTTGGGTGGTTTACTCTACGCATGTAGTCAACGAATGAGTTTATCTGTGAAAATTATAAAAAAAAATTGAATTAATATTGTGATGCACTATATTTGACACACCGATGCTGTAAAAACTCATTAATTCACTAATTATAACACTCTGATGCAGTAATAAAAACATTTGTATTTATTTGAGTTATACTTACCACGACCATTGCATAAACACCATATCTTACAGTTACATCATCAATATCATTATCTATGTTGTCGCATGTTAGGAATATAAATATTCATATGATGACTCGGTCACCCCGAGTATCTCTTTAGCATTTATGTAGCTCGTAGGATTATTAGTATCATTAGTATTAGTTTAGTTATTATAGTATTCGTGGAGTGGGTCGGGACTTTACCCACTGTCAGCTCGCTCCACAGCCCACTCGGGGTACTTAAGTAAGTAAGTATAAATACCCCTTCCCATGTGTGGGAAGGGTTGGACCTTTTCTCACACTTAATCTAATCTCATTCTCTTTCTCTCTCTAAAGGTTCCATACTCTCTCTTTACTTCTCACTAGATTCGGATCAAAACCAACAAGAACCATACGTTATATGTTTATGAACATGCTTACAATTGGTATCAAGAGCCATGGTTAGGTTCTAGTGATTGCATGTTCACGAATTAGTGGCTTGTTCTTGGTGGGTTTTGTTTTGTTTTGTGGTTCGACTAGAAAAGGGTAACAAATCACGATTTGAGCTTCGTTTGTGGTTGGATTCGTTAAAAGTTTGTACTTTCATGATTAGTATTGTTATTTGAGCTTAGTTTGGTGTTTGGAGAGATTGTTCTATCAGTTTAGTGGCGTGTTTAAGTCAATTCGTGTAGTGTTTAAAGTTTTTTCTTTGTTGCGATTTGACTCTCGAAAAAGAGTTTCATCGTTGCGATTTGTGTTAAGTTGAGTGTTATTGGGTTGCGATTTGGTGCTGCGATTTGGCGTTTTACTTAAAAAGCGAAAAAAGACAAATCGCAAGAAAGTGACAGTTTTATCCTGTTGTGAATTGCGATTTGACCTTTGCGATTTGGGTATTTCTGGGTTGCGATTTGAGTGAGCCTGCAATTTGAGTGAGCCTGCGATTCGATCTTGGCGATTTGAGTCACTGCGATTTGACTTGTTACGACTTGACTGATTGCGATTTGACCAGTTGCGATTTGACATTGCGAGTTGATACTTGCGATTTGACTTATTGCGATTTGGTTAATTGCGATTTAACTTGTTGCGATTTGATTAATTGTGACTTGACTTGTTGCGAGTTGATCAGTTGCGGTTTGACTAAAGATCCTGCAGTTTGACTTTTTACGTGAAAACTTCAAACGACCATAACTTTTGAACCGTAACTCCGTTTTCAGCGAATTACCTGTCAAAACGACCGTAAGACCGTGGAGAAGGACACAATGAATAATTTTATTCATTCAACCCAAATTTCGAAGCCTGAAATCGCTCCAGAAAGAAGTTATCGAGCTGTGAAGTTTTTTAGACCAAAATTTCACTACAACTAAGGCACTTCACCAAACCAAATCACAACTAAACAACAGATCACCAAGTCTACTAAACCCTCATCATAGCACATTCAAGTAATCAAATCACAGTTTATTCTTGATTTTTGTAAAATCCCGCGAAAGAATCTATTTCTCGATTTAAATCATAGACTTGTAAAATCCTGTGAACGTTCATATCATGTCAAAGACTTCGGATTCAGTCATTGCTGAGGTGCTCAAACTGTACGACATGATCGATGAACATAAGATTCCCAACAAAGTACAACCGACAAACGTTTTTGAATAGACAAACGTTTTTGGGTCAGATATTGCTAATATGGAATCTTTGTGCTCGAATTCGCAAGAGAGAGAGTTACTTTAGCCACAACAATTGCACGATGATGCAAAGGATAGTTGCATAGAATGCTTTCGACTACTTCATTCACATCTCAAGGTTCTCTCAGAAAGACCTGAATCCATGGGAGGATTCGAACGAGCATTTGCATCACTCTTTGGTCAAGATGTTCAGACTTTCATAGGCACTATGTTCCTGAACTTAAATCAACTAGAACAACGACTTGACAAAGAAGAATTTCATGAAATTAGATCCATGGCTGCTCTTCGGGTGATCAACAAACAACTTCAATTGTTCGTCAATTCACAATACACTTAGGATTATGACAGTCAAATGACAGAAAAGTGTTTTACTGATTACACTGGAATTGAAGTTAACATGTTTAGAGAAACATTACTCCAACACATGGGTAATGTTAAGAAGTACATTGAGGAAAGAGCACAACACAAACTAAAGTATGACATCAAGATGAATGAAAGTCGGAAGCAATCAAGAGTGATTAAGGTTGATTCGAGTAAAGCACTGGGTGCTAGTTCAGTTGTCACAGAATGCAGTGGGACAAAGTCAGATAAGCATGATACAAGCAGCAGTTATGTGACTCATATCACACATGGTGTGGATGCTGATATCAGACCAGTAAATGACCAAGTGCCATTTGCTGAGGTACATTTAACTGTTCAACATAAGGTCCTTGCTAGTGAACAACAACATACTGATCAATCTGAACCTGTTTATGACACATATCTGTTGGAAAAGGCTGCCAGCAATACCACTCCTGATTCAACAAATATGAGTCATAAGGGGGGAGAAATTGACCAGGATGTTGAACATGATCAAGTTATAAGTCCTTTGGTTAAGGCTGAGCTTTTTAAAACGAATGATATGGTTGAAAAAGAAGTTTATAATGAACTTTCAAACAGATTCTTACAACTTGAAAAACATTGTATTTCACTTGAAATATCAATACAACAAAAGGAAGAAAGTCTTCAAACTAACAAACCATGTAAAAATCCAGAATTTCCTGAATTTCATGAATTTTTTTAGATAAACGATTTGAAAGCTCAGCTACAAGCCAAAAACTTAATGATCAACAATTTGAAAACTCGAATTAATATGCATGTGAAAAGTATGAAGCCAAGGTTAAACATGACATTGATGCAATTGAAACAAGAAACATCGAATTGGAACTTAAAGTGGCTGAATTACTCAAGGAAAATGATGCTTTGAAAAAACATCGCAAAGACCTGTATGATTCTATCAAAGAAACAAGAACTAAGACTACAGAACAAACAACTTCTTTGATTGCAAAAAATGATGAATTCAAAGCTCAACTTTAGGAAAAGGGTTTTGCAATTGCAGCGTTGAAAAACGAGTTAAGAAAATTGACAGGAAATGGTGTGAACACTAAGTTTGCAAAACCATCAATCTTGGGAAAACCAGTTTTACAACCACTTAGAAACCAATCAGTTGTTAGACAACCGATTGCGTTTAGATCTGAACGACCAAAATCTTCAAAACCACGGTTTGCCTTCCAAGTTGATTCGAAACAAGTTTTGTCAAAACCAGTCACTTCACAGTCTAGACCTAATGAAAAGGAATATATGTTTTCAAAACCTCATCACATGAGTGGCTCTAGTTCTTCTAGGATTAGTTCAAAGCGTATGTCATTTGTGACACCAAAGGAACATGTTAGACATAAAAACAGTGTTCAGAATCACAACCTAGAGGATGCTAAGAAAAACACACATGAAAGGACTAGGAATTTGCCTGTTTCTAAGAGTAGTTGCATATTGATTAAAGCGATTCCCGTAGCAGATCACTCTAAGAATTCTAGATATTTTTCTAAATCCAAACACTTTGTTTGCTCAACTTGTCATAAATGTGTGTTTAATGCAAACCATGATGATTGTATAACAAAATTCCTGAAGGAAGTGAATGCTCGTGATAAGGTTCAATCCTCTAAGACTAGAAACTACAACAAGCCTATAGAACCTAAAAGTTATATTCAGAAACCTGGTAGGCAGATTGCTATAAGATAAAAGTTTTCTCTCAACAAGTCTTCCACTGTGCATGAGAAACCAAACACTCCTAGATCTTGTCTTAGGTGGATACCAACGGGTAGAATTTTTAAGATTGCTGGTCTTAGATGGATACCTATTAGAAAGATGTTCACTAAGTGCAAAACCAAGGTTGAAAATGAAACCCCAAATGGTCTAGATGCTAATATCACTAACCCATATAAATGCAAACAAACTCTTAATGTCAGTACATGTAGTCTTTACTTAAGTGCAGGTACATCGTTCACTCATATTAAGGAAAGACTCAGGGTTTGGGTACCGAAAAGACTGATATCTCATGAATTAGGGGTTCAAGCAATTCAAGCTTGATGAACATCAATGAGAATGACGTCTGTTCACATCAGTTCAGGCCTCAATCTTCATCGACAATGATGTTTGAACACATCAGTTTAAGCCTCGTTCTTCAGCGATATATGACGTTTGAACACTATAGTTCAAGCCTCGGGCCTCAATGTCAACATAATGGCGTCTGCAGACAACACTTCAGGCCCCGTTCCTCAAAGAAAAGAAAGGTGTACGCTTAAGTGCACTTTATCTTCGGAAGAAGAGAAATCTTCTTGTTTATGACCATTCTCATCAACAAGCTTCATGCTCTTCCCATGCTCATTCAGTCATCAAGTGGATCAACGTACATTTGAGAATATTATTATTCACTCATTCAATCAAAAATGGTAGTTGGTAGTCATATGCAATTTTTAAGGGGGAGAAGGGTGGATCTACTTACCGTTGATTGTATTCTTATTCACTCGTTCAATCAAAAATGGCAGTTGGCAGTCATATGCAATTTTTGAGGGGGAGAAGGGTGAATAAACTACATGTTGATTGATGTTTGAGAAATGGTCTTACGACTCTCCTCCAACACCTAATGTTTCACTTATTCCTCAAGGTGTTGATAATGACTCTCATGATATTGAAGTTGCACGCTTGAATAATGATCTGTTCTTTGGTATTCCTTTCCCAGAACCAGGTTCTGAAGAATCTCCTTATTCATGGATTGTTGTTCCTTCCAATGTGCACTCCGTAAATCAACCACAAGAGCATAAAGGAAAATGTCGGCTAAAACGTCAAAACGGCTAAGAGTTTGGACATGGAATGTCAAGTGATCACGAAGTTTATTTGCATCCCTTATTTGAGATTGAAGTGGGTTTCACGAAGGCTTCTACTTATTTCATCATCAAGACTTCATCTATCGATTGATGACTTGCTTGAACTTTAAAGTTTATGATTGGGACTTGGATTATCTAGTTATACCCGATGTAAGGAGTTACATTGTAGTACTCACGGGCTATAGCTATCACTTTAAGGAGTTACATTGTAGTGCTTAGTGTCACACGCAGATGTAGATGTGGATAGTCTCTAGAGGTGTTGTACTTGTTTTGGCTCTTAGCTGAGTGTATAAGGGTACTTAGAGGTTTTCTTCTGCATCATTCTTCAATCAACAACAGTGCAAGCTTAAGTCACAAGAACAGGGAATTCTACTTCAGTTTCAAGTTTGGTATATCGGGTTTGCTCCATCAGTGGTCACTTCCAATAGCCTACATAAGGGTTGGTAATGATAGTCAGAGAGAGTTTTGTAGCAGTTGATTCTCACAGGATACATTTGAGCCACTTTTGTTCTTCTCACAAGATTTTAAGTATATGTGCGTAAAATGTGTTGCTGATTCTGAGGTATCAAAACCAGCAAGGGGGAAGGAGACATACATCTGAACACATAACGAGTACACATGATGTAAGAAACAGTTTCTGATGATTAAAGAGGTAACACAATTGTATGATGATTCCTCTTGTTAGTCGGTATCCTACAGAAGGAAATGTGTTCATCCGGTATTCAGTTGCTTTTGTGGTACTATCTTGGTGTTATCATTTCGACTACATACGGGATAAATTGCTTACACTCGGGACTTAGTTGACTTTGGTGTAACAATTCTCATCTGCAATTTCCTGAAGGGAGAAAAGTGCATTTCTGAGTCTTAATTGATTTTGGTGTTACATCTTTAACTTCATTAATGGGATTGAGTGTGTACTGCGGGTTTTTGAGCTTCATATAATGAGACTGATTGCATCACTTCAACTACTTGGGGGAAGTGGTCTCTGGATACTTTTGGTATGCACTACTTCAGCCTTCAGTGGGAAGAAATATAAGAAGAATTATTCAAGTGTGAGATGATACGTTGCTGATCTATTTGATGATCCCCCAAACGAAGTATCACGATGATTATTCTTAAAAGGAGCAGCAATATTTGATGTGGTTTGCTACGGATTCCGCTGTGGACTTAATGAATGTAAGCTTGAAAGAGAGCTTTGAAACTGCTAAAAAAGAAGATTGTCGGTTTGGGGGGAAGCTATCAAAGCTTCACATTGAGAAGGCTCAAGTTCAGACGATTATTCAGGAGCCTCGAAAGCTTTGGTGGTGAAAGTTTAAGAGATGATTGACTACTGACTTCTACAACGTACAGAACGATATCCTTATTTCGGTATTCATGTCAACATCTTCTTAAATTGAATAATATAGTTTGTACATATCTTAAACCAAAATGTAAATAGAAAATTATAAAACCAAAATGTAAATAGAAATATATAAAAAAAAAAACCATAAAAATCAGAAAAATAGAAAATACCAAAAATAGTTTTTCAAGGCATGTCTTCTGGTATCGATAACATTTACGGTCCTAGAAATGTCATTCGATAATGACATCGGTCTTTAAATGAAGTTCGAGCAGAAGTTCAAAATGTTTTCAAAACATGCCTAAATGGTTTGCTATTACTTCAGATATGCAACCCGGTTTTTCAAAATGAGGAAAGCATGTCGACAAAAAGACGGCTGTTCCTAACAACGGGTGAAGTTCACCCGGGAATGGATTACTTCATATCCATGCATCCCTGATTTAATGCACGCCTCAGTGCATTATTTCATGATACAGAAGAGAAGTCTTCTGTCCTGAACAAATAATTTTCTTTCTATGATTCTTCTGAAAATTATTTGTGAGACACAAGGTGGTAACGTGTTGCTTGAAATTCTTTCAGAGTTGGATTGTTCATAAAATTTGTCACACAATCAATGACTACAGATCGTTAACTCGAATACGGGTCATTGATTGAGGGGGAGAGTGATTTCAAATTTTATATCATCAAACGGGTTTATTGGTTATCTCAAAATTGTTAGAAAAGGTTTTGCAGTTAATGGGGTATTAGTTGAAGAGGAACTTACTAAGCTCTATCTCAAATGGCCAAATGTGTTAGTTGTTAGAAAGATTAGGACATCATGTGCAATTTTCTTATAGTTTCCTAGCTTTATGTAACTATATGGTTCATTTGTGTCACTCTAGAATCCTCGTTTAATCCCCTAAATACTTTAAAAACCAAAATCTAAAAGGAGTTAGAAAACCCAATGTGTTTGATGTTCTTTGATACTCCACTGGCAATTGTATAATCTGATTGAATGAGTTTCAAATGTTGATTGAATTTTGTTAGTCAATAGCTGCTTAATTGTTGTTGGTTTAGTGCATTTGCACTCAGGATGTGCTTAGGTATGCAGCTATCATGTTAGAATCTTGTCCCTAAGATCCTGAGTTGAATGTTGAAATATGAGTGAATTGCGATGTTCATGATTGCTGATTGCTCTTCATGGTAGATAGCGGTTTGAGGTATTTCCTGACTGTGGTTTGATTATGAGATGAATATGGTATTATGAGTACGTTAGTTGCTACGTGGTAGCTGTTAATGAAGAGTGAATCTGTATGTATGTATATCTGTGTTGATATTCTTATGCAGATTCCATGGCCGATATGAATGTGCCTGCTCCCGCTCTAACCATTTGATCAGATGTTCAAACTCTATTGACTGGCTCTGAATTCACCACAACAACAACATCAGCAACAACAACAACAACACTGTCATCACCACCACCACCTTCATTTTAACAAAGCATTACTTATTCTGGTCTCGCCAAGTGGGGATCTACAATATTTGGAAAATTTTTGTTGGTGGATGGATAATTGATGTTGACTACTGACTCCCTCAGAAAAGTGGATGATCACATCGTCTGTGCAAAAGGTCAATGTCATCTGTGTCATTACAGTTATCGTGAACATCATAAGCAGTGAATAAACATTTGTTGTTATGTGTCAGTGTATGATTGTTTTAATTTAGCATCTTTCAAACCTATCATACCTGACACTAACATTCTCCCTCATAGATGGAGGGGGAGCATCGTAATATTCCATTATCAGCATATATTGAATCTGACCACATTTTCTCTCAAATTTTCTAAACATATTTAAATCAATTGGGATCCCAAATCTCAAAAGGTTTAAAATTTTTGATCTGGGGAGAGAATATGATTTAAATATAAAAATCTGATAAAAATGTGATCTTTTGGACTCAAGTGTAGGCTCTCTCATATGTGCTAAACGCTTTCGTATATCGATGCACATATTGAGGGGGAGCAAATGATTTATGATGACAATTGTGAAAGTATACCAAAGACCGACCATTTTATTTACTGCATTGGAGATATAAGGATGATGAGGGTAGGTATAAGTTCCCATGATCCAACCAGAACCGGAGGGATCTTCCCAGGGATAATCCTCTAGTTAGAATAGAAGTCCTTAGGAATGAAAAAAAAGGAGAAAAGTAAGAATAAGGGAAGAGTGCCGACTGAGATGGAACTGGTACTGGAACAAACCCAACAAGGTACTAGTGATGAAGTCTCGGTAAGCGCTGAAGGGGTTGAAGAATGAAAAAGAAATGTAAAGATAAAGGGTGAAAAGAATGAAGCCATCCTTACACTTTAGGCAGAAACCGGGTCAATACATATGCTATCAGAATCACTTAGCTGATTACTGACATTGAAGACAAGTATCATGGACCCAGTGATACGCTGCACAACCCTCCCTAGCCACTCAAGGTCCCTCAAAGGATTCTTGTTTCATCTGTCACGGAGATCAATACATTTCTATCGTCTCTCTCACTCCGAGTTAGATGATATTGAACAGGTGGCAGTCCTCTCCAGCCTCCGATCACTAAATCAATACGCACTATTGAGTCTAGAGCCAAGAGATCATCCATAAATCTCATTAGGACACATTTCCAATATGCTTGCTGTTTCATACACCGTGAAAAGTAAGAAAACATATATTAAGAGTCCTACGCATTATCCTTGTAGTATTGCCAGAACATCCGAGTGATACGTAAAGTATTCACAATGAAGATGGAAATCCTTCTAGAGCCAACATCAAACAAGCTCTTGGTGGGTGACATGTGAGATCCTTCATGGATCAAACTAGTGACAACTGGAAAGAAACGATGGGGTGATTCACATTTGAATCAAACTTGTTCCAGGAAATGGATTGACGGATGCTTTTGGAAAACCTTTCAATGTGTTCACCAACTGAGTTTCGAGCACATTGATTGTAAAAATTTTCAAACAAAAGTGTTTATGAAAGAAATGTGATTCAATTTATAAAACCCTCGTCATGTTGCATAAAATGTTTATCCAGTGACACGCGAGTGATTTTTCTAATCAATTTCTTATCAATCAGTGAGTATTTAATTCATTGATTCACTCTACCGTGTTGTCTGCTTTGAGACGCTCCGGTATGAGAACATGCTTAGTATGATGATTCTGACATTAATTTGTTGGAAGACTCATTACTACAAGCTGAAAAGTCCTGTCAAGGAGAATCTTCTTTAAAGGGGATTCTACCTGATCACAGGTCGGTCCTCACGGAACTGAAGGTTAATCCAACCACATCAGGCGAATGATAAAGCCATATTCGTTCCCCAACTTTATTGCTAACTGTTTTATTTCAGATTCATATAAAGATGGTGATGGTGGTTCCTGATTCCAGTAGAGACGTGTCAATCCACACTCTATGCTCACACTTACAAATCATTATCCAAGACATCATGATAGATGAAAGACCTACAACACAGCTTCTGCAACTCTGATGATAGTTATCATGATCCATAAAAGTGTGAGCATGCAGTCCAAAGGTCACAACAAATCACATGGAGGCAATATTACTACAACGGATGAGCTTGGAGATTTATGGTGGCTGATGATCTCAAAGAATGCTCAAAGATCACAACATCACATGCAAACAATACTGCAACAAGATGACTTGAAGACGTATGTTGGATGATGACCTCAAAGAATCCTCAAAGATCATCCAAGACAAATGAACAGTCATCAAAGGTCCACTGCTGAAAGTACAAAGTGTGCTGAACTTGAAGAATCAAAAGACTACGAGCTAGGAATTTACAGTCATGTAATAGAATGCTAGAATTCAAAGTATATTTTCCGGGGTGACCTCCCATAGGGGGAGATTGTTAGGAATATAAATATTCATATGAAGACTCGGTCACCCCGAGTATCTCTTTAGCATTTATGTAGCTCGTAGGATTATTTGTATCATTAGTATTAGTTTAGTTATTATAGTATTCGTGGAGTGGGTCGGGTCTTTACCCATTGTCAGCTCGCTCCACAGCCCACTCGGGGCACTTAAGTTAGTGAGTATAAATACCCCTTCCCATGTGTGGGAAGGGTTGGATCTTTTCTCACACTTAATCTAATCTCATTCTCTTTCTCTCTCTAAAGGTTCCATACTCTCTCTTTACTTCTCACTAGATTCGGATCAAAACCAACAAGAACCATATGTTATATGTTTATGAACATCCTTAAATCGCATCAACATAATTGAAAAGTCACAATTAAAAGAACATCAATATCAAATTCATAATACTATATGTATTTTTACTTACCAATTTGAATCAATGAAAATCTTGTATGGTGATAGTTTCAAAATAGCAGCAAAATTTTCATCCAAAATTCTTGTCTTTGCTATATTCTTTCCACGTTCAATCATGTGATGATTCTCACTTCATTACAAGAATTACATGACACATATAAGAACTTAGTGCATCAGTTCATTACAACTACTGCATCATACCTTCAAACAGACACACACAAACACTTTTCCACACTTAAAACACTACGCGCCTGACCTTATCTAGACTTATATCCCACATACAAGAACTTGCTGCATCACTTCATTACAACTACTACAGCAATCAATCAGATCATCAAGCATAACTTGAAACTGGTGAGATGTCATAGTTGCTGTTATATTTTGAGAATTGAATGCAAGCTCTTTCAAAGGTTTGACCTGGAACACAAAGAATTGAACAACTAATGAGCATATATATAGAATGGTGTGTGTGAGAGAGAGAGAGATAGAGAGAGAGGGTACCTTTAAATCTGTTGTTCCGCCTTTGTGCCTGGTGTAGCAGAAGTACATATCACATGGCATAAACACTCTTTCAAGTAGAGCCCCAGTACGCTTTACTTTTGGGGAGCTTCTACGAATCTTTGGTAACCACTGAAGTCCAGCCCCGGGATCAACAATAGTTGGAGCCACATGAGCCTGCACATGTTCCAACATCACTGATAGCTCCATGCGGTTCCATGTCAATTCAGAATTATTCACATCTCCACTGCCAAGTGCTTGTTTGATCATCTCTATACCGACATTAAGAACTGCATGAAATGAGCGAGCAAAAACTCTCCCACCAACAGCAGCAAGCAAAAATCTACCCTGTTGACAATACAAAAATGAACCATTTAAAAGGAAAACATGCACAAACCATGATTAAGGAGCTTCAAATATATTTCATAATTACTGGATCACAATTAATATTGTACTGCATCACAATTAATAATTACTGCATCGCAAAAAGTTATGCCTGTTGTTGCAGATTGTTGGCAGTGGTTTCATTCTCGTCCATTTTAAAAAACAGAATTTGGGACAACAACGATATGAGAATGGCTTGGCACCTTGTTTAAGTTTTACAATTTTGAGTAGATTTGATCTATCATTCTCGTCTATTCTTTAGAAACGAGCAATTAATTTGAGACAATAACGATAGGAGTACTACTTAGCATCTTAGCAACATTGTGATATTGGCACAAATCTACGATTAGGATGACATGGTTAGGAAGTCACTGGTGTTTTGTACTCGTATGCTCACATCTGCAAGCTTTGTTACGCTCCAAATCTTTGCTGAGGAGGTAATTGCTTCTATCTATTATCAGCATCTCATGAACGAAATTTTCAATAATTTTCATTTCAGAATATCTAATGTTTAGGATGTTTACATGCTAAAGTTGACTACATGAATTTGTTTATCACTGAAAAAATAATGACACTTATTTGGTTGGTTGTATAGGTTTCCTACCATTAGAACAACAGGAGTTGGTATGCATGTAATGGGATGATGGAGGAATGTATGGCCGCATTGGGAGATAGTGGGAGTGGTCACAAAATACTCCGATGAGTCTCTTTGCTTTAAAGTTAATAATGTCGGACATGTGCTTGTTGCTTCCAATGAAATCACTTGGGAGGAATTGGAAGACAACGAGGATTCAGAATAACTTCTTTTACATGTTATTCCAGATTATGTTGATCATAGACCTTATAATTGACCCATGAGCCTTAGTATTACATTTCATTTCGAACTTATGTTGATCCTCTATACATTGGTTATTTCTGAAAAAAATGATGTAACGAGTTTTAGGTTTGCTGCTTTAATGAAAAAGTTCTGGTAGTAGGATGGTTTGTAACCTATACTTTAAGTTATTGATGAGTCTAGGATACATTTCTATATCAAATGGGTGCAAACTGTACTTTAAAGACTTTTTCGAAATTTAGATCATTTTGTAATAATACTAGTATTTTATATCATAGTAAATTTTAGTGCATGTTATAAACATGTTAGTTTCGGGTTGAGTTGGGATAAAGGGGTTCATACGCCAAACTGTTTGTGGACCTAATTACAACTCATATAGCCCAACCTACTTAACCTCCAACCATTAGATAAACGGTTATATGGGTCATAATAGGTTAGTGGTTAAGTATCGTTAGATTTAAATTGCTGACATATTAGTTACACGGATGTCATAGTCATAAGACATAGGTTTGGCATTCGTAAGGCGCAGATAAACAACGAATGGCATATTGATAATTGCTTTGATCCAAATCTTACTCTAGTCATGGATTTCTAATAGTTGTTCCAAGGTGAGATGGATTGAATTCTTGGGAATAATACAGGTTTAATAGTTATTTTAGTTGTAATATTTTCTTTTTTTGGGATTTTGGCCTCTCTCTGAGGAGGTTTAGTGATGTATCTGTATTTGTCCTCCTGGTTTTAGTATATACATTCTTTTCTCTTCCAAAAAGATTAGTCTACGGAAGACCAGTGTAAGGATAAAATATAGGTTTGTGAATGAATGTGTGTAATAAGGGGAGAGCTATAAAGAGGTGTACTGAATTAAGCTGAGATTATTATGTAATGCGTAATTGCGTATATGAAAAAAGTGTGTTGTAACACCCCAACCCGACAAGGGCAAAGATGTCACACTAATGGTTTCATATCAGATAAAACAAAGCATACATTACAGTAATACAAGGAATCTCAAAGGTTACAAATGAAATACTGAAATTACAAGGTTACAAATGCAAACACAATTTCTAAAATATAATAACTTCTAATCAACTCTAATCCAGAATAACTATTAAGTCTTCTAAGTCCAAGGTACTCTTCACTCATTCCCAGCTTCCTACTAAAACCTGCGCAGGAAAAGAAATGCGGCTGAGCTTAAAAAGCCCAGTGAACAGATACAAATATAAAGCAAAGAATACGAAACAGAAATATAGTGAAACACTGGGAAATATCATAAGGTATAATCAAAGCAAAAGAATAGTAAGGAAATATAGGATAGTCATCTACCACGAGCCCAGAACTCAAAGTCAAGTCTCAAAGTCAACATCTCAAAGTCATAGTCTCACAATCAGAGGGGATACCTCTCAGGCAACCAGATAATATGAGGGGTGTCCTCATGTATCATAATAGTGGAGTAGCTAGCTCCAGCTAATTGTGAAAGGCATGTATTGCACACAGTACCAGTCACCTCAAAGTCATAACTCAAAGTCATAGTTAAATCCACTAAACATACAAATCTAGGATTGCAATCCATACGCCCCCAAACTCAAAGTCATCTCAAAATCATAATCTCAAAGTCATAATGGCCATAACATAATATAAGAGGGACGGTGTGAGAAATCACTCACCCACACATGAGTCATGCCAGTGGTGCATCACAGACATGGCCAGGTTACCTTCCTGGCTAGGTAACATAAAATGGCTCGGGTATCAAACTAAGAGTCAGGTCTCAATGTCATATCAAGGTGCATCTCAAGGTCATAATCAGAAGGTATATCTCAAGGTCATATCAAAAGTGATATCAAAGGTTCACTCAAAGGGAACATAGCAATGGCTTGGGAAATCTTAACTGAATCATAACTCAAAATCAATGTATAGAATATAAGAACCCTTACTGAAAAAGGGCAGAGTATCTGTACCTTAACCGCCAACGAAACATAACATAAGGATAAGAAATCACTCCTCCTTCGGTGAATCTACACGAATCAATGATCGGCTTATTATTAATAACTTATTCAAATTAGATTTCTTATTTCAGTCGGCTTTCCATTTTTAGTAACTTGCCATATTTAGTCAGTTTCCCGTTTTAATAATTTTCTATATTTAGTAAGTTTCTGGATTTAATGCCTTTTAGGGTTAAAAATACCACTTGAATAACTTTAAGACTTAACATGATAATCTTGTAGTTAGGGCGTAATGTGCCAATCTTTAATAATTTAGGGTTTACAATTGTCATTCTATTAAAGTTCAGGGCTTATGTGAAATTTACATATTTTATGGGAATTCTCATGCGTACATTACTTCCTTAATTTCCTTAACCACATCGACCAAGTCCCCATTTCTTAACCACGTTAACGCCACGAAACTTGACATAAAATCACACGTTTTGAGCTACTATGTCTTACCCATTCGACCATGCTGTTTACCCGTATTATCCCGACACTAATCACATCTACGGCCCACACATACAACAACCATAACGACCCGTTTTAAATCCCTCACGTACAGCGACTATAATGACCCAAACTTTGCTCACATTAACCTTTGCTTTTATAGTTAATCGCCACACAATATAACAGATTTAAAAAAAAAACACCATCTAGTATATACGTCGACATGTATTTAGACTCATCCATACAAGACCCATATCGACACATTTCGAACCAATTATCACCCACATTTGGCACATGCTTTCAGCCCATGACACACACCTCACATTGTCATGTATATTACAACAGGCACACACACCACTTATCGAGCACAACATCACACGGAATCACACACGATCAAATCCTTTACCCACGTACAGTAACATACACGTTCCATCTTGTATATCTAGAGTTTATTTCAGATTTTTAATGTCGATATTAGAGATCGAAACTAGTGTTAAAGACCGGATTTATGACGTGCACAACAGCAGCTTTGAAAAGTGAAACAGAACAAGGTCGACATGTATAGGTTTCGTAACTCATGATTTCGTGTGACGCATATTTCAACGAGTCACTAATAGGATTATAACATGACCAAGGTTAAGTTCAGCATATGTGTTTTAGATTAGTTTTAATCATATACTCCTTAGTATGTAAGCAAGCGTACGTATGTCAGATTGATTGCGAAAAGGTACCTCAACCGAAACAAACGGGTCGACATATCATGAAGTTAGCAAGACTTATAATTTTTGTGGCGTATCTCACATACTTATGTGATCTCATCGTGACACAACAGCAACACAACTTGGTTAACAATTAAGTTTAGTACGGTGGTCATATGAGCAGGACCTGGTTAAGATTTGGTTATAAGAATCATGTTTGTATATAGTTTTAACGTATGACAAGGAAAATGATCAATTTATACCTTGGCTGGATCGAAGAGTGATCGAGGAGGAAAGAAAATGGAACTCGAGTCGCACCACCAAATCACCATGACTTGTTAGGACGAACAGAACCTGGTCACCACCTATAACCTCCTTTGTCCCTTCTTTCTTTTGAGTGAAAGAAAAAAAATAGCAAAATGAGGCTGCCGCAACGTTATGGATTTTTATTTTTATTTTTTTAGGGTTTGATTGGTGTAAAGATGCATTTGTATACGTTTCATATAAAGAGCAGATAAGTGGGGTTGGGCTGAAGATGGGCCGAGTTCCACGGAGAGAAAACAAAAAGACTATTTCCCTTCAAATATTACAAATATTTTAGGCTAATCTTCATGTGTTAAAGTGTGTACAAAAATATTCTTGGTCCTTTAATACTTGTGTAACGTGATTTTAAAAAGGAATAAGGAAGTTGCCGAATTTTAGGAAGTATGATTGCACCCTTCCAAACTTAACAAATTTTTCATACTTATCTCTTACGATTAAGTTGTGCATGACTTTTAAATAAACTTGACCCATATGTGACATGTTAATGTGCCATAATTTATATCATAAGGTTTATAAATAATTTCATATAATACTTTAGATTATTTGTTCATATTGTATGGTTTGGAGTCATAACATGTTATATAACTCAAGTTTTAATTTATAGCGTATTTCAATAGCTCTTAAAATTTCAAATTCAGAGGGTATTTTAGTCATTTCAGATTGTTTAAATTTTCGGGTTTTACAACTCTTCCCCTCTTAAAAAGAAATTTTTGTCCTCAAAAATTGAAGTCGCAAAGTTAAACGAAGTCGTAGCAAGTCGCAAAGGATCATCACAAACCTCCTCACACCCGATGAGGTCCTTCCAAAAAGATCTTCAGACAAAATAGTTTCTCATGACTCGAATCAAAATGAGGTAGGTTCAAAATTTCTCAGAAGGAGACAAATAAGCTGATTTCTGATCAAAAGGTCCATGCAACATAAAATGAACGATAGGCGAATCTTCTAAAAAGCTCATATGGAATACGAACGAGATTTCAAATCAAATTAACTGTTTCAACAATAGAGAGCTCTACAAAGAGTTTTTAAGATTTATGACTGAGGTCAACGGAATGCAAAACGAGAGTCCAAAGTCATCCCGATATCAAATGAATGAAAGTAAAATATACGCATAGGTAGAATGGACCTAAAGTTTCACTAATCACGGATAGTCTAACGGAGTTCAAATTCTTAACTTCTTAGGTACTCTCCAAGATATCCTATGCCCACAACAAGTGCACGTTATATGATGTAAGTATTATCACGTTGGCCAGACGTCATAATACTGGCATCATATAAATATGCCCTCATGATGGTCATACTTTATCTCAAATCGTAATCAAAACCACCTATCTTAATCCACCTAGTACTTCTACAGTCCCAGAGGTCAACAAAATCAATGCCATATCCAAGAGGAACAACAAAAACTGTTCGCAAGAGTATCCAAAATCCCAGATTGCCTAGCAGAATTGAGGCACGCCGTCATAAGCATCATATCTTCCACAACTCGCCAAAATCTCTCAAACATAGCCATCACCGAACATACGAAAAATGAACACGAACTGAAATGCTTCTAGGAAACTTTAAATCATTAAAGAATCTTATTACCATATAACGAAACTTAAGAGAGTCAACGGAATGAAGTTAGTCGCCAAGAATTTCGGCCTTCATAGAATCAATTCTTCCAAACATAAAGGGTCTGTTTCAAAATTTCGTTCATTCAAAACATCCAATTTCCTCAAGTCTGGCTAATCTGTCTTCGTTTGTCCATCAGTCGGGAAGTGAAACCAAGATCGGGAACTTGTGTCTGGTTCGTCGAGCCTCCTGCAGTTCTTCTTGGAATGTGATGGAGTAATGTAGATTTCTGGCACGATCTTTAATTCTCTTCATCATCCAGTCCGCTTCCGCTCTCAATTCATCTTAGTACAACCAAGATGAATAGGAAAGTGAGACTGCATGTCTTCATCGGCTCCAGGTTCGCCATCTTGACTAGAATTTCTTCCTCTGCATCGCCTACACTTCTGCCTTGTAAGGAATGTCTTCACTCTTCAGGGTAGTCTCCACTGTCGTCAATTCTAGGTCAGGCAAAGAACACCGTTCTCTTAACAAATATCCATCTCCCAGAATGCACAAATGATCGTCAAATTTCTAACAAGGTGCAAAATGATTTTCATGCTCTTCCTCGTCTCCGAATGTACCATTAAGTCATACAATGACCATCTGCCCAAGTACTTACGAGAAAACATCATTTATCAAATTCATGAAACAGTTAGAGCTTTAGCCAATACCATTAGCGTCACTAACCGTCATAGTAGTCGTTTACGAATATGGGGGGATCGATTCCAAGAATAGACTCAATTCATCAGGAGAAAACTTCGCGCTCTGAATTTAAGCAACCACATAGTCGTTTCAGGGTGGAGGAAATATTGGTTCCTAACAGTATTACGATTCAGCTTCCTGTAATCGATACATATCTCCAGTCATCATCCTTCATAATCGCGAACAAAACTAAAACACGCCCAGAAAATACACTTATGTAAACTCACTTCCTGGTCTTCGGTTGTTGCTCTTCCCGGTTGCTCCAATCAATTGGTATGATCCGAAAGACATCTTCGTTTAGTGACTGGAAATCTCTCGGTATCATGTCAAATCCTACTTCACGCTCCGATGGAAAAATTTGGTGGTTCTACCAAGAATCATATTCAGAAAATGCAGGGTGCCAAATAACATTCAATACAAGGTTCATGCTCAGACGACTCAAAGTGCCAAATAGCTTCCAAGATAAGGTTCATTCATTGGTGTACGAAATGGTTTCTAAAAAAAAAACTTTATAGCCGCGAAAGTAACACACGAGTCTCCAGAGTAATAGCGAACGTTTAACAATCGGTTATCATGATAGGGAGTTTCAAAAATTGTTGCAAACGTTAAAGGTGAGATATAGGAGGGTAGTTGTCAAAATTCGACTGATCACTCAACAAATTCCTTGTCAGAATAAAATCAAAGTTAACTATCCAAAGAAAGACGGTTCGCAAATCAAAGCTTTATCATTCAAAAGTGAGGGGGAAAACATTCTTATACTCGTGGTTATACACCACAAGACTTCTCATAGGGACAGAGATGGGTGAAACGAAATCAAATAGTGTCGGAAGATTCATAGATACTTATCAAAAGAACAAGACAATTAACCAAAACATGTCCAGTACGTCATCGCCATGGAGGTTCTCGGAATGCCTGAAGAGGCGTCAAAGTGATTAACAAAAGAATCAGAGTGAAATGCGGGTCTTTATCAAAATGATTAACCAAAGGGATATGAAGATAAGGATCAAATAGTGTCTGCCAATTATTATGAAATTTTCAATGCCTTCAAGGTTTAATCAGGTTCAAATCTTAGGTGGTGCAAAGCATAAGCTTTCACTTTCCAAAAGTGGTGTCAACAGGATCTAACCAAAAGCAAGGCACGAATCAGAGTGACGCGGAAGCAATGATATTTAACAAATGCCTTATAGTCTACCCATTCCTCACCGGTCAAAACTTAGGTTCCTATGGGAAATCCTAAAGCAATTTTCAAAGGTTGACTTACGAGCGCCTACAGGGAAAACTTAGTGGTCCTAACTTACACAGGCCAAGGGTAAATGTATTACGTATCGCAGCCTGTCGCTCTGATACCATAATTGTAACACCCCAACCCGACAAGGGTAAAGGTGTCACACTAATGGTTTCATATCAGATCAAAACAAAGCATACATTACAGTAATACAAGGAATCTCAAAGGTTACAAATGAAATACTGAAATTACAAGGTTACAAATGCGAACACAATTTCTAAAATATAATAACTTCTAATCAACTCTAATCCAGAATAACTATTAAGTCTTCTAAGTCCAAGGTACTCTTCACTCATTCCCAGCTTCCTACTAAAACCTGCCGCAGGAAAAGAAATGCGGCTGAGCTTAAAAAGCCCAGTGAGCAGATACAAATATAAAGCAAAGAATACGAAACAGAAATATAGTGAAACACTGGGAAATATCATAAGGTATAATCAAAGCAAAAGAATAGTAAGGAAATATAGGATAGTCATCTACCACGAGCCTAGAACTCAAAGTCAAGTCTCAAAGTCAACATCTCAAAGTCATAGTCTCACAATCAGAGGGGATACCTCTCAGGCAACCAGATAATATGAGGGGTGTCCTCATGTATCATAATAGTGGAGTAGCTAGCTCCAGCTAATTGTGAAAGGCATGTATTGCACACAGTACCAGTCACCTCAAAGTCATAACTCAAAGTCATAGTTAAATCCACTAAACATACAAATCTAGGATTGCAATCCATACGCCCCCAAACTCAAAGTCATCTCAAAATCATAATCTCAAAGTCATAATGGCCATAACATAATATAAGAGGGACGGTGTGAGAAATCACTCACCCACACATGAGTCATGCCAGTGGTGCATCACAGACATGGCCAGGTTACCTTCCTGGCTAGGAAACATAAAATGGCTCGGGTATCAAACTAAGAGTCAGGTCTCAATGTCATATCAAGGTGCATCTCAAGGTCATAATCAGAAGGTATATCTCAAGGTCATATCAAAAGTGATATCAAAGGTTCACTCAAAGGGAACATAGCAATGGCTTGGGAAATCTTAACTGAATCATAACTCAAAATCAATGTATGGCATATGAGAACCCTTACTGAAAAAGGGCAGAGTATCTGTACCTTAACCGCCAACGAAACATAACATAAGGATAAGAAATCACTCCTCCTTCGGTGAATCTACACGAATCAATGATCGGCTTATTTTAATAACTTATTCAAATTAGATTTCTTATTTCAGTCGGCTTTCCATTTTTAGTAACTTGCCATATTTAGTCAGTTTCCCGTTTTAATAATTTTCTATATTTAGTAAGTTTCTGGATTTAATGCCTTTTAGGGTTAAAAAAATACCACTTGAATAACTTTAAGACTTAACATGATAATCTTGTAGTTTAGGGCGTAATGTGCCAATCTTTAATAATTTAGGGTTTACAATTGTCATTCTATTAAAGTTCAGGGCTTATTTGAAATTTACATATTTTATGGGAATTCTCATGCGTACATTACTTCCTTAATTTCCTTAACCACATCGACCAAGTCCCCATTTCTTAACCACGTTAACGCCACGAAACTTGACATAAAATCACACGTTTTGAGCTACTATGTCTTACCATTCGACCATGCTGTTTACCCGTATTATCCCGACACTAATCACATCTACGGCCCACACATACAACAACCATAACGACCCGTTTTAAATCCCTCACGTACAGCGACTATAATGACCCAAAATTTGCTCACATTAACCTTTGCTTTTATAGTTAATCGCCACACAATATAACAGATTTAAAAAAAAAAAAAAACACCATCTAGTATATAAGTCGACATGTATTTAGACTCATCCATACAAGACCCATATCGACACATTTCGAACCAATTATCACCCACATTTGGCACATGCTTTCAGCCCACGACACACACCTCACATTGTCATGTATATTACAACCGGCACACACACCACTTATCGAGCACAACATCACACGGAATCACACACGATCAAATCCTTTACCCACGTACAGTAACATACACTTTCCATCTTGTATATCTAGAGTTTATTTCAGATTTTTAATGTCGATATTAGAGATCGAAACTAGTGTTAAAGACCGGATTTATGACGTGCACAACAGCAGCTTTGAAAAGTGAAACAGAACAAGGTCGACATGTATAGGTTTCGTAACTCATGATTTCGTGTGACGCATATTTCAACGAGTCACTAATAGGATTATAACATGACCAAGGTTAAGTTCAGCATATGTGTTTTAGATTAGTTTTAATCATATACTCCTTAGTATGTAAGCAAGCGTACGTATGTCAGATTGATTGCGAAAAGGTACCTCAACCGAAACAAACGGGTCGACATATCATGAAGTTAGCAAGACTTATAATTTTTGTGGCGTATCTCACATACTTATGTGATCTCATCGTGACACAACAACAACACAACTTGGTTAACAATTAAGTTTAGTACGGTGGTCATATGAGCAGGACCTGGTTAAGATTTGGTTATAAGAATCATGTTTGTATATAGTTTTAACGTATGACAAGGAAAATGATCAATTTATACCTTGGCTGGATCGAAGAGTGATCGAGGAGGAAAGAAAATGGAACTCGAGTCGCACCACCAAATCACCATGACTTGTTAGGACGAACAGAACCTGGTCAACACCTATAACCTCCTTCGTCCCTTCTTTCTTTTGAGTGAAAGAAAAAAATAGCAAAATGAGGCTGCCGCAACGTTATGGATTTTTATTTTTATTTTTTTAGGGTTTGATTGGTGGAAAGATGCATTTGTATACGTTTCATATAAAGAGCAGATAAGTGGGGTTGGGCTGAAGATGGGCCGAGTTCCACGGAGAGAAAACAAAAAGACTATTTCCCTTCAAATATTACAAATATTTTAGGCTAATCTTCATGTGTTAAAGTGTGTACAAAAATATTCTTGGTCCTTTAATACTTGTGTAACGTGATTTTAAAAAGGAATAAGGAAGTTGCCGAATTTTAGGAAGTATGATTGCACCCTTCCAAACTTAACAAATTTTCATACTTATCTCTTACGATTAAGTTGTGCATGACTTTTAAATAAACTTGACCCATATGTGACATGTTAATGTGCCATAATTTATATCATAAGGTTTATAAATAATGTCATATAATACTTTAGATTATTTGTTCATATTGTATGGTTTGGAGTCATAACATGTTATATAACTCAAGTTTTAATTTATAGCGTATTTCAATAGCTCTTAAAATTTCAAATTCAGAGGGTATTTTAGTCATTTCAGATTGTTTAAATTTTCGGGTTTTACAGTTTGGATATAAAGCGAAGGATAACTTGTAACAATAATAATTTGGTAGAAATTTGCAATCATTTTATTTTATTTTATTATTTTTAAACAAAAGGTTCTAGGATAAATGTGATAATAAAGCAAAAAAATGCTTATGAATAACTGGGCTATACATAAAGTGTTTGGAATAGAGAAAACTACTTTTATGCTTAAAAAAGAAATTAGCAAAAAAAAAGCAATCATTCCAAAGGGGTAAACTATGGTTATGTTTAATCTCTAACAGACCAAATGGTAGAGATAAAAAGTGAACTTCAATGGAACAGATCATATGGGTCAAGTTCCTATTTCAGCAACTTAAGTTTCTACCCCAAGAAACTTACATACTTGCAATTAAAAAATAAAACTCGAGCTTCCAAAATATTTCAGAAAACCCCATATTGGCTTTTATAATATGGTCCTGATTAGGCAACTGAATACGAGTGTAAGATTTCCAAAATTTTAAAACTTGAAAAAAAAGTTTGGCAATATAAAGTTGGGAACCAGAAATAGAAATTTGACAGACGTTAGTTACCAATTTTTCAGTATATAAAGCCTGGTAAATCAATTTATTGAGATAATATGATCTTGTAATCATGTTGGACTGAGTACCTATTTTTTTATACGGTAAATGTTCCAAACTAACCCAGCCTGACCCAAACTGAAATAACTCGTTTTGATGACCCATTACCTGACCCGACCCATTGTGCCACAACAAATTAAAACAGACGGAATCATAAAGTCTGTTGAACAGAAAAGAAGGTTCAAAGATACGAACCTTAAGCATGATGTCATTGATACTAGTATCAGCTTTCTCATCGATCAGAGTCACCAAAAGAACATTTCCAGTTCCCTGACCTTTGACTTTTCCTCCAGAAGTATCCCTTTCCTCAATTACCGCCTAAAATTCCTTTGGCTCCGCAAGTGTGCTTTCACTTAAATGCACAGCTGCATCCTGATCATAAACCATAATCCTCATCCAAAGATGGTACCTTTAAGTAAGCCAATTGGCAAAGTTGAGCCAACCCAGGTGCAGATGATACAGATGGATCCTCAGGACGTAACTGATTGTATGTAACAGTTTCTTGATTTCCATAATCAATGTAAAACACTTCAAATTTGTCTTTAGCTGATTGAACCATTTAAAAGGAAAACATGCACAAACCATGATTAAGCAGCTTCAAATATATTTTATAATTACTGCATCACAATTAATATTGTACTGCATCACAATTAATCTTACATGTTACTGACTCTTAAATGCTTATATGCTTATATGTTACTGCATCAATATATTTTTTCTCCTATTATATTCTGATTTTATTTATTTAAAAGCAACTGCATCTCAGACCAACTGCTAGTGCATCAGCCAAACATTCAAGCACACAAAATCACTTTCGTACATGATGCATACTACATCTACCCTATCTCATGCTCATACGCGACAATTTAAAAGCTACTGCATCTCAGACCAACTGCTAATGCATCAGCCAAACATTCAAGCACACAAAATCACTTTCGTACATGACGCAAACTACATCTAACCTAACTCATGCTAATACGCGGAAATTTAAAAGCTACTGCATCTCATACCAACTGCTATTGCATCAGACAAACATTCAAGCACATAAAATGACTTTCACAAATGACGCAGACTACATTTAACCTAACTCACAAATTAAAAACTACTACATCACAATTCAAATGTTATTGCATCATACAAACAACAACTTTAAAACTACTGCATCTTAGTTAAAATTTAAAACTACTGAATATAAGTTAACATTAAAACATAATGCATCGTCATTTATGTTGATATAAATAATGCCTAAAAACATTATTAATACTTCTTGATATCTCTATGTTTTGATAATCACAAAATGTAAACTCATTAAACATAAACTTATTAAATAAACAAGTATTTAGTTGTAAATATTCATTTCTACAACTTAATCACTTAAGGTATGAATAAACAAATGTGTAGGTCCTCTTTTACTTGAACACACACATGAATCACACGTTAACTACTACTCTAAATATAATTAGCTACGATAAGGAGAAATAAGCTATTAAGCTAATAGAGAATAAGAGAATAGGATGATAAGAGAGGAGAAGTGGAAGGAATTCATTTCATTAAACATTCGAGCATAGCTTACGCATAACACATGAAAACCAACAATGAGAATGAGCACCTAAGCCTTCTATTTATAGGCAACACATTAGAGAAACCATGTGCTTAGGTGCTTCTAGAAGTAATTACAATAAGATGGGCGGTCCATGGGCTTCTAATGGACCGCACCATTAAACTAAACATAAAGCCCTATACGCAACATTCTTCGCAAATGACAAAGACTTGAATGAATTGCGAAACGTATTCCTAACAATCTCCCCCTAAGTCTTGGTCATAAATGTTGCGAGACGTCATCTTTGCTTCTTTGGCTTCTGACTTCTTTATAATCTTTGTTTCTTTGTTCTTGTTCTAAGATGATATGATGTTGTCTCGATCTGCCAATCTCCAATGTCTTCTCGTCTTCTCCATCATGCTCATATGTCTTTGACTTGTTTTCTGCAACATGTTCTCACTTTTCAATCTTTAACTTGAGAAAGGTTGAGGTGCTTGAACTTTTGACTTTACTGTATCATATGTTGAACTTTTGTTGTTACTGAGTCTTTGAGAGAACATTTCTTCAAGATATGAGCATGATGGAGTCTTGATGGTCGAACTCCAGATCCTCAGCAGCAGCAGCATCAGCACGAACCAACCGGTACTTACAGGCTCAGACTTGAGATTGTCAACAGCATAGTGTGAATACTTTCTCAAGTCCTGACCCAGGCCGTTCTGAACCGGATTCCCCCGAAAGGGATAACATGGACACACCGAAGTGCACCCACTATTCAGTGAGTCGCTGGAGATCACCCCACGACTGTAGACGTTTGGAGAAAACTCTAAGCGTAACCCACAAGGAGTTACCGAAGTGACCTGCTGTCAGAGTTGTTTGATGTTACCCTGGCAGGATTTCCATTCAATCATTGATAATCACATTTGTGACTTTTCTCATGAATGTTCTTGGCAGATTGCTAAGATCTGCGAAGGACACTTTCCTAATTTACAACTGATGCCCATGATGTAGAACACCAGAGTAACTCTAAGTGTACCTAAGAGATCTTTGATGAATCTCATGTCTCTAGACTCAATTAGTGCACATTTGTTTGGTCGTCGGAGGCGTGGAGCAGATTACCTCCTTTTCAATATCAACACTCTCGTAATGAGAGGTCGATAGATTATGAAGGGTTCTCTGTGTGAATGAAACAAATGCCTTTTGAGAGACACTTGAGTGGCTTAGAAGGTTTAGTGCAGTGCGTCACTGGGTCCATGACGTCTTTTGTCTTCAATACCGGTGATGCTCATCAACCAGTAGATTATGAATTGAACCCGGTGTCTGCCCTAAGGTTGAACAAATGGAGGGCTATTTCTTTTCACCCTTTTCTTTTCTTTTCTTTTTCATTCTTCAACCCCTTCTTTCTTCGTTCATTTCATTTCTCCTTTTTTATATCATACCTAGGACTTTCTAGTTCTAAACTATTGGTATTGTCCTTGGGTAGATCCCTCCGGCTCTGGCGGATCATAGGACGGTTTTCCCTAACCTTAGTCACCTTATAACTCCATGACTATCCTAATGATGCCATAAACCAAACCATTGAAAATCTCTCAAAATGTCGATGATAATAAAGATATTTTGTTGACACCTTGAGAGTTTGATGATTTTTAGAAAGACTCCCCCTTAACATGTGCGCATAAGTAATAAATTTGAAATTTGCACATGCCGGAAAGAGTTGGCACTTTTTAATTGATTGATTTTCAATGAACATGATCATCGCGAGACACGCTTACATCACTAGTAGAACTAGCTTGAAATTATTACCCGTCCAGATCACATTCAAGGAAAATCGCTCGAAATCGGTACATTCTACTCAGACACGTCCTTTGCGAGACACGCTTACATCACCAGATAAACTGGCTTGAAATTATTACCCGTCCGGGACATGTCCTTTCAACTACTGACTTTTCCTACCGTCAATTCGAGGGTTAATTCTGAGTTTGAGCACTTGTGAGATTCCAGCAAATGAGACACCATATTTTAATCATCTTTTACTTCTCCCCCTCAAAAATAGCATACCCATGATGTTTTTGAAAAACTTTATTATTAAAATATGCTATTTTTGAGTTTTAGGGAAGAATTTCAAGAACATTTGTTATTATTAACAAAGATTATTTTTTCAAATACTCCCCCTTGACGAGGGAATACTTGTTCTTATGAGCAGAATGTTTGGAAAAAACTTAGAAAATATTCTGGTTTAATTCTGCTCCATAAGAAAGAAGCTTTCGCTCCTTGGATCAGGATTGAGGCACTGAAGCGTACCTCAGGGTCCTTTCTTTGGGGTCCGGGTTGTACACTGATATGTGTGCACAAGCCGTAAAGTCACAGTCATAATATGATAATAATGGGAAAGAATGATGAAAGTATTGAAATCAACTTCTTACATCAACTGCCTTTTTCCAAATGTGGTGAATTTTGGGTCCGTCCTCTGAAATAGCCTTATGGGAAATGGTGGACGACCGCCAACATAGGTCTCGAGCCTCCTCATCTGATCTCTGCGGTAGAGCCTCTCTTCTATCTTCCAGATAAAATTCTTCACTTGCCTCAGCTGAGGATTATTCCATCTCTTACTTTTATCCAGTTTATGATCATGAACTCTAAGAACTAACCCATCACGTACGCTTTTGAGTGTCTCATCACAGAACTTGTGAACTTCATTGAATGCCAAGAAACGGTTTGTTGATGTTGCACTTCTGTAGATGAAACCGAACACTGGGTCGTTCTTCATCATGTATTGAGAATCTTTGTTATCAGCAAGATGAAACATAGGCACCTCAAGATTAAGCTTTTTCTGATAACTTTCCACTCCGAGCTGAAAATCCTCAACACGCTCTTTGATAACCGTTCTTCTTATGAAATGACATATAGCCGTGCTAAAAGCATATAGAAGATCGGTGTTGAGATGATTCAGCTTTCCTTGCACTTTCATGAGATACATGTCTTCAATATCATTGAGACTGAGGTCTGGAAAATCTGCTTCTTTGTAAGGTAGCAAACTCTTGTCTGCAATGATCTCATATGAATGTAGTCATACTTTTGTGCCTTAACATATCATGCCTTGATGGTAGATTACTGAACACCTTTTCACGAGACGTTAGGCTGAGTTTATACTTGTACCATGTCTTTCTTTTGTCAGGCCAGTGGTAAATTCCAAGCTCAGCGTCACGATCATATTTCACTTGATGTTTGATGAAGAGATTGTGGTGTCTTGCAGTTTCCTCAATGGCAGGATTGTGGTAGGTTGCAGCAGGAGTAAATGTGATTGAGGTGGCATATTTGGTCTTGCTGGAAGCTCCATGCACGAGTAGTTCGAGATCTTGATTGAAAAAGAATGTGAAAGGGATTTGTGAAGTTCCATGATATTGTCTGATCATGGGAAGTGGCTTCGTCCAGTCTGTGATATATGGACGGTTCTTGGAGTCACGGCCATCTTCCCTGAATACGTCTGGATTTGTCCAGTTGAATTCACTTGACATTGCACGGGCAATGTTTTCAAGGTGATACTCTAACTCAGCTGCGCTTGCGGATTTATCTTTTAGAAGAAGGAAGGCATCATTTTTAATCCGACGAAGTTCTCTTTTTGTCATCTTCTTGATGTGTAGAGCATGTTTGATTTTATGTGTAAATTCAAACGTGCTATCTTCAAGTTTGGAAGCTTCGTCTTCGTGGATCTGAGCACTTGCAAGATGATCAAACCAGTCATTACCTTGCATATCTTCATCTGTATCCAGCCATGTGACTACAGCCGGTTCTTTGGAATCTTTCTTGCTGTTTGAAGATTTTGACTTTGGTGATGGTTTTGGTGGTGAGAGAGGTTGATCAGCTTGTGGTTGAAAATCCATATCTTCAGCCGTGAAATGCTCAAAGTGATGCTCTGTTGCAGTTGGACCAGAATCTTGATTCTTTGGAGGTAGAGATGATGTGGTGTTTCCTGTTGGCTCCTGAATGTGAATCCCAGACCTGCTTTTGTGTTTCTTTGATGTGGGGTTTGGGTCTTGGTCTTCATCGTCCTCGTCACGAATTCGTTTTCCCTTGTCAGTAGCGGCCTTGCTAGATTTCTTCTCAATATGTGCCTGAAGAGTTGTGATAAGGTTGATTTCTTCTTGAGAAGGAGATATGATAGCGAAGAGTCTGTCGAGAAGCACGAGTTCGATTTCTTCAGTGGTGAGATCTTGAATTGGTTTGGATTGTGGAGTAGAAGCGATGACTTCTTTGATTTTGTTTTCAAGCTGTGCATCGATGTGCTCATTAATATTTTTCTGAAGATCAGGAAAATATTTCTTGACATAATGCCTTGTTTCATTTTTTACTTTATTTTTGACTTTATCTTCGATATTATAAGCAAGGAACTCATCCATCTCCTTCTTGGTTTGCTGCATCTCTTCCACCTGTGCAGACAGATTTTTGACTAAGGTTTGCATCTCAGTCATTTGTTCTCTTAGCTTGGACTCTTTCTGAGCTTGAACAAGTTTGGCTGCTTTCTTAAGTTTCTTGGCGAGGGGTGAGAGGACTTCAATTCTAGTGACCTTGGCAATCTTTCTCACATACTTACCTTTTATGACTGCTTTTATGCTTTCAGCCACTGTTGGCTTTGCTTTTGGTGATGGAGGTTTTGTTGGTGATGGTGTGAGTGAGGAATTGGTTCTTCAGAGTTAGTTTTAGAGTCTTTTGGTTCAGAGTTGGGAGGAGAGTCCTTTGGAGATGATGATGGAGGTCTTGGAGTGTGGGGAGGTGACTCAGAAGGTGTTTTGGGTTTGGGAGAAGGAACTGGAGGAGTTTGAGCTCTTGGTTGTTGTTGTAGAGGTTCATCAACATCCATAGTATGATGAGGTGGGGTGATAATGTAATTATCAGCTTCTTCATCTTCTTTCTGTTTTCTTTCAGCTTCTTCTTTCCTCTTCAATTCTGCTTCAGCTTCTGCCTCTAGTTCATTGGCAGCATCTGTAGACTTCTTCCCAGTAATTTCCCGTTCCTCTTCAGAGTTGTCCCAATCATCATTGTCATCTTGATGTTGTGTTTCTTTTGGGATGTCATCAAACATAGAGTCCGAAATTTCATGATCTGTAAGAATTATTTCTTTCTCCGTTTCAGACTTAGTTTGAACTTCTAAGTCGGGTTGATTAACCGAGCTTGGTTGTTGAGGTATAACAGACTCAGGCCTCACGGGATGATTAACCGTATTGAACTGAGCTATGGTGGTAGCAGTTTCAAACCCTCTGGGTTGATTAACCGGATTAGAATGGGTTGAGGCTGCTTCAGGAATAACTCCTGATCCTCCTGCTCCCTTAGCTATCTCCTTTTGCTTTGCTTCTTCCATTTCCTTCATTGTTTTAACTTGTAGATCAGCTCTTCTTTGTTCATCATCTTTCATTGATCTTCTGCTAGCCATCATTGCATTCTTCGTATCAATTTCTGTTTGAAACTGAGCTAATTTCTCATCCATAAACACTTCCTTTTCTGATTCAGAATCTTCAGAGGAGTTAGAGGTTTCATCATGAATTCCAACATCTTCAACTTTTGGCTTAGGAGCTGTCTTTACTCTTCTCTTGAGTGGTCTGGGAGGTTGTTTCTTTAAGGCACTTGATGCACTCCCAGTTCTACTCCCAGCTCTACTGCTTTTGGAACGAGTTTTGGAAGATCCCGTTCCTTCAGACAGTTTGGTGATTCCAACGAGCTTCTTTTCATAAGCCTTGTCGTATTCCATGTATGCTGAAGTTTCTTTGATTTCATCTGTAAGTAATACCTCTAGCAGTCTTAAACCTTACTTGTGAGTGTTGTCTTTAGGAAAATACATAGAGTTGAAAGTTGTGTCCATCCTGATCACATGCATTTCCCTGTCTTGAGGTCGAGGAGAAATGTCGTGATTCTCATCTATGAGAAGACTTATCAGCAGTTTGGTGTACCGGACGAAAGGGATTCTTGATAATGGTTTCTTATATTGAGCTCTTATCTGAAACACCAGATCTTCCCAGATGAGAGCAGCAAAGTCAAGTTTGTGCTTAGTGACAATACCCCAGAAGAGTTGAGCATGTGAGAGTCTTGGATGTTCATGTCCACTATCTCTTCCTGAGACTGATCGAATCAATATGTAGTAAATTGTTCTCCATGGTTGTGGAATGGATTTTGCATTGATGTTTGAGATTATTGTGAGTGGAAAATCGGGTTGTTCATCGTAACCAATGCCAATGAAAAAGTTAAGAATGTCTTGTTCTGATGGTGCAGGCCAATATCTGTGTGATGTTTCAGGTGGTCCTGGTAGTGATAATGCTTTGCGTAGATGTGCGGGTGTGACTGTGACTTGTTTTCTGTCTAGAATGCATGTAAAGAATCTGTCACGGTCATCAAGCTTGATGAACTCAAATAAGTACATTTTATTATCATCATTATCCTATTTATTTGACTTGTTTTATTATTATTATATATGAGAATCGATACATTAATGTTTACTTTAGTGATTCTCAGGTAAAAACAAGCATTATGTGAAACTTGGCGATTTTGGACTAATTATGGAGCAAAACAAGCGAGATGTCAAAAGTCTGCTAGATCAAGCTCGTTCTACTCCAGATACGCTGCAACATACTTATAACATAACGGCGTATCACTATCAAGATTTCACAAGTTACAATCCAAGTACATGCGCCGCATACAAAGATCAAGATACGCCACATCTGAAAACGGTGTACGAATATTCCAGAATATATTAATCTTGGACCCCACGCGAAGTTAAGTCAATGCGCCACATCTATTCACTCAATGCGCCGCATCTATCCCTGAGACAGAAACTATAAATACCCCAAGGACAGACGAATTTAAGAGTCTTGGAGATATAAGAGACGAAGACCATATAACCCTAGAGCCGAATTCAGACGACCAAGCAGCACAAGACACACCTAAACAAAGATACAAGAGCTGTAAGAAGGTCCTGCATGTATTCAATTCATTAAGTAGTTTTGTTTTATTGTATTAGTACGCTTTAATTCATCAGGATTGATGGGCTTGTGTCATGTGACTACGGAAAATCATGCACTCCCTTAATATTGCTTTCCCATTAATTAAAGTTTATATGTTGATGTCTTTGATGACTTTTATTAGTGCATTGATAACCTCTGTGTCTAGCTGAGTCTTGCTTGGGTCGCCATGCCCCTTCCTCGCCTATTTATTCTATCGTCTCTAGAAAAGTATGATAGACATAAGTAATCATTAAGGGTTTACTCGCCGATAAGATTAGAGCCAACGAGAAAGGTTTAATTATATACACTTCATATAAAACTATGAATAAAACAAGTGACAAGCTACTTAATTATCAGGACAGGTCTTCTTATTGTCTCGAGTATCTATCTGTGTACGTGTGTGCTAATCGCTGATTCGTGCTCATTAGTTTAGTTTTCTATTTAATCATAACCAAACCGTGCCAGTCTCTCAGGCTGCACCCCTTGCGTTAGATTAGGTTGTATAGCTAACTTAGGATATTAAAATACAGATTAGAATAACTAGATATACGTTCCACTCTTAGTGATCGACACTCTGCTTACCATTATATTCATATGACGGGTACATGCTCGTTAAGTGTGTGTGTTATTGATATAGTCGGCTAAATATAAATTTAAACTTGAGTAGGCATTAATACTGCTAAACCGTAACAACACGCACGTCCCATCAGTCATCAAGCTTGATAGTACTCCACATCTGATGGATGTACAATTCTGGAACATATCTGAGTTCTCCAAGATACTTTTGCCTTCATGACTTTTGAGAATCTCAATGGCTATTAAGCAGCTTGGTTCAGCACATTTGATTTTGTCAAAGACAACTCTTGAATTGTTTTTCCCATATTTAGCCGTGAACCCTTGAGGAAACAGATCTGCTTTGGTGATCATGGGTAGAGTTTGTGGTTCTTGTGCAGCCATTGTGATTGATCTGAAACATCATTAAGACACCATTTTGCAAGATATATGTGTGTTAGCATTAGTTTATACTAAGTGTTGCACATGATATCTGTATTTTAGCATGACATTTCAACTTGAGTTGATGAATGATCGTTTATTTTGCACAAGGAAACCTTCTATTTCATTTGACAAATCCATGTGAAATTGATAAGTTCTTTAGAAATTGACAATTTCGAACACAATTGTCAAATACGAGAGAATTAGACAATTGCGGGAGAAGTTGTCATTTGTGAAAGAGATTATCAATTGCGAAAGAATATGTCAAATGCGAGAGAGTGTTTCAATTGCGAAAGAAACTTTCATTTGCGAAAGCAATAATCATTTGCGAAAGGAATTGTCAAATGCGGAAGCAATGGCAATTGCGAGAGCAAATGACAATTGCGAGAGCAATTTCAATTTCGAAAATATCTTATACAAGAAATTTCGAGACCTTTTGACGACGAATTTCACCATATTTTTCGCATTTCATGTTTACTCAAAATTATGTTATCACGCTGCTTGCAATGGAATCCTATGACATAACCGAGCACTTTGTCCAAGTTATAACATATTTTATCCACAAGAACGCATAAATCAAACTGCTAGTGTACGCGTGTTCTTCATAAACCCTTATGATCAATAAACACATCTGTGATGTTTCTGGGTACATTCTTAACATGCAAACATTCAATTCAAGTCACAATAACAACAAGCCAACACATTAATTACATCAAAACACTTTCACACGATTTTGCCCAATTCGTGCTCTAAAACCCTAAATCAAGAACAATCAAAAATATGCGAGTCTGGGAACAATTAAGCATGCATACAATGATTATCATAACATACTAAGCCTAATCATACAAACAATCATATCAGAAACACATTTAATCGATTATCCCCAATTTAGCGCAAGCCCTAGATTTAAAACAATTATTCTAGACAAATTCCACCGTTGGATTGCAAAACCCTTCAAAACCGTTTGTTATAATCCTGAAACAATCGTAAAAACACTCACAGATTCACTAGATCTTGAATGGATGGTCAGATTCAATGAGAGCCGTTCGATGTGTTTGGTGAAGAGAGTAAATGCGAGGGTGTGTGATGTCAGAGAAGTAAATGATGTTTTGACTGTGGTCAAATCTATGACAGTTTTATTTAACTTTTCTAAACTTTACCCTATTGTCACATTTAGTCCTCTAATCTTGAACTTATGCATTCATAGTCCTATCCCAACAAAGTAACTAACTCTTAAGTCTCAAATCTGTCCAACTAGGCACACTATTTTTCCATCTTATGATCACATCACCAAAAACTTTGTGAAGCAACAATTTTAGAAAGCATGCAAGTACAAATTTTAAAAAAATTTAAATTTTGTGTCTCCCCCTCAACACTTGTTCGAAAATAATATTTGACATGTTAAAAAAAAATTGGAACAAAGTGTTGTAAAAGAGGTTTGTACTTGCATTTTTTTTAATATATATTTACAGTGATAGTTTGGATGTTTGACTCATTTAATTGTTTTTGAGAAAATTTTCCAAATCATTTGGAGTCAAACATCTCATACCAATCCGGTGAACCAGATCCACAAATCTTGCATGGGGCAAGGCTTTTGTGAACAGATCCGCCAGTTGGTGTGCAGTTCCCACAAAATACAATTCAACAGTACCCTTTTCCACGTGTTCTTTGATGAAATGGTATCGAAGAGCAATATGATTAGACTTGGAATGCTGCACGGTGTTGCATGAAATAGCGATGGCACTCTTAGAGTCACAGTACATAGGAATCTTGTTGAAGACGTATCCGTAGTCCATCAGTTGTGATCTCATCCAAATGACTTGAGCACAGCAGGCAGACATGGCTACATATTCAGATTCTGTTGATGATAATGATGTGCAGTCTTGTTTCTTTGATTGCCAAGAGACGAGCTTGTCACCCAAGAATTAAACTCCCCCTGATGTACTTTTGCATGTGTCTAAGCACCCTGCATGGTCAGCGTCTGAAAAAGCTACAAGTGCAAAGCCAGAATCCTTTGGATACCAGATCCCCAAGTTAATGGTTCCCTTTATGTATCTAAGGATTCTTTTTACGGCTGACAAATGCCGCGCAGTCGGTCTAGACTGATATCGGGAGCAAAGGTATGTGGCAAATACAACATCCGGTCTGCTAGTTGTGAGATACATGATCGACCCAATCATACTACGATACTTCATAGGATCAATGGGAGTCCCATGTATGTCAACATCTAACTTCAAGGATGAGGAGGACATTTGGGTATTATAGGTGTCACAGCTGGTCATACCATGCTTTTTCAGGATTTCCTGAGCATATTTTGACCGACTTAGAAATATACCACGGGGCGATTGGTGAACCTGCAGTCCTAGGAAGAACTTCAGCTCACCCATCATAGACATCTCAAAGTTTAGTTTCATTAATTTAGCGAAAGCGTTTGAATATTTTTTATGGGTTGAACCAAAAATAATATCATCCACATATATTTGTACAATGAGAATTTCTTCCCCGTGTGTCTGTATAAATAAAGTCCGGTCAACAGAGCCTTTGGTAAAATGATTAGCTAGTAGAAATGCAGATAGTTTATCGTACCATGCCCTCGGGGCTTGTTTAAGGTCGTAAAGGGCTTTCTTTAGCCGATATACGTGGTTCGGATGTTCTTGGTCCACGAAGCCCTCTGGTTGTGTGACGTACACCTCTTCACGGAGTTGACCATTCAGAAATGCCGTCTTCACGTCCATCTGGTAAACCGTTATGTTCTTGTGAGCCGCGTAAGCCAGGAACATGCGAACTGCCTCGAGCCTTGCAACCGGAGCAAACGATTCTTCAAAGTCGATACCCTCTTCTTGACTGAATCCTTTTGCTACGAGTCGGGACTTGTTACGAATCACTGTACCATCTGCATCCAGCTTATTCTTCCAAATCCATTTCAATCCAACAACATACACTCCATCTGGTCTTTCAACTAATTCCCAAACTTCCAAACGTTTGAATTGTTCCAGCTCTTCTTGCATGGATTCAATCCAGTTGTCATATGTAAGGCTTCTTTGATGTTTTTAGGTTCAGATTGACAGACAGTGAGTGCATACATGCAGTGTTCACCATCTGAGTGGAGTTTTTGTCTTGTCATTACTGGATTATCAGGATTTCCAATTACGTTTACCAAGGGATGATCTCTTGTCCATTTGTGGGTGGATGGAAAATGTTGAATGTTGTTATGCAGATATGACAGATCCATATTGCTAGAGGATGATTCTCCAGTTTCTGGAATGGTTGGTGGTGGAGCAAATGGATTGAAGAATGCATTCCCGTCATAATCTGAAGGTGTGGGAACTTGGTTAGAAGTGGGGGAAGAATCTTCAACTGCAGGTGGAGGTGTTTGAACCATAGATGATGAGGGTTCAGGTTGAGGTGCATTGTTGTCAACTGCTGTAGAAGTAGTTGCAGATTGATCAGGTGCTTGATTTGTGACATGTTGAGCAGCGGAACTGGTGGAAGCATCTGATGCACTATTAACACGAACTTCATCAAACATTGGTGCAAACAAATCTTCCAGATCCTTCTTGTTAAAGGGTAGGGGTGCAGCCGAGGATTCAGGGAAGTTTAGACGGTTATGTTCGGGTTCTAAGCGGTCTTGCTCAGAAGCCATTTCCGTGAGTTCATCAAAATTTGCATGTATAGTCTCTTGAATTTCCCCGGTCCGACGATTCCAAATTCTATATCCCTTAGAATTCTCACAGTAGCCAACGAATATCCCAATGTCTGCTTTAGCCTTAAGTTTACTAAGATCATCTCTATCATTCTTCGGGTAACGCAGTGCTCCAAAGACATGAAAGTAGTTGATGTTTGGTTTTCTGCCTTGAATGAGCTCATATGGAGTTTTGTTGTGTCGTTTGTTGATCATGCAGCGGTTCTGGGTATAACAGGTAGTATTGACAGCTTCAGCCCATAGGTAGTCTGGTAATTGGGCATTGATCAACATTGTTCTAGCTGCTTCCATAAGCGTACGGTTTCGTCTTTCAACTACACCATTCTGTTCGGGAGTGCGAGCAATTGAATATTGATGAATAATCCCATGCTTCTCAGTGTATTCCCGAAGGGTTTGATTCTTAAATTCAGTGCCGTTGTCTGTTCGGATAATCCTGACGGTGTTACGGACTTGAACTTGAATCTTCATGAGAAACGTGATGACCATTGGAGGAACTTGATCTTTTGTCCGAAGAAAGTAGACCCATGTCCATCGTGAGTAATCATCCACTATTACAAAAATGTACCTTTTCCCGTTTATAGTTTGAACCCGCATTGGACCACACAAATCCATATGTAGCAGCTGTAGCACATGATCTGTGCTGTGTTCTGTTTTGGGAGGAAAGTGAGCATGGTGACTTTTCCCTTGTTCACATCCAGAACACAAATGATCTTTGGCATATCTGAATTTGGGTAATCCGTCAACCAATTTATTCCTTGCAAGGTCAGTCATGGTTTTGAAATTGAGATGAGACAATCTTTTATGCCATAACCAAGCCTTTGTGGGATTAGCCTTGGAGAGTAAACAGATAGGAGATGAAGCTGTCATGCCTTCAAAGGATATGGTGTATAGACTGGTTCCCCGTTTTCCTTTCATCAAATCATTTCCTTGAAGATCACGAATGAAGCAAGTTTTCTCCCTAAATGCTACTTCTAATTCTCCGTCACAAAATTGTCCCACTGAGAATAGATTGTGACCAAGGCCTTCAACATAGTATACACGATTGATCTCGATGTTCTCATTAACATAATCTCCATAGCCCATTATTGCTGCGAAGTGATCATTCCCGAACCTGACCGTTCCGATGAACTTTGCAATAAAGTTTGTGAGAAGCTTGAGGTTGCCGGTCATGTGTCGGGAACACCCGCTATCAACAATCCAGAGGACAATTTGTATCACCTACATCACAAATATTGGAAACAGGAGGAGAATTGGTAACGGTTGGACCCGTTGGGTTAGTAACACAAGATTTAATTATCTTAGGAACCCATGTAAAACTTGCTATGTTTTGTAACCAACGTTGCCATGTCCAACTAGTCTCAGCCTTTTTCCTAATAAATGCACTAGGTGATTTGGTTGTCTTGGGTTTGGCTATGGGTGTTTCTATGGTTTGCACAGAAACTACTAGTGGTGGTTTCCCTAAAATGGACTTGGCAACAGTTTTGAGCCTAGAGGAAGAGCCACTAGTTTGTTTCTTTTTTCGTTTCAACAGAGTTTTAGCAATGCAGTTTTGATGATCACCAGATAATATACTAGCACGACAAACAATACAACTAGCATCAACCATAACATCATCATTAACATTCATAGATTTAACGTCTGTTACATCATTACTAGAATTAGACTTAGAGAAGTTTGATTCTATTCCTGACATTACATGTGTTTTATTCAAACTACTTGCTTTATCTTTAACTTCTGCAGACTTAGATGATCCATTCCTAGGTTTCCGAACTCTACGCTTCTGTTGTTTCTTGTAGGTCTTGGAGTTGCTAGCCTTACGCATGGTATCTAATCCTGTGGAAATTGAAGTAGTTTCATTAGTGGTTAAGTCTGATGCTTGGGTAATTACCTTGTCTACTGCATACATCCCTGGGGCAATCTTATAAACTTTTGCTTTGCCTTTGTCTAAACCTCTGATTTTCTTTTTCAGATCAACAATGATGTGTTGGTATTCTTGATTTTTTGAATCTAAAATTCTGTTGAGGCGGACTGTGTCATTTCTGTTTTGAATAATTTCATCCAGATCCTTTTCATATTCAAACAGTTTATGTCTTAAGACATCATTTTCATTTTGATTCTCACTTTCAGAAGTATGACTGTTTTGAAATGACAAAGATGTTTTTAGATGTTGGTAATTTAATTCAAATATGACACTTTGATGTTGACACCAGTCAAGCCTCTTTTGAAGGTTGAAAACTTTGTTTTCCACATCATGGTTGATTTGACGAAGATCCTCATTCTCTTTTACTAAATTATCTATCTCCATTTGCAACATCTCAACATTTGCAGCATGATCATTCACAAGTAATTCATTGCAAAATTCATAAAGCGAATTCATTATCACAGAAACAACGTCATAACACATAACTTTTTCTAAGAGTCGATCATTTTCTTTTGCTAAAGTTTTCTTTTGAAGTTTTTGTCTTTGAACTTTGTCGTCTTTAGCTTTGAAAATGCTCTTCATAGATGCTACTTCCGTGTGTAATTCTTGTTCCCATTGTGTTGCACATTTCTTCAGATGTTTGACATGAGGCAGAATTTTCTTTTGAAGAATATCTCGCTTTTCTTTCGCGACTGGGGAAAGAAAAGTAGAGACTTCGATTTGAGAACTAAACTCAATTTCATTCTCCAAAAGAAATATGTCTTCCATAAATGACTTAAAATATCGAAGAATTCGACATTCTTGAGGCATTTGTGGATCAATGTCATCCTCTGTCAAAGCATCCTTGAGATGTGTAACAGTTTTAGACACAGGAATTACTGAAGAAGAAGCATGTATGTAGGTGTTTAACAACGTTTGTTCTGGTTTGTCCTTTGGAGGGACAAATGATTTACTGATATGAGGTCTTGCGTTATAATCATAATGAACTCTGGAAAAATCTTTGTCTGTTTTTGGTCGACTCTCAAGTTCTTTTTGACGTTCAAGACTTTCAAGTTCTTCATCATTACTAAGCATAACAACTCTTTGAAAGGTATCATCAAGTAATAATTCTGCATTGTATAACTTGGGATTTTTGCTGAGTGCTTTAGAAAGAAAACGTGGTTGGTCACAGCCAATAGCAAATCCAAATCCTTTCGGAGCTGGTTTTACCGTTAGCCTTTGAATTTGAGTTATTGATTCACCATTTTTCTATACAATAGTTTGAAACTCTTTAAGTTTGGATTCCAAAGTGACAATTTCTTCAAGATATGAGTTGACACGTTTACTTGAGGCTTGCTTTTCTTCAAGAAGATTATTTTGAGATGTTGAAAGCTCGGATTGAGTTTTTAACAGCTCAGAATTTAAAGTATCAATTTGTTTTTTGAATTCAAATTGATCTTTTCTTTTTGAGAGAGGAGCTCAGCCTTGGAAACGGTTAGCTCACGAACTTGACTTTCTAAATCTTGAACTTTGACGTACTCTTTTTGGAAAGCAATCTCAAAACCTTTTTCACGTTTTTCTTGTTTTTGATATCCTGAAAGTTGTAGTTTATAGCACTCATTGTCCTTCGTTAACAATGCAATTTTTGCTTTTAGATTTTGATTGATTTCATTGCATTTCTCAATTTGTGATTGGGTGGTCATTAACAAGGCCTGAAGCTCTGAATCTTGATCAGGCAAAGGATCATTTTGTTCATGATGATCATAATTTTCATCGTCAATAGAATCATCAAATGAAACGACGGTTTTATCATCATCAAATGATACAACAGTGTTTATTTGATCATCTGATGGAGATGAGAATGATGAATTATGTTGAACAGAAGTTTCATGTGTAGATGAAGATGCAGATGGTGAAGCAATTTCATGTATAAGACATTTTGGATCAGGTACCTGAGAAAGACCATCGGTATCATAAACCGGGCCTGTCTCGGACATGTTCAGTTCCTGCATGTTTGCCATGAGCATTACTGCAGTATTTGCTTCGAGATCTTCCATCTCATCATCAGAATCAGCACTTGCCATGAAACTTTGTTCTTTCCCATTCAATGTGCCCCTTGCTTCATCTTTCAATGCCATCATAAGAGCTTCCTTGTGATATGCACTGCCCATAGTACGAGGCTTTGGACACGCGTTTGCCATATGACCACTCCCACCACAGTTGTAGCATGTGATTGAAGTATTTGCAATGCCTTTCTGTGCATTCCCAACCATCTGATTTCTTCTCTGAGTAGTTCCCATACTGTTCCTGTTACCCTCTGCAGAATTGAACATGTTCCCTCCTGACTGAAACCTCTGAGACCCAGTGTTTCCTGAACCATATCTGCCCGAAGACCGATTCTGAATTTCCACTCTACCATCGTTAATAACAGCTTGATTCCTGGTATTGGAAGATGAACGAAGACGATTGTTGGATTTGGTGAACTTGCCAAATGCCTTAGCAATTAATCCAAATGCTTCATTGAGAGAGTTGAATGCATCCTCTTCTTCATCATAATCAGCGTTTGAGTACAACATGGAATCTGAGTTGTTATATGGAACCATTTGGTTGTCAGAGTATTGTGATGGTGCTTCATATGGAATGATTTGGTTAGGAGGTTGTGGTTGAAAGCTTGGTTGGAAAGATGGTTGACCAAATTCCTGGTTTGGTAGTGGAAAGTTGGATTGAGCAACAAGAGCAAGCGAGTTAGGTGTTGGTGCTGATATAAGACCGCCTCGTGCTGCAACTTCCTTATCTACCTCAGATTGATGTTGTTTCAGAAAGTCATACATTAGTCCATACTTGATTTCACCAATCTTCTTAGTTTGCCTGACAAATGTTGCATATTTCTGCCATTCTGGTCCAAGGCAACCCAGAAATTTTGAATTGATAGCAATCTTAGGTAACTTGATGTCATGACGATCGAGGTCATTTACAACATTTGTGAAACGGTGGTAGTATGATTCAATTGTCTCCCCTGGTTCCATGATGAAATTATTGTATTCCATGTAAAGCTTTGACTCAAGGTCTTCTTGATTTAACTCAGTCCCTTCCATTAGAAGATGCACATGTTCCCACATGTCTTTGGCAGTCTTTTGAGCATCAATACTTCGGTAAATAGGATTGGGAATTCCCTGAAGTATGTAAGACATTGCCAATTGATTTGCCTCTTGTTGCAATGTTTGTTCAGTTGTGTAGTTAGCGACAGCAATGGGAGTTGATGTCTCTTCTCTTTCTGAAGTTCCTGGAACAACAGTTACTGGAAGTGGAAAGGGTCCTTCTTCAATGACTTGCTTGAGATATTTCCCATGGGGTTTTCTGAGTTCAATGAATCTGAGGAATCTACTAGCCCATTGCACATAGTTACCAGGTGTCAGCATTGGTGGAGTGTCCTGATTCCCAGCCCCATGTCGGGATTGCTGACTGCTGATTGCCTCACACATCTTATTAAACCAATGTGGTTCTCTGGAGTAGGATGGATTGTTCTGCATTTGATTCTGTTGCATGATTTGTTGTGGGGATACTTGTGGTGGAGAGAGAAATTGATGCTGTTGCACGAATGCTTGTTGTTGTTGATACTGAGGATGAAATTGCTGTTGTTGAGGATATTGCTGTAGCTGATAGTAGTAATTGAAGTGTGGTGGTTGAGACATGTTTGGATCTTGAGATAATTAAGATGTGTTATAAAAGTTATGTTGTTTGGTTTAAGTTAACTTTGTCCAATTGCGAAAGATATACTGTTCACTCTGCCAATTGCGAAAGACTGTGAATTGCGAAAGAGAATTGACAATTGCGAAAAATTTTCCAATTTGCGAAAGAACTTAGCAATTGCGAGAAATTATCGTAATTGCGATATAGAAAGGCAATTTCGATAATTGAATCAGAATTGCGAAAGATCTTGCAATTTCGAAAGATTTATCAAAATTTACAATTTCGATCACAATCTCAAATCTTATACAAGAGATGAGATTCAAGCCAAGTCGAGGTAATTTCACAAACTTATACAAGTAAGGAAATACCGAGTCCCAATTCCGAAGATTCTGGCGAATTGCGAGAAACCCTTGTCTGACCCAATTGCGAGAAACCCTCTTTCTACCAAATGCGAGAAACCCTCTTTCTGCCAATTCCGAGAAACCCTCTTTCTACCAAATGCGAGAAACCCTCTTTTTCACCAACTTTTCCACACGCTAAAAAATCCGGATTTTACCAAATCAAATAGAAAACCACTAAAAACTAATTGTTTTTTATTTCTAACGATTAGTAATCACAGAATACTGAACGATCTAAGAACTTTAACGTCGAAGTTGGAAATTTGATGATATTTTTGAGCGTTTGCACGAACTAAGAACTACGAACACTAAAAATGGGTTAAATTCGATCGGATTTTGAACAAAAACTAACTTAATCTTTGAGACCAAACCGATGAAACGATTAGATCTACTCTAAAACACGATCTTAACTATCTTAGGCGAATGATACCACTTGTAGGTCCTCTTTTACATGAACACACACACGAATCACACGTTAACTACTACTCTAAATATAATAAGCTACGGTAAGGAGAAATAAGCTATTAAGCTAATAGAGAATAAGAGAATAAGATGATAAGAGAGGAGAAGTGGAAGGAATTCATTTCCAATGTTGCAAAAATCGTGAATCGGTAGCCGGGCGGTCGACCACCCTGCAGCGAGTAATCGGCCGAGGCGGGATTAATCGGTGATTAATCGGATTGGCATTTTTTGCATGTTTTGGGTATTTCTGGAAACCAAAATAAAGATCGTAACTGATTACAAGCCTACTATGTTTCCAAACCTCAATAAAAGGCTCCAATTCTGATTATGAGGCTCATTGTGCATTATAAGTGAAATAAACGATCCCCAAATTAAGTAGAATGCCTAAATTTTCATTTTTTTAAACCTGACCGATTTGGCCGATTCAGCCGATTTTTGGCCGAATCGGCCGATTTTTTGCCGATTCGGCCGATTTTTGGCCGATTTTTTTGCCTGACCGATTTTTTGGCCGATTTTCACTATTCTACAAGGTACTGGGCCGATTAACGATTAATCGGCGATTAATCGGCCGATTCAGCCGATTTTTGCAACATTGTTCATTTCATTAAACATTCGAGCATAGCTTACGCATAACACATGAAAACCAACAATGAGAATGAGCACCTAAGCCTTCAATTTATAGGCAACACATTAGGGCAACCATGTGCTTAGGTGCTTCTAGAAGTAATTACAATAAGATGGGCGGTCCATGGGCTTCTAATGGACCACACCATTAAACTAAACATAAAGCCCTATACGCAACATTCTTCGCAGTAATTACAAAGACTTGAATGAATTGTGAAACGTGTTCCTAACAAAATGCTTAATGCATTATATGATCAAAGGAACATTTTCTTAATCACTACAATTTTTAAAAAATGTCACAAACATTTTATATCTTTTAGAAAATCATTTTTGGTATTTAATAAAAATGTTTAATCCATTATAAATTTATAAATTCAAATTTTCAACCAAAAATGGCAAAAATGTTCCAGAAAAACCTTCCCCACAAAAAGACAAATCTGAGCAACGTTCGGGTAGGGCGACCCTCTTAATTTTACTAGGCGGCCCCCTTAATTTTAAGGGGACCGGCCCCCTATTTAAGGGGACCGCCTCGCTCCTCCAGCTGTCAGAATCTGCCTATAAATACTGGTTCATCCATACTGGTTCATCCCAGGACTTTTTCCTCACCTTTTGCACCCCAAACTTTCTGTTCTAAATCTCTTCTTACATCTTTCTAAATCCTTTGATCATATACTCTTAAGCATTGGTTTCCAAGTGCAAAAGATGAATACTTCTATCAATCAAGACTAGAAGTATTACAACTTAAGTATCATCTTGTTACCTAAGTTGTTAGTTTAGTAAACTTTGTAAATCATTCATTCATTTGTGTATAAGGTGTGTATATTAGGTGTAGTGTAGTGTGTAAGTAGTGAAGAAGGTGTATAAGTAGTTGTATTGTAAAGAAGTAGTGTAGAAGTATTGTAAAGTGGTGAAGTAGTTGTGGTGTGAAGAAGTGGTGAAGCCATCGTAAAAAAGTCGTGAGATAGTGAAGAAGTAGAAGTCGCTAAGAAGTGAAGAAATACAAGGTGTGTAAGAAGTATAGCAAAGGTGTGAAGAAGTAGAGACGTGAAGAAGTAGTATTAGGAAGTGAAGAAGTAGTGTATAGTTGTGAACTAGATTGTAGTTGTGAAGTAGTTGTGGTGTGTAGTAGTCGTGAAGAAGTTGTGAACCCATAGTGAAGAAGTTGTGAAGAAATCGTGAAGAGATCGTGAAGAAGTTGTGAAGCCATAGTGAAGAAGTTATGAAGAAGTCGTGAAGAGATCGTGAAGAAGTTGTGATTGAAGTCGTGAGATTGGTTCTAGCTACTATTAGAACTCGACATTTAGCTTTGTGTCGTTAAACCGGTGTAAGCAAAAGTTGTGTAAGGTTTTCTCCACCATAAGGGAGCTTGTTGAAGTTGTAGGATCGAGTACTTCGAGCTTGATTGAGCTTGGTTAATGTGTAGCTAGCTTATGTAAACACAAACCAACTACGTTGAGAATCTCTGTATAGTATACAAGTGTTTATGCGGAAACTAAACAACAAGTATATGAAGAAGATAACTAATAATGTTTTGATCCTCTATGGATCTTTTATTGATGACTGGAAAATGTTTTTCTTGAGTACAAAGAGATAATCAAAACTGATGTTCAACCCTAATGTCGTATGTTCCTTTTATAAGCTAAGGAACCCTAATACAACATTCTAGAAAACGAGTAAAGAGATAAAACCAAATCTCTTCCTAAATAAATTATAACAAACATACTAAAAATACGGAAACATCAGCAGCATTGAAATGCTACCAGCTGGAGCACAATCAACTATCGGCAGTAATGATCTTCAGCAGAAACCATAACTGTCGGCAGGAACCAACTCCACTATCGGCAGCAATGAGATCGGCAGCAATGAGACACAAAGTAACATCTGTCATCTTCAGTCCTTCTTGTTTTGTAATAATCAAATCATAGTTCCCAACAATCTTCCCCTATTTGACATTACAAAACTGTCTTCAATGCTTCCCCTTGAACAATGCTTCCCCTTGAACATGCTTCCCCTTGAATCATTATTCCTCCCCTAAACTTGTGGTTGACCTAGTGGATCGGTAAACTAGGTTAACCTCAAGTTTCCTGTATGATATAGCTTTAACTTCTCAGGCTTGAGGACTGCGACTTAGCAGCAACAATATTGAGTAACCAGCAGCAACATCCATAACTTGCAAGATTTCAACTTCTATAGCATCCAGCAGCAACTTCAATAGTTCAGCAGGAATGAGAAATCTTCTCCAAAACATGTATACTGGTCACCATTACTTTCACTTGAACTTGGCTGCTTCCATGACAATATGTACATCAAATCTCTTTAAGTTTCATACTATTCTCATCACATCCAGGTGTGTTAACTCCTGTGAGAGGTGAATCATTGAAAATTAATGGATTTGATGTCTCTTTACCAATAGCCATCACTACTGGAGTAGCCAATGTTTAGGTGTGTTAGACTATGGTACATTGATAACCATCTGATTTATTAGCAAATCAGCAACTATAAACGGATTTGACTTGTCTTTACCTGTAGCCGTTTGCTCAGGACTAGCCAATTCTTAGGTTACAGCAAACCTTGGTGAATTGAATACCAAATATGGATACCAATTGTCTTTACCACAAACCATACTTTTGTGGACTAGCCAATCCTTTGGATCCCATAAGGGTTACATCCATGGTGAATTGAGAACCATTTTCAACTCTCAGAACTTAATCATGGGTGAGTTGAAGTACCCTATAGCTTTGAGCAAGCTATTACAGCTATCAACGGATTTGATTATCACACCAGAGCCGTACCCTCATGGTGAGCCAACTCTTTCTTGTCTGCAAGACATGGTGAGTTGAGTACCATTTATTGTGTAGGTGTAAACACCAACACTGTACCTGCACAAAAGTTAGTATACAAGTGCGAAATTTTATTTATATAAATATATATTTTTTTTTTTTTTTTTTTTTTTTTTTTTTTTTTTTAACTATAACGAAAAGAAAATAAATAGAAAAGAAAATAATGAAAGAAAATGAAAAAGATAAAAAAATAATGTATAACTATTTTTTTTTTTTTTTTTTTTTTTTTTTTTTTTTTTTTTTGAACTAATAATACCAGCAGAAATGAAGCTATCAGCAAGAATGAGAACACTATCAGCAGGAATGGAAGCACTACCAGCAGGAACCATTGCTGCTGACATCAGGAACCATTGCTGCTGACCCACATTCTCAGCAGACATAACAGAGAAGTCCAGAATAAACCACAATACAGCATCAGACCCATGTGCAATACTCACTTTGATCAGACCCCACTATCACTTGCATCCAATCCCATAAATGCAATGAACCAAAACCATTGACTACTGATACAAGTAAACTCACTTGAATAAATCTGCTCCCATTCACATCAGTTCACTTGAGTATATAACCAATCATCCATTAGCGACAAGCAACTCATAGTACAATACTTAATATTTTGAAATCCATAGCCTGAAACAGTCCAAGGAATTGACCATAGCCCCACAACCGAAAAATTAATCAAATGATTAATTATCTTCCATCCATATGAATGACAGTAAGTGACCACTTGCCGACAAACCATTTGACCACTTTAATTCAATCATAATATACCAACAATGAGTATAGCAGCAGTATTCTCGGACCCACATGATCAACAAACGAAATTCATATACTGATGTTGACCAATTCGTACCATTAAAGATCCATGACTTCGACAAACCAAGTAACACCATAAGTTTGACCAAAAATTGTAGCCAACTATGTATTCCACCACCAATCACAAAATTCTCCCATAAAATAATTATCATAGCAAATCAGTCCCACTCATCGAATGAATTTAAAGATCTTAAAGATCTCCATTAAAGAATTGTAAATGTTGTCTAACATTAACTCTTTTGATCAATTTGACCAAACCTTAATTGATAGACCACATTAACTGTATGAGGTTATTCATAGACCCCACAACCTTGACCAATAATATTTTTTAACCAGATATAGCGAACAATGTAATCCCATAAGTGACAAATACTGATTATTCTGCTGACCCCTCAAACTAACTCCACGTCAGACACCAATTCATCCATGAATTCAGTCAATAGCACATGTTAATACCTTGACCCCAAATTGAAATCAATTCCAGTTGACTAAATCAATTTACTTCACCTACGTCTGACCACACAAAAATAAAAGGCCAACTAGTATGAGGTCACAAGACTAGCCATTAATGTCCAATCAGTTCCCACAAAGATCAGTAATAGACCAATCTTTGCAACAGCAGTAACCACTCACTCAATAAAAGAATAGGAAGCGACAACTTCAACAGCTGCATTATTTTATTTAGAGAATACAAAACAAACTAAGAAAAATGTTAGCTAGCACAAAATATACAACAATAAGCCTCCCCTTAGGCTTATGCCTCCCCTCAATCAGTACACCTGACAAAGACTATTGTTCTTGGGTACCCAGAATGAACCTTTCCTTTTATTTGTCCAAGAACAACCTGTTGAGGGCTTAACACCAGTATCCCATCTTGTTCCCCACATATACCTTGGGTCATAATAACCAGGCCAAAAACCATTCCGAAAGTAAGTGCTAGTAGGTATGTAGAATGGTCTAGCAACATTCCTTTTCCAACCAGTAGACTTGGTTTGACCAGCTGGAACTGGCTTACCAGAAGGAACATGTGCGGGTCGTTTTGCATTACCAGAAAATGCATTTGCTCTAGGAACAAATGGGGGAATGTTCTCTACATTTTTCCATACTGACCTAGGTTTCTTTTGTTGAACACAATTACTCATTTTACTCTCATAATAATCACAATCTTTAATTAGGTGAGAGTAACTTCTACAAACAAAGCAAGATTTCTTTTTAATCTTTTTGTTCTTAACCTGACTTTTCTTATCATGACCTTGCTTATCACACAAAGACTTCTCACAAACAGAACCAGAAACAAAATCGTTCTTAATAGGACTAAGAGAGATGTCTTCTAAAGTAGCTGTCTTTGAATTGGATTCCACACTAGCTACTTTAGGTAAGAAGTCATCAGACTTGGGTGTGGTTGACTTGTCATTTGAATCACAGGAGGCAAAGTCATTGGTCTTTGTCTCAGAAGACTTGTCACTTTTAGAGCAAGAGACAGAGTCTTTAGAGTCACAATCAAGATTAGGCAAGTCATTGGACTTTTTGCCATAGGACATGTGTGATTCATTTAAGTCAATGTCAAGGTCAGAGTGCATAGGGACAGGTTTAAACACACCTCTTATAGGAGGAGGGACAGCATGCATTTCACCTTCTTTTACATACTTTACAGGTATTTGAAAGTTTTCCTCCTTAGGGGTAGGAATAAAATTTCTTGACTCAGAAGAGTCATCTGTTTTAGGACATCCTAGACCCCTCTTACACTTTACATATTGAGAACTTGAATTCAATTTATCTACAAGCCTAGTTGATTCTTTATATGAAGCACATCTAATCTCTTCACTTTCCAACTTAGCTTGTAATTCATTTTTCTCTAAAATTACTTTATCATACTGTCTCTCAACATGTTTTAACTCATTAGTGGTGTTTTTTAAATCTCTTTCCAAAACCTTAATTTTCTCTTCATATACTAACTGATTCTTTTGGTACCAAACTTTTTGTTTTTCTAAAGTTTTAACAGCATTTTTATGAGCTTTGAGCTGTATAAACATATCTTTATATTGAGATTCCATGTCATCATAATCTTTCTTAAATGAAGCATATAAATCATGACAAGCAACAGAACAACTTGGTACCTGAGATGGGAAACTCATCAAAGCGAATTCAAAAGCCACATCTGCCTGTGCTTCAGCAACCGTACTGAATACCTCACCTTTTGTCTCATGTCCAGCAACCATTTCATTAACTTGAGTGGCACATCTTTCCTCATCTTTTCCTTCATCTTGTGACCAGTCTACCCTAGAACGAATAGGAAACAAGTTTCTAATCTTCATGGCACGTGTCTCAAAAGAATCACCAGATTCGAATGTAGTCATTTTATGAGGGTTTAAGAGAACGGTTTGAAAGGGCTTCTTCGACACTAACAGCAAAACTACTCAGAGACCACAATCAATACCACACTGACCAATATTAAACCACCACTTCACAGACCAGAGTTAATTCCCACTCACTGATGACACCCGATTGACCAATATTCTTCGAACAGTACCCAAAATTAAATCAACAGCAGCAGTAATAGCACGAATGGACAATACCACAAGTCGACCCCACTTAATTCACAATTAATTCTCAGTCGTCAAAAACAATTAACAGCACACCACACACCATAAATTCAATGCGAGATTGAATATTTGACCAATCAATTGCCACGTACGAGAATATGTAAATATCCCACAAATTAGATACAGCATCAATAAAACATTCAGAATGACAAACGACAAACCCAATGAATTCAATACCAGATCTTGTCGCCGCATAAAGTATTAATCACAACAAAAGGACCAAATTAATTGCACACGACAAGCACAAAAACTATGGACCCTCAATTAATAACAATAACTCTTGTTGACTTTTACCTCCCCACGTGATGATCCGATTAAATTTCTTTAAAGCTACTTGACGGAATTAATTAAAAACCACCAAATGAACTGATCGATAAAAAAATTAAAATCGAATACCTTCAAACTAACCGAATAATTTACCAGATCAGTTCCAAAACTCCTCTTCTTCGACAGAGATCCTCACCAGGCTCTGATACCACTTGTAGGATCGAGTACTTCGAGCTTGATTGAGCTTGGTTAATGTGTAGCTAGCTTATGTAAACACAAACCAACTACGTTGAGAATCTCTGTATAGTATACAAGTGTTTATGCGGAAACTAAACAACAAGTATATGAAGAAGATAACTAATAATGCTTTGATCCTCTATGGATCTTTTATTGATAACTGGAAAATGTTTTTCTTGAGTACAAAGAGATAATCAAAACTGATGTTGAACCCTAATGTCGTATGTTCCTTTTATAAGCTAAGGAACCCTAATACATCATTCTAGAAAACAAGTAAAGGATATAAAACCAAATCTCTTCCTAAATAAATTATAACAAACATACTAAAAATACGGAAACATCAGCAGCATTGAAATGCTACCAGCTGGAGCACAATCAACTATCGGCAGTAATGATCTTCAGCAGAAACCATAACTGTCGGCAGGAACCAACTCCACTATCGGCAGCAATGAGATCGGCAGCAATGAGACACAAAGTAACATCTGTCATCTTCAGTCCTTCTTGTTTTGTAATAATCAAATCATAGTTCCCAACAGAAGTAGTGAAGAAAACTCTCGAGCTAGGTGCTCGGGGAGTGGAGTAGGGCAAGGAAGGTGTCCTTGTAGCCGAACCACTATAAATCCCTCGTGTCTTGGTTTGATCTTCCCATCTCTTACTTACTTCTTTATTTATATCGCCATTACTTTCATACACATAGGCATATATAATTGTTAGTATCATTTAGAATTTGATTTCACATAAAGATCAATTTAGAACTCCATTCATAAAAACAAAACTCTTATAACTAATCTAAAAGGATACGCATATAATTAATAATTTTGTTCAAATATTATTTTTCACAAAAAACTCAAATCTAAGGTTTTAAAAGTAAATAAAGTTTTTGTAATAAATTAAAAAGACGTAAAACTATTCAACCCCCCTTCTAGTTTTCCACAATTGGTATCAGAGACAGGTTAAACAAGATTTTTAAAATATATTGTATTTTAAAACTTGAATCGATCTATGGAATCGGAAAAATATTTAGAAGGGCAATCTATGCAAAAACCACCACTATTTGAAAATTATAGTTTTCTTGAATGGAAAAATAAATTCGAAAATTATGTGAAATCAATTGATCTAGATCTTTGGCATGTCATTTCGATTGGTGATTTTCAACCAACAAAAACGGATGTTGGAAGTCAAAATGATTTTTTCAAAACAAAGAATGACAAAAATAATAAAGCTAAATTAATTATTTATAAAGCCTTGCCGAGAGTTGAATATGAAAGAATATTCTTCTGTCAAACGGCTAATGATATGTGGAAAAATCTTTTAAACTTTCATCAAGAAAAATATCAAGCCAAAGATGAGGAATTTGATCTTGTACATGAATTAGTTGTTCTAGAAAATTTAATAGATAAACATTTAGATAAAATAGATACATGTGCTACTAGTTCAAATGTTTTTAATGAAGGTATTAATGACGAAGACTACATAAATCAACTCCGAAGTGAACTCAATCCAAAATCATGGAGTGACACAGACGAAGAAGAAGATTACTATCCGGTATGTGAAGAATGCAAATTAGATAGAACTCCAAATAAGGTACAATCCGAAACCGAACATTTTTGCTATGATCAATTCATCTTAGAATTTTCAAAACTAGAAAATGAGTTTAAAATTTTTTGCAACATAGATCTAAAAACCATTTCTAAACATGAATCATCAAAAACTTTTGAAAGTAATTTTGAAAAAGAAATAATTTTAGAAGATAAAATATCTAGACTTGAAAGTAATATTGAAATTGATCTAGAATGCAAAACATGTCAAGAATATAAGCATGAAATTAAAAGATTAAATGAAAGAGCAAAAATATTAGCTAAATTTGAAGAAAGCTCCAAATCTCTTAAATACCTACTAAGTTGTCAAAAGCCATTCAAAGATAAAACCGGTTTAGGATATAGTTCGGATAACTCATCAACATGTAAATAAAAACAAATTGAATTTGTAGAACCTAGTAGAAAAATTTAGAAATAAGATTATTTACAATGATTATAAACAATATAAGTCAAGAAATCCATTTGTTTATACATTAAAATAAACTGTTAAGGAATTCTTGTACTTCCTGGCGACATCCTCACCATGTGCATACAAATGCAATGGGTGTCCTCAACTAACCATCTTGGACCCATAAAAGTCAGGGTACCAAGCTGTTTTACTTGTTTAGGTGATAAACACACAAAGGAAAGAAACTTATCTTGCATTAACCTACTCACATTCGAGACGTGCGCGTGAAGACAAATGAATTATCCAATCTTTTATCACACTCTATATCTCACATGATAATTCATCTCAAGAAATAGCTAATGACGTAGTGGAATATTAATGGTGCGGCTATTGAAGAATTAATGAAGATATCTCTACTACTTAATCGAAAATCTTGAAGAAATCTACAAATCAAAGTCAATAGTACTTGTTAAAAAAGCATGATGTGGTTGCAATGATGATGTGAGTGTCTCAACAAAAGACGTCATATGCATCAAGGCTATGACATCAAATGAGTCAAGTACAAGACATACTCGGGTCAAGCTACTTTGGTCCAATAAGGCGTTAGAAACCTGCTATGATATACCTTCATACCTTGGTTATCTTGAAGACTCATCTATCATTAACATCTTCGTTTACCATCCTGGAGATTACGAAGAAAAGCTGGACATAAGGTATGTTCTCTTTTTAAATTTCATGAGTAGTTACTTCATACATATAGTCTTATTGATCGGTTGAAATCAAGTCGTTATTTATTTCCAAAGAATACAGCGGAAGTTGTATTCCCGGGTCGTTATCCCCAACGAAGGCGTGAATGGAATTTGTGATCTCGGATTGTGAATACGTGTTTTGAATGAGAATAAGAGTGATTGATTTTTGGATTACACTACTAATATTAAAATAACAAACAAGATAAACTAATTAAACTAAGCTAATGGAACAATTAAACTAAGCATTTAACCTAAAAACAACTAATAAAGCTATGGGTACAAATAAACTAAACATGTGAATTTAAAAACGAAAACCGGAATTAAAAAAACGTTACGCTACGAAATTTAAAAACGCGAATAAAAGTGAAATGCTAAATTTTAAAACCTAAAATTATAAAAATAATTTCCCTAAATTAAAACTGATAAAATAAAATGATTAAATAAGTGAAAATAAATTTGAAAACTAATTTGAAAACTGATTAAATAAGTGAAAATAAGTTATACTAAAACTGGTAAAGCTTTTTGACAGTGAAATCAAAAAATTAACAATAAGCTAAAGTGGCAAATTGGTAAGTAAGCTATCAAAAAGCTAATGCAAATGGAAAAGAAACTAAAGTATAATCAATAACTAAAAACCAAAACCACAATAATCAACAATAAGCCATGGGACTCACAAATAAGCTCAATATAAACCAACACAAGAACAAAGGTCTGCTGATGCATAAAGGGACAGGGCACAAGAGACCACTTTGGACTAGATTTTTAAGCTAGGTTAATACACTCTAAACTTCCAAACAAGCTTAAACAGATGCAAACTAACTATCAAGCTACTTATATGACAAACTTCAAAACCTAAATCCTATTTCAACTATACTAAAACTTGAGATCAAAAGGGGCTAGTGAACAAAAGATGCAATAAACAAAACCGCAGGCTGCTAAAACTATTGAAGGGCTGTTTCCAAGATTCTAAGGGAAAACTCAAAACAAGCAATCACAAACTACCTAAACAATAACTAAAATAAGTAGTGACAAGTAACAAGAAGAAGTAAATGAGCAGAAATAGGCAGCAACATCATCAGTTGACCACGATGACCAAGAAAAAAATACAGGAAACTTTAACTTGCATAAACAAGAAACTTACTTTGACCAAACAAGAAAGAAAGGAAAAAAAAACATCAAACAATTAAAATACTTCACTAAAAAAAAAACATCAAACATCAAACTCACTTTGCATTAACAGGAGATTAAATTAGAGTAAATTACAACTTAATTTAAATTACTACACTAAAAAAACATTAAATAAAAATGGTCAACATCTTTCTAAGGCATGAAAAATGGGACAAAAATTAAACGTGAGTTCGGCCACATCTATATATATCTTCTTTCTTGTGTTTTTCTTGTGAGAGAGTTCCTCTTGTGCTTCCTTGCTTCATTTGGGACCCTTGGATTAAACTTGATGCCCACAACTTGAATCTTGAACCGTTGGATTCACTTGGTTGGTGCGGATCGATGAGGTGGAGGGGGTACCCGTGAGGCTGCTTAGGAGAGTATGGGGAGGGTGAAAGGTGATGGTGATGGTACTATCTTTTGGGGAAGTGGAATTTGGCAGTTTAGGGTTCTTGGCGGGAGTGGAGGAAAACAGCTAGGGATTTTGACTAGTTTGGTGATTAGAGATTGACCGAAGATTTGGGGATTGGGTGTGTTTTATTTGACCGGTCATTTGTTTAGCTAAAGGGGTGGGTCGGTTAAAGGGTGAGTGGGCTTGGTTTTAATGAATTGGGTCGGCGATGGGTTTAAATGGGTTGGGGTGTTTAGTTGTGGGCTGTTGGTGGGTTTAATGTTGTGTCCGGTTTAGTGTAGGATAGGATTGGTTGTGTTTTAGATTGGTGCGGGTTGGGTTGTTAAAGGGTTAAATGTGTAGTTGGGTTGGATTGGGGGTATAAGTGGGGGTTATTTTTGATGGGATCCGGTTGTGGTGAAGTTTGGTCAATTAAGATTATAACACAAGGACTAATTTTGTAGCTTCAGTAATCTTCAAGGACCAAAAATTTATTTTTTCATTATTTTTTATTTTTTTTATTTTTTTTTCAAGCTTGAGGGACTAGACTTGCCATTTATGCAAATTTTGTTTGTTTTTCAATCGTTTTCAATCATTTTGCATATGGAATACACAAAAACACATCTCAAAGATATTTTTAACATTATTTGATCGTTTTAAAGTGTTTTTGGTTGTTTTGACTCGAAAATTGGACGAAAAGATATGTGTAAAACGACACATATCAAATCCCCCACACTGAGCAATTGCTAGTCCCTAGCAATTTTTTTATGAAAAGTTGATGGATGTATCTCTTTACCAGAAGCCATCACCTCTGGAGTAGCCAAATGTTTCAGTTCAAGTAAGAACTATGGTACACTGATAACCATATGATTTTGAGCAAATCATCAGCTGCCAACGGATTTGATTTGTCTTTACCAGAAGCCGTTTGCTTCTGGACTAGCCAACTCTTAGATAAAACCACTTATTATCTTTGGTGAGCTGATGACCAATTATGGTTTTCCAACTGCCTTTACCACAAGCCATAATCTTGCGGGCTAGCCAACTCTTCATCTTTTTAGGATATAGTGAGTCGAATACCATACAATTTTTGGCAAATTGTAAGCCGTAAACGGATTTGATATATCTTTACCAAGAGCCGTTTGCTCTTGGATTAGCCAATCCTTTTGTGTGTTAGACATGGTGGACTGATAACCATTTGTTGTGTAAGTGCAAAACACTTACACCAAAAAAAATTTGGCCAAAAATGGGGGAATTAGATGGTATATATACGTGATTAAATTCGTGAGAATTCCCCCCACACTAGAAATGAATATTGTCCTCAATATTCAAAGTACCGGCTGTTATGCCGAAACTGAGAACGTAAAAGGGAAATATTACGGGCCATTTATTTTATTTTTGAAGTTTAAAACTTTTTTTTTTTTTTTTTTTTTTGAGATTGATATATACATATTTACAACAGCATGGGGCATCTCCCCCACACTAGGGTGTTAGAAAATAGAAAGAAGTCAGAAGAAAATAGAAAGAAGTCAGAAATATGGGTGAAAACCCATATGGTGTGCTACTGTTTTTGTTAACCGAGTCGCTAGCTTGACTCGACCCCGAATTCATTTGTTCTTGGGGAAGCATGTGGAAAAGAAAATCTCCATCGGACTTTTATTTAAAATGTTTGGATAAACATTGATGTACATGAAAGTTCCACTCCGATGAGATATATCCGGCTCTAAAGAATGATGAATGAAGATGCCGGGGTCAAAAACTTTGTCTTCACTCCCAATGGAGAGAATGGAAGGACAAGCTACCTTATAATCACAGAAAGGTAGAAAGACTCGAACGACATATGTGACGTCAATATAATGGCGATCCTCAAAGGGAAGTGTCACATATGTCGGAGAAAGAGCATCCGTGTGAATCTCGGGATCAAGTGAGGTCATATCATCAAGTTTAGGACTAGCAGAGTCCTCGACCTCATCGTTCTCTAACACTCTATCAAAGAGAGGATTTATTTTACTAGAAAAGTACTCATCATCAAATTCAAAAAGAGAATTCGAATAGACTTTGAGACTTTCATTTGAAGCGTCCTCATCAGAAAGTGATTTGTCATCACTGGAGGAAAAATCATCATTTGAATTGAAAAGAGGGTTAGAGAAGATCCCGGAAGTATCCTCAGAAGTGTCATGAGGATCATCATCACAATACGACCAATCACACTCACTGTAGGATATATCCTCAGACTCACTTGGGATTGGGATAGAGTTCTCAACACTAGACTTCATGAATTCGTCCGATTCCTTTTCAGGAATAGTGTCAAGATGCTCATCCCCCATAATGAGAGAGTCCTCGGAATCCGAAGCATGTGATATGGGTGTGGGTGCAGTGGACTGGGGGGTTTGAATAATGGAATTATTCACAAGAATAGTATTCTCCCCTTCCTCATCTTCGTCATCGAGCATGCACGCCTGATCAAACAAGAAACGGTTGCGTGCTGCTCGTTCTATGGCGAGTAAATCTTCCATAGACTCACCATGACGATCATTTGGGTTATGTTTAACAGCCAGATTTGTAAGTTCAATTCGTATCTCTTGAAGTTCTTGGAATATATCTTCAGGAGATATCTGAGGCTGGCTTTGAGTGGTTTGATACTGTAGAGGATAAGAATAATCATAATTGTTACAAGGGTCATGCTCATAGACAAGCGGGTACCTTGTTTGACAATCAGAGCTATAGTGAGGACCTCCACAGTACTCACAACAATAGTATTGTTGTGATTGATGAAATGACTGATATGGATTTTGGTCATAACCAAGATTTTGCTCGTTACAAGAAACCTGCTCATAGACAAGCATGTCACTCGTTTGACAATCAAAATTTTGGTGAAGACCTCCATAATCAGCACTAGGATCATTTGGCACATTTAAGTTTTGGAAACATGGTTCTTGCCAAAATGAATTCTGAGGAAGGTTGCAATCCTTTTGAAAATCTGGATACGTGTTTGTATTTTCGATTTCAGAATTGCAACACACGCAAAGGTCAGGGACAAACCCACATCCTTTGCAGAAACATCGTCCACAAAGTGGATCATCCCCCAACGGATCTTCACAATATACGCAATATTTGGGTGAAGATGGTTGGGGTTGTGGAGGGTGGTCGGAAGAATCTTGAGAATTATCGATGGAATTAAGCTCTTCTTCGAGAGCTACTTCACACCAATAACAAGATCCACGATCCTTTGGTGCATGATTTCCACACCGCTCACACTTACACTTTGCACAACGAAGAGTGTCAATCAACGGGCTTTTACAATGAAAACAGTGATAGCCCAGTGACGACATAAGAATTAAACATAAATGAGGGTTAAGAAGATAGAATTAAACGGTTAGAGGGTGAGAAAAGGAATTAAACGGATAAGAGGGCAAAGAAGAATCTTTTTGGATTTTTAACAACATTTTGAAAACAAAAAAGGAAAATAAATTTTGAAATGAAAATCTTTTTGGATTTTTAATAAGAAAATATTTACGAAACACGCAACGACAAACGAGATTTAAAAATTCGCGTCAGCCTTCCCCGGCAGCGGCGCCAAAATTTGATCGGTTAAAATCAAGTCGTTATTTATTTCCAAAGAATACAGCGGAAGTTGTATTCCCGGGTCGTTATCCCCAACGAAGGCGTGAATGGAATTTGTGATCTCGGATTGTGAATACGTGTTTTGAATGAGAATAAGAGTGATTGATTTTTGGATTACACTACTAATATTAAAATAACAAACAAGATAAACTAATTAAACTAAGCTAATGGAACAATTAAACTAAGCATTTAACCTAAAAACAACTAATAAAGCTATGGGTACAAATAAACTAAACATGTGAATTTAAAAACGAAAACCGGAATTAAAAAAAACGTTACGCTACGAAATTTAAAAACGCGAATAAAAGTGAAATGCTAAATTTTAAAACCTAAAATTATAAAAATAATTTCCCTAAATTAAAACTGATAAAATAAAATGATTAAATAAGTGAAAATAAATTTGAAAACTAATTTGAAAACTGATTAAATAAGTGAAAATAAGTTATACTAAAACTGGTAAAGCTTTTTGACAGTGAAATCAAAAAATTAACAATAAGCTAAAGTGGCAAATTGGTAAGTAAGCTATCAAAAAGCTAATGCAAATGGAAAAGAAACTAAAGTATAATCAATAACTAAAAACCAAAACCACAATAATCAACAATAAGCCATGGGACTCACAAATAAGCTCAATATAAACCAACACAAGAACAAAGGTCTGCTGATGCATAAAGGGACAGGGCACAAGAGACCACTTTGGACTAGATTTTTAAGCTAGGTTAATACACTCTAAACTTCCAAACAAGCTTAAACAGATGCAAACTAACTATCAAGCTACTTATATGACAAACTTCAAAACCTAAATCCTATTTCAACTATACTAAAACTTGAGATCAAAAGGGGCTAGTGAACAAAAGATGCAATAAACAAAACCGCAGGCTGCTAAAACTATTGAAGGGCTGTTTCCAAGATTCTAAGGGAAAACTCAAAACAAGCAATCACAAACTACCTAAACAATAACTAAAATAAGTAGTGACAAGTAACAAGAAGAAGTAAATGAGCAGAAATAGGCAGCAACATCATCAGTTGACCACGATGACCAAGAAAAAAATACAGGAAACTTTAACTTGCATAAACAAGAAACTTACTTTGACCAAACAAGAAAGAAAGGAAAAAAAAAACATCAAACAATTAAAATACTTCACTAAAAAAAAACATCAAACATCAAACTCACTTTGCATTAACAGGAGATTAAATTAGAGTAAATTACAACTTAATTTAAATTACTACACTAAAAAAACATTAAATAAAAATGGTCAACATCTTTCTAAGGCATGAAAAATGGGACAAAAATTAAACGTGAGTTCGGCCACATCTATATATATCTTCTTTCTTGTGTTTTTCTTGTGAGAGAGTTCCTCTTGTGCTTCCTTGCTTCATTTGGGACCCTTGGATTAAACTTGATGCCCACAACTTGAATCTTGAACCGTTGGATTCACTTGGTTGGTGCGGATCGATGAGGTGGAGGGGGTACCCGTGAGGCTGCTTAGGAGAGTATGGGGGAGGGTGAAAGGTGATGGTGATGGTACTATCTTTTGGGAAGTGGAATTTGGCAGTTTAGGGTTCTTGGCGGGAGTGGAGGAAAACAGCTAGGGATTTTGACTAGTTTGGTGATTAGAGATTGACCGAAGATTTGGGGATTGGGTGTGTTTTTATTTGACCGGTCATTTGTTTAGCTAAAGGGGTGGGTCGGTTAAAGGGTGAGTGGGCTTGGTTTTAATGAATTGGGCCGGCGATGGGTTTAAATGGGTTGGGGTGTTTAGTTGTAGGCTGTTGGTGGGTTTAATGTTGTGTCCGGTTTAGTGTAGGATAGGATTGGTTGTGTTTTAGATTGGTGCGGGTTGGGTTGTTAAAGGGTTAAATGTGTAGTTGGGTTGGATTGGGGGTATAAGTGGGGGTTATTTTTGATGGGATCCGGTTGTGGTGAAGTTTGCTCAATTAAGATTATAACACAAGGACTAATTTTGTAGCTTCAGTAATCTTCAAGGACCAAAAATTTATTTTTTCATTATTTTTTATTTTTTTTTTTTTTTTTTTCAAGCTTGAGGGACTAGACTTGCCATTTATGCAAATTTTGTTTGTTTTTCAATCGTTTTCAATCATTTTGCATATGGAATACACAAAAACACATCTCAAAGATATTTTTAACATTATTTGATCGTTTTAAAGTGTTTTTGGTTGTTTTGACTCGAAAATTGGACGAAAAGATATGTGTAAAAACGACACATATCACATATAGTCTTATTAATCATTGCCCTAGGATGTGCTTAGTTTGATAGGTTGCATTGCCTTTACACTTTTAGTTATATCCACTTTATGATTTATTAAACTAGAAACCCTTTAGTTAACCCCCTAAGTATTAAATGAAGTATTCACGGACGAACTCATTTAAGCCTTCTAAAATTGAATATGGAAATCTTTCATGAACACTAGTAGAGAACTAATGTAGATAAAGCGAGTAAAGTGGATTAATTGTCAACATAGAAGTAGGATTAGATATATCACTACATGACCTATGGATGAAGTAAACTCTTAATTGACTATGGCATTAAGGTGGATAATGTGCGTTATCAAAGGAGCCATATAAGCACATATCTCATTCTCGCATCAAAAATATAGAATCAAGTAATCACTTCCTTATGATCATAGAATATGTAGAAAGGAGTAGCATGTGACAATAGCCTTAACCAATTCCCTTGAGCATGAGATCTTTTACAACCATTTTTTTAGATTTGTTTTTAAATGTGCAAAAACTTCACATCTTGGAAAAATGATTTTTCAAAAAGATTATATCACCTTTCTATCTAACATGTTTTACCATCCCACCTTCCTTCCCAACTTTTGTCCATAATTATGTTTTTATCAAAGCCAAAGATTGAAAAATTTTGTTTTCTTTCATAAAAACATTTCGAAATAAAACCAAATCTATTTCATTAAAATACTTTTCACATCCACATAAAAACCTACTCTCAAACATTGTTGAATAATGCTAAAAACGCTTATTTAAATCATGAATGGTGATCTCATATCTGTCATCTATATTTGTGTATATGACATTTATAAGTGAACTAAATCGAATCTGAAAAAACCATGGTTTACCCATTAAAGATCTCGCTTGGTACAAGTCTAGAAGTCCATGCTATCACAACTCCCCATTCCCTTGCACATAGACACTCATTAGGATTAATTAACTAGTTCATTTATCTTCCTAAAAATGATATTATGAATTACTTGGTGTCATGTATTGTTTTCTTGTCCATATAAATATATTACTTGCTTAATGAGTAGGTTGCATGTTAGATAAAAATGCTTAATGACTTTAATAAATATGCTTTGCATACATAAGTTATTAAATGCTAAATTGCCTCAAAAGAAGTTGGACTTGCTTGAAACTAAACCCAAAAACACAACCTTTTCTACAAATTTCTGCCAAAAACCCATTTCTAGTAATCTGGGAATCAGCAGATGGGCGGCCCCCTTAAATCCTTAGGCGGCCCCCTTAATATTTAAGGGGACCGGCCCCTATTTAAGGGGACCGGCCATCTGAGGGACGGAGTTATTGTTTTCTTTTTCACTTTTCAGCCCATTTTATCCTACACTTCCCAAAATTCACAAACATATTTTGTCTTAAACCACCCACCAAAATTTACCTTCCTCAATCACATCATCCCTACACTATAAATACCCTTCTCCATCATAAATGCTCATCCATATCATCCATCCAAACATGTCATCCTCTAACAACCCAAGATCCAAGCCTTCAAGAGTTGCTAAAATCTCCGTAAGGCCCGTTTGGAGATGAAAGCTTGACACTTGTCATAACTCCAACTCAACAAATGATGTTGTTCAAAATCAACCAAGACCTAAGTCTCATGCTTACCCTAATGAACCCCTTCATAAACATAACCAATCATCCACCCTTGCTCCCAAAAATACACCTTCATCTTACCCATATGATTCATATGAAGAGCATGATCAATCCCAAAACAATAATCCTAATCTCATTCACACCACCCCACATCTTGCTCAACCCACCAATGCACCATCCAAAACACTCACCACTCTTGGAATATCCTCTTCTTTCATATCTCCATCCTCATCCACTCATGATTACCCAAGCTCACAAATGTCTCCACCACCAAGAGTATCACCACCACCTCCTACCAACTCACATGTTACTCCTATGTTGCATGTCCAAACATCCATCCTAAATAACAACCACACTCCACCATCATCACCTTCCTCCGAACACTTGAAGTTCATTGAAGAACTCAAGGAAGCCCATGAGCTTAGTGCTCTTCTTGCCCTACACCTTGCTCAACACAACTTAGATCAACCTCCATCTAGCTCTCCCTCATCACCCCACAACTTGAGTCAAGTTGAGAAACATGTCAACAATTGTCCTTGTTGCATCTTTCTCCAAAAACAAACCATTGCATTGAATGAGCACTTCACTTGGATTGAGTATCTTCTCACTAGATCTAATCCAACACCCTTACTTGAACAACATCAAAACCCTTATCCAACATGTTCCACTCCAAACTCTCCACCTCCAATCTCTCCATCACCACACTCTCCAACATCTATGCACCCAAAAATACACCTCCATTAATCCAACATTCTTACCCTCACTCAACCACCTCCATTTCAAACACTCCACCATCAACCATCCAAAATAGTTCAAGTTTTTATGTTGCAAGCAAGTCCGATGGCTCTCTTTGGCAATTTAGAATTTTCTACTTATTGTATGCTCTAAGGATAATAAATGTTGTATCAATGATTATGTTTTTCACATAATCAATTTGAATTAATGAATGTTTTGTTTCATGTTCTTAATATGTGATTGCTATGCTTGTTGCTCTTATATGTGATATTATGATATATATGCTTGTGCTTCTAATATTTTTCTTGCAAGTATTCCATATCTCGATTCCTTGATGCCCTCAAACGAGGGGGAGTATACATCAAGGGGGAGCTCTAGTTTCCGTCGAAATTCTTAATTGAATCTAGTCGGCATAACCTTTTTGATTCTACAAAAAGGGGGAGAAGTGAATATAGGTGATGTAAACATGAATTAACAATTAATTAATATAAAACGCAGTGGATAAACATCACCACAACGGATCCATAGTGCCATATGATCAATCAATAAATAAACACATAATTTATACCTTTGTAGCGTGATCCGGGAGTCACCAACACAAGCCCTATGTCGAACACAATATGAAACCCAAGTGATCAAAATAGATCACCTCTATGATATGTCCACACTACACGTCCTTGATCACCACCCGATGCTAGTCTATCAACCCGTAACCAATTAATCACTCTTGAATAAACAAGATGCAAGAGTGGAAAAGATTAAAAAGAAAAACCCTAGTTTTTTCTTTCTTTTTGCCGTACCAAAAGAGAAGCAGGGAGAGAATATATTTTGTCAATTTGTTAATAGATAATTAGGAGTAATTCTAGCTAATTACCTTTGACCAAATTAAATAATAAATTCCTCTTGAAGCCCTCTTTAGGCCGGCCATGCTTAGGGCCCACAATGGGCTTGCCCGTTGTTGGCCCAGTCCAAAAACACTAAGTCTAACTTAGTATTTAATGGCCCGTTATTAATCTTGAGTTACGTAGTCGTTTATATATTGTAAATACGATAAATACAATCTATAAAATGGTGTCTCTGTGTATAAGTGTGTGACCCCATAGGCTCACATATGTCTAGCCATATAATTAGTGATTATGACACGAGCATTCTCCAACAGCATGAATATAAACTCACTAAATACTTGTCCAAAAAAATTTTTTTTAGATTTAATGAGTTTAAGTTTTGTAATCATCAAAAAGGGGGAGATTGTTGATATAAATAATGCCTAAAAACATTATTAATTGATGAAGCGAAAAGTGTACCGCTTTTAGGGGGTCATTTAAGCCCTAAATCGTATTTATTTGATCAAATATTGCCCTAAATCGTTCCTTTTGTCATTTTAGGTACTTTGGAGAAGAAATCTGGAAAAGGAAGCATTTTGGACGTTTTTGGAGCATAAAAGTGAAGAAAACGACAAATTCTCAAAATTGGCTGAAAAAGTACCTTTGACGGCGTCAGGGATTGTTCCAGACGGCGTCATGGCTTGGCAAAAAAGGTGGATATGAAAAATACACATGATAAGCCAGGGAGTTTTACAAAGGAAGTCTGACGGCGTCACCCTTTAAGGTGATCAAGGCCATCACGGTTTAAGTTAAAGAGAGACGGCGTCAAGCCCATTTCTGACGGCGTCAACCTTTGATAAGCCAGAGCGGATTTTGGAGCACTAAAGAGGGACGGCGTCAAGAAGGCCATCCGGGAACCCTAGACACGGCGAGGTGACGGCGTCAAGATCTACAACGTGACGCCGTCAGCCACTAAGTTCTATATATAGTTTTGCAATTTTTTGTCATTAGTGTGCAACTTTGTGAGGAGAAACCCTAAGACGAATTTCTGCCATTTTTAAGGGTTTTCATACCCTTGGATCTCCCATGTTTAATTGAAGATAAGTATTCATTTAATCAATCAATATCTCTATGTGTTGTTTGATTACATCTTGTTCTTGTCTTTTAATTAACATGCTAGGCTAGATTTATCTTGTGCTTGCTTAGATCTAATGAAACCTAACTATTGATTATCGGTTATTAGTGTGTTATTAATTGTATTGAATGATTGTTTATCGATGTTAGGCTTAAGAAAACTGGCTAACTTCCTATACGGTAACTTGCTTGAACGTCTTAAGAAACATGAACCAATGCGTACTAAGGTTTTTATGGTTGTATTTAATGCATGAGCGAATTCTAGTGATCCCATGTTAGGAGCTTCTTAGCCGGCTCGACATAGGAGTGAAGTAGGAGCTTGTAGAGTTGGGGAAGTACGTACGCCACCCCACGATTGGTATTAAGGAATACACCCGTCATCCACGCAATTAATACACACTAATCAACCGGTAAAAGATAGTTAGGGAGTAAGGAAATCTAAGTAAACACATTTCTCTCCACATAAGTTTCACGACCTTTTCATTTTCAGTTATTTTATTTTATTTGCATTTGTAGTAATTTGGGTTAGTTGGCTAGCAACTAATTCCGCCCACTCCTTCAAACCCGAGATTTTACTTGCTTTCATAAAAATATAAAAATACAAAAAGAATCTTCCCTCACCCTTAGACCTATTAGAGTAGTTTTTCAATCCTAACGACACTATTCCCTGTGGAGAACGATCAATCCCCCGTACTTACCACTACACTATACTACATCGGTCAGGTACACTGCCTGGTGGGGTTGTAAGCCTCTTGCGATCCCTCGAGAGGTAAAACCTGTTGTAAGGTCGCAAAACCACGCCTAAAAATATTATTAATACTTCTTGATATCTCTATGTTTTGATAATCACAAAATGTAAACTCATTAAACATAAACTTATTAAATAAACTAGTATTTAGTTGTAAATATTTATTTCTACAACTTAATCACTTAAGGTATGAATAAACAAATGCTTAATGCATTATATGATCAAAGGAACATTTTCTTAATCACTAGAATTTTTATAAAATGTCACAAACATTTTATATCTTTTAGAAAATCATTTTTGGTATTTAATAAAAACATGTAAAATTGCCCGCGCGTTGCTGCTGGGCGGCCGTCTTTATGTTTATGAGAATAGTGAGATTATTTTGTTGCGACATTGTTATTATAACAATAAAATGGTACAAAGCTAGGAACATCTAATTAAACAGTGAATATTACTGTAAATGAATACAAAGTGACACGTCGAAGATACAATCAATTGTCTCAAATTGCTTAAAGCAACGAACATCTACATTGTGGCCAAACTCTTTAAGTAAATAACAATAACAAACAGATAACATGAAACACTCAGGGACAAAAGTGGCATAACTTATGATGAATATACAGAAGACAAATGGTATTGTAATTAATGAAATGAGAATAATAATGGAGGATATGAAAAGATTTACCTGCACTTGCAGTTGTGGTCGTATAATATTATCTGTACAGTAGTGGTCAATGCACTTCAGAAATGGCTGATAATCTTCTGAGTTACTCAATCTTTCCTTCACCTTGTCACGGAGACAAAGCGTTTGACCATGCAAATCTACACAACACAAAAGAATTTAATAGAGACATGAAATAATTGACATACAATAAATTCAACATTCTTATGAACTGAAAGAAACCTTGATGAAAGAGTTCAGCTACAGAGTCCTCAAGAGTACGATCAAGTGTTTGTTTGGTATGTGTCTCATCAGAATCTTTATCATTTGTATGATGTTCTTTAAGTTTTGTCTCTTCTGATGTGTCAGTTTGTTTCTCATCATGTCTCCTAGGCTCTTTATCAGCCATAATACTTCTTTTTTTATGATGTGGATGAAGCCGCTCAACACTACTTTTGCATTCGGCATGAGAAGCAGTAGCTCTCTGGAAATGGATCTCTAATTAGAAGAGCTAAAAAAAAAACAATTAAAAAAGTTATTTGACCATTTGGAAAACATAGATATTTCACCATTTGGAAAACATCAATTTTATATATTTGATTGCTTTATAAAGAGTTAATTTTAATGATTGTTAAAAAAAAATAGATATTTGACCATTTGGAAAACATCAATTTTATATAAGGTTTAAAAAATTGAACAGAAACTGTTGTTCTCCCCCTAATTTTAGTAGTTGCTGATAAAACAGACCTGCTTTGGAGATTCCAGTCTGGGTGCTTCGTAAACAGGTATTTGAGTTTCATCGAGAGCTAGCAAGTGTGTCTGATCTTTGAGAAATTGCACGCGGGTCTCAGCAAGGGGTGCAGAAACACGCCCTGCTGGAATTTGGAACTGTTTACTTATTTGAATTTCCCATCCACTTGTATTCCAAACACACAACTGCATAGAGAGTAAAATGTATTACCAACCATGACACTGCTTCATTAAGCATAGGTAAATACAACAAAAACCATGTGTTGAGAGAATATCAACAAATCAAACACAAAAGATCATCTAATTTCTCTTACCTAAGAATCAGCACCAGCAGATACCAGCACATTAAGGACATCCAAAAAAGCAAGACCTGTTATCCGTTTGTTATGGCCTTTAATCTTCTTTTTCACCTGGTCACATAAATAATAAACATCAATTTGACTTATTATCAGACTTGACTCAGAGACTTATTTTGAAATAAGAGTGAAAGAACTACGTCATCAAATCGGACATTGTATATTTGGATAGAAGAGTCCATTAAACCGCGTACTTAAAAGTCTTTCTTTTACTTATATCCCTCGACTCGTTGTTCCCTAACTCCATACTACTTTGACCCTACCCTAATAACAGAACTTCATCTAATTCAAGGACTATAACACAATATAGGAACACATATTATTATCATCTACCATTCACAGCTACTTACTTCCAACAAATGCAGTGACCTTTATGAAACTGGAAGCAACATAAGTTTGTTAAAAGCCTAAACTAATAAGCTCATAATTCTTTTAGGATTCTTAGCAATGAATAATGTATCTTACTAAAGTAATCAAACTTTTGATGTGACTTATATTTTCTCATATACCAATATTTTTTAATCACAAAACACACCCGAGGTCGTACAAAACCACAAAAATCAAAAGTAGAGAACTGGCCAGTGTATCGGCCACTCTCATCCTAATGTCGAACGTTGATCTGAATAGATGCATGATCCTTTGAGGTGATCAATCTGTTAGTATCAGAGCTGCAAGAAAATAATGACTCTCGTAAACGAAAACCAACAATTATTAAACATCCTGGTAAGTAAAGCAGATGCTTTCAGAAACTACCACTTCCTGGGGATGTAGAGATCCATGTTCTGTCCTTCTTCGTTCTGCATCTTGATAGTTTCTTTAAACAGCAACTAATCTACAGAGCACAAAAAATTAATAAGAATGCTTAAAACTAAATATGCTGATACCTTTGGATTACATCTGATTTAAAATTTCTCCTCATTTCTAACAACTAAAAGGTAAACGAATAGAGCAAGTTGAGTAATGTGTGCAGCGCATAGTAATAGTGTAAACTCTTCTAGTACATCGTTAAAGAATCTCAAGAGTTTTTGTGTGAAACTGCTTCTGCTTATCTCAGCTTATTTTGATGTTTTCTAATAAGCAGGTTATTTAAAAGTGCTTATTTAAGATAGAATGGATATGGATATTTGGCCATAACCTCTAACAAAAGTACTTGACTGAAATTTTTTAACAAATTGTTATTTAATTCCAAATTTTCTAAAATAAATGCAAATCCAATAGAGTGTCTCCACAAAACAAACAAACCAAACAAAATGTAGGTATATTCATCAAGCATTATAACAAACAGTTGGTGTGCAATGTTAGAAAAAACATACATACCAAGAAGCTTCTTTGAAAATTTTCATTGTAAAAAGAAGACATTCGCATAGCAGTAAATATATATTACCCAGTAGAAGATAACTTGCCATTGGATCTATTCTTTCTATACATTCGCATGAAAAGGATGAAACGGCGACGATTGACAAATAAGAAAAGTGATGTGATGGGCCATTATAGTTTATGCTATTGTTACTTATCAAAACATAATACTTGTTTCACAAATACACAGTAACTGATGGACCTTTCTAGTTTACGTAATTGAGCTAATATCACCACTTTCTTTCCAAAGAGCTACTGTGATCTTCTTTTACCATTATCCATTTTTTTAAGTATATACAGGCCGTGTGTAAATCACAAACCATATCATCAAACTAAAGTGTTAAACGCATAAAATGACTAACATACCTGACATCCACAAAGAACACAACACCGAAAATCATCCCCAAGCTTCATCAACATGCCGTACATTTGCAACTAAAAATAAATAGACATTTTATCAAACACTGTATATGCATGACATAAATTAAACTGATTAATAAAAAAAGGTATACCTCAGTGCAAATCCATTGACCCAAAACAGAAAAAATAAATCAGAATAATTACCTTAATTTATTCCCGTGTTCAAGATATCCTTAATCCATTCAGCAATCAAGATCTCGGAAAATCACTCATCCCTTACAATGAATCAAGAATATTTACTGATCTTCAAACTATAAAATTTAATAAACAAAATAATAGAAACAACTTACAGGGGGCTGAGGTTCTTCCCCGTGACTGCAATTACGAATATATGAAAAGGGGTTTGTTGAAGAGATTGGTAAAAAAAATATGTAGGTGAAGAGGCGGTGGTTTAATGTGGCTGAAGATCTGTGTTGTTTTTTTTAAATTTTTTTCTATTAGATAACTTGGAAAGAGGAAGAAGGTTCAGGAAAAAAATTGGAAGGATTGGGTGAGGATTTATGTAAAGGAAGAAAGGATAAGTATTAGGCAAAACAGGTGCAATTAATCCAAATAACCGTGAATAGTAAGTTTGGGAACTTCTTTTACCCAATAGCAAGGCGGCACATACGGTAATGGTACTGTTACCATATATATTTTTTTTTATTATTTAGTAGCCAATAGGCTTTGAGATTAAGCTTCTTAATTGAAGTCATTTATGTCACATCATCAACCAGTATTAGTATATATACAATGTTTAATCCATTATAAATTTATAAATTCAAATTTTCAACCAAAAATGGTAAAAATGTTCCAGAAAAACCTTCCTCACAAAAAGACAAATCTGAGCAACGTTCGGGTAGGGCGGCCCCCTTAATTTTACTAGGCGGCCCCTTTAATTTTAAGGGGACCGGCCCCCTATTTAAGGGGACCGCCCCGCTCCTTCAGCTGTCAGAATCTGCCTATAAATACTGGTTCATCCCTGGACTTTTTCCTCACCTTTTACACCACAAACCTTCTGTTCTAAATCTCTTCTTACATCTTTCTAAATCCTTTGATCATATACTCTTAAGCATTGGTTTCCAAGTGATCCAAACTTCTACCATCCAAGTGCAAAAGAAGAATACTTCTATCAATCAAGACTAGAAGTATTACAACTTAAGTATCATCTTGTTACCTAAGTTGTTAGTTTAGTAAACTTTGTAAATCATTCATTCATTTGTGTATAAGGTGTGTATATTAGGTGTAGTGTAGTGTGTAAGTAGTGAAGAAGGTGTATAAGTAGTTGTATTGTAAAGAAGTAGTGTAGAAGTATTGTAAAGTGGTGAAGTAGTTGTGGTGTGAAGAAGTGGTGAAGTCATCGTAAAGAAGTCGTGAGATAGTGAAGAAGTAGAAGTCGCTAAGAAGTGAAGAAATACAAGGTGTGTAAGAAGTATAGCAAAGGTGTGAAGAAGTAGAGACGTGAAGAAGTAGTATTAGGAAGTGAAGAAGTAGTGTATAGTTGTGAACTAGATTGTAGTTGTGAAGTAGTTGTGGTGTGTAGTAGTCGTGAGTAGTTGTGAAGAAGTTGTGAACCCATAGTGAAGAAGCTGTGAAGAAGTCGTGAAGAGATCGTGAAGAAGTTGTGATTGAAGTCGTGAGATTGGTTCTAGCTACTATTAGAACTCGACATTTAGCTTTGTGTCGTTAAACCGGTGTAAGCAAAAGTTGTGTAAGGTTTTTTCCGCCATAAGGGAGCTTGTTGAAGTAGTGAAGAAAACTCTCGAGCTAGGTGCTCGGGGAGTGGAGTAGGGCAAGGAAGGTGTCCTTGTAGCCGAACCACTATAAATCCCTCGTGTCTCGGTTTGATCTTTCCATCTCTTACTTACTTCTTTATTTATATCGTCATTACTTTCATACACATATGCATATATAATTGTTAGTATCATTTAGAAGTTGATTTCACATAAAAATCAATTTAGAACTCCATTCATAAAAACAAAACTCTTATAACTAATCTAAAAGGATACACATATAATTAATAATTTTGTTCAAATATTATTTTTCACAAAAAACTCAAATCTAAGGTTTTAAAAGTAAATAAGGTTTTTGTAATAAATTAAAAAGACGTAAAACTATTCAACCCCCCTTCTAGTTTTTCACAATTAAAAATATTATACTTACTTGATGATACCGTAATCCATTTTTCCGGTTCAACAGTTTTTCGATTTGTATAAACATCAACCTATCACTCTTTCCATTTGCTAAATTTATAAACCAATAAACGATTTTAGGAAAGCAAATAACATAAAGATGCTGTAAAAATTGTTTATCCTAAAAAATACACTTACAAGGTCGTGTAAGATCTGGAAGATTCGTCCTCACCATCGGAGATGCAGTAGGTTTCTTCGATTATCAATAGATTTTGTTTAGAAATTAATTGGTTTTTGTTTTGATTGATGCAGTGGGTTTTATTTGGGGAATCGGAAGAGATTATTTGGGGAATCGGAAGAGAGAGAAAGAGAGAGATATATATTAAAAGATAAACCGATAATAAAATGTTTTGTTTTGGGAAAAAAAATAAGGGCGGTTCAATTTTCATTATCTGCAGCTTTGCCCTTCAAGTTTCTATTATTTACAAAAATAACACTCCGCTTTTTTGATCTTGCAAGTTATATCCAATGGTTGAAATTGCTTCTCACCCTTCTCGTTTTAAGGGGCTTCTCATTGTATCCCCACCCTATATATATATATATATATATATGGCATATATATATATATATATATATATATATATATATATATATATATATATATATATATATGGCTTATAATGTATACTAATTTAGAAATATAATAATATCATTATTAATATGGTACATTGTACCAAATCGGGTATATCGTATCAAACTTTATGGCACATTGAACCAAAGCGAACCGTAGCGTTCCAAAGAGCCTACCACCCCCACCTCATACCAGATTTTAGGGACTTAACGAACCGTATTCTCGTACCGAAGCGAACCGTGTTCCTTGTGGCTTTGTTTATGAATCTCAGTAATTTAAGGGATGAGATATACTGACCCTCCCTAATTTGTTATCCGGACCCTCCCCCTATTTTTTTTTTATTATTTTTTATTTTTTATATTTTATTTTTATTTTTATAATTTTGTTTATATCAAAAAGCTATAAACCTGAAAGTGCGGAACAGAAATACAGAACAGAAAACTGACAAAACTATAAAACTGTCAGAAATACGGAACAGAAACTGAAAAAAAAACTGTGCTGCACTGTAAATAATGAGGGACAAGTGGGGGACAAGGGGAATCTCCCTATGATTTGACATCATAGGGAGGGTTCGGTTAGTTGCTCCCTAATTTAATACTCCCTCCGTCCCAAAATTATAGTCCCATAACAAAAAGCACATTCTTTTAGAAAAACATCACTATCACTACTTTATCTCTCTTACTTTTTTGCCAAATGACAAGTTTACCCTTAACCAATTAATTAATACTTCATTAAAGTTTATAATATTAATTTCAACCAAGGGTAATATAGTAAATTTTACCAAACTCCACTACCTATTCACTTTCTATTTTTGGTATGGGACAATAATTTTGGGACGCCCGAAATGAAAAAATGGGACAATAAAATTGGGACGGAGGGAGTTGCTCCCTAATTTAATACTCAAGTAGCTTGAGGCGAATTTAGGTATCTTTTAGTTGATATCTCTTTAACGAGCTATAAGCTAAATTGAATAGGAGTTCACCGTTGTATGATTAAGAATTATGAGCTTTATAGTCACTTCTAAGTATTATCTTGAATGATTTTATTTTGTTTGAACAAAGCAAATTTTAATACTTAACATTTTACAAATGTGTTCATCTACAGTAGAGTTTACATAAAGTAAAAAACAACCGTTTAAACTTAAAAAAATAACAAATTAACCTAGACTTGATCCATTTTATATTTAACACCTCCTTAACATTTGTGAAAGAACAAATCATCCTCTAAACTTATTATACTCTATATTTTTACCTTTTTAACATCATTTAACTTATTATCTTTAACAATTTTTACTGAAATAAAAACTTTTACTTATACTATTATAGGAGTGGTGCATTCGAAATAAAGCAATGAAGCTGAATGTATTTTGAAATCAAACTTATTAAACACTATTACTAATATTATTATTATACATATCATTTTCTTTGATATTTATAATCTTATATATGTGATGATTTATGATTTTTATTTGTTCACCGTACATTATTGATATAAAAACTTTATTTTGTAGTTATAAAATGAAGGTTCTTGCAAATGCTTGCTTTTCAAAAAATAAGAAAAAAAAAAAAAAAAAATGTTAACAAATAATTACTTTTAGCTTACTTGAAATCAAAGAAACCATATGCATATCGATGATTAATTTTTATCCCACGTCAATGCGCGGATGAATCCCACTCGTTTTGTTACATTTCAAACATTACGATAAACTTTGTTGGGCAAAGATAACATAAGGTTACAATATTAGATGAGATCCATGCAGACCACTCAATCTCTAAAGATCAAACCACAACATCCCAACCATCCATTCCACCTTCATCCAACGGCATATATCACATCTAATATTTACAAATAAGGGCAAATATGTAAATATACCTCTAAGCTATAAAAGAAAAGAAAAAAAGTCCATAGTCTCATTTATTCACCCTAAAACACACAGTTCTCAAACAGCCGTCATTCAACCTCGCCGGAAAATCAACCTCGTCGGAAAACCTCGCCGCAAAACCGTCATTCAAAGCATAAATCAACGTAAAAACCATCATTCACATTATAAAAACCGCCGTCGTTCACAGATCTACTTTCTCTCCCATCACAATCACAATAAACCTCGCCGTCATTCACATTATAAAAATCTCGCCGGAAAATAACCGCCGTCGTTTAAGATGGAGGAAAATCAAAATTTAATTGATATTATAGATAAAAATCAGCTAATTGAAGTTCCAGTAGATGCTGTAAACACACGAGATGTTGTTGATAAAGGTGATGCAGATAAAGGTGATGCTGATAACGATTTACCACAAGTTGGGGGTGATGATGAAAAACAAAATGAAGGTAAATCACGTGTGATTTGATATTTCTTGTTTATTATACAATTTTATTTGTGTATTATCTTTATAAAATCACAAGTGAGGTGGCTAATGTGTATTATTTTTACAAAATTAAGTGACAGTAAGTAAATTGTTGTGAATCATATGTAAGGTATTTTTTTTTTGTATGTAGTAAATAACATGTGATTTATGCATAAATCACATGTGATTCATGCGTAAATCACATGTGATTTATGCATGAAAATCACATGTGATTCATATAATATTTCACAGTTCAATAACATTTTATTACACAGTTTCTTTATTATTTTCCACAATTGATTCACATGTAAATCACAAGTATTTAAAATCACATGTGATTTATGCATGAATAACATGTGATTCTGTTTCTAATTAACATGTGATTTATAAAATCACATGTGATTTATACATGATTAAATGTGAGTCTGCTATTTTATTGTATAGATCACATGTGATTCATGCATAAATCACATGTGATTTATGCATGAAAATCACATGTGATTCATATATTTTATTTACAGTTTCTTTATTATTTGCACATGTGATTTGTATTGAAATCACAAGTATTTAAAATCACATGTGATTTATACATGAATAACATGTGATTCTGTTTTTAATATGCAGATTGTATGAGATCACCACGACCAACTTTATATGAACATACTGAAACACCGAATGGATCGATATATTGGGAGCCTCATGTAGAAGGAATTCCTATACCAGTTGAAGGAAGATACTATGATACTTTAGAGGAAGCAATAGAGATGTATAGTACTTATGCTGAAGAAGGAGGTTTTCAAATTAAAAAATCAGGGCAACGATTAACAAAATCTGGTATGGTACAACACAAATACATCATGTGTAACAAAGAAGGTATTCCGAGACGTATTAATATTGATACTTTGGATCCTCAAAACAGTGACAAACAAAAGAGAAATACAACTTTGCATATAACAGGTTGTAAAGCTCGTATAAGATTAGAATTGGACATTGTTTCTGGAAAATACAAATTAGTTAACTTTGTTGCTAAACATAATCATATGCTTATACCAAAAGAGTACAAGCATTTTACAAAAAAAGAAAGAAGAATGACTCAAGCAGACAAAATGTTTGTTGTCAAAGCGGCAACAAACAAGATTGGTGCAACACGGGCTCATAACTTGTTAACCAGTATGAAAGGTGGGTATGAATATGTTCATGGGACATCTGATGATTTTAAGAATCACCAAAGGGATATTAATGCTTTCATAGGAGAAAGTGACGCACAAATGCTTATAAACAAAATGGAAAACAGAAAGATTTATGTGCCGGACTTTACTTTTCAATATAAGGTAGAAGACAGTGAGTTAGTGGCAATGTTTTGGGCTGATGAAGTTGCCAAATGCAACTACAAAGAGTTTGGAGACTATAGTATCTTTTGATGCAACATTCAGGTGTAACAAGTAAGTTTTTTTTTTTTTTTTTTTTTTTTTTTTTTTTTTTTTTTTTAATATGTTTTCATTTAATTATTGTTTACTTTTTATATTCAGAAAAAGATTGCTTGAATCACATGTAATAAGTAAACAAATCACATGTGATTTGTGTATGAATCACATGTGATTTGTTTATGAATCACATATGATTTTGTACACAAATCACATGTGATTTGTTTAATTATTACATGTGATTCAAGCAATCTTTTTCTGAATATAAAAAGTAAACAATAATTAACACAAAGTCACATGTGATTTATATGAATCACATGTGATTGATGTTAACGATCACATGTGAATCATACTAGGAATCACATGTGATTTACTTTTGCATTACTGTATATTTATTTATATGTGTTCCTAGGTACAACATGGTGTTTGTACCATTCACTGGCGTCGATAATCACAGAAAGTGTGTCACATTTGGTTCGGGAATGCTTTTACATGAAGATACGGAATCATACACTTGGCTACTAAACGCTTTTATGACTGCCTTTAAGAAAGAACCAACCATGGTGGTAACAGATCAAGATGGAGCAATGAAGAGAGCTATTGAAGCCGTTTTCACTCAATCAAAACACAGACTTTGCATGTGGCATATTGACCAAAAGATTCCATCAAAGGTAATTTTATTCTCTTTTATGTTAATTACATGAGAATCACATGTGATTCATAAGAATCACAAGAATCACATGTGATTCATGAGAATCACATGTGATTCATCTATACATCACTTGTGATTCATATGTATATATCATGTGATTTATACTGAAGAATAAGCCACTAAAACTCTGTTTATCATAAAACAGATTTGTAAAGAAATATACGATGAAACTGATTTCAAGAAGCGTTTTAGGAAGATCATTTGGAATATGTTCATTACACCCTTGGAATTTGAAGAGAAATGGGCCAAGTTGATTGAAGATTTCGGTTTGCAAAAACACAAATGGATGACAAAGATGTTTAAACTTAGAGAAATGTGGATTCCAGCCTATTTTATAGACCTCCATTATTTGGATTGATGAGAACCACGTCAAGGTCTGAGAGTGAAAACTCATTCTTTCAAAAGTTTCACAAGCCCGGGATCAACACTAGTTAGTTTCATGATGTCCTATGAATCGGCAATGGAAAGGCAACGTTATAGGCAAGAACAATTAGACTTTAAAACACTTGACGCGGCGCCAAAGTGTCAAACAAAGTTAAAAATTGAACTTCATGCAGTAACAGTTTATACTAGGACAATATTTCTGCTTGTACAAAAGGAAATATATGAAGCATGTTGGACTTGTACAATACAAGATTTAAAAATAGAAGAAGGTTGTGAGATTGTCATGGTTAGAGACAAAAATGCGGCGCCTTATAGAACCCTTAACAAAGAAATTGCAGATGAAAGCGAACAAGTAGCAGAAACAGTTGTAGAGTATAAGGTATGTTATTTTGAAGTTTTAAAATATCTTCTAGTTTCTTGTATGAATCACATGTGATTTTGATTGACTTTACATGTGATTCTCATTGAAATCACATGTGATTTTGATTGAGATAACCTTTCAGTTAAAATCACATGTGATTTCAGTTAAAATCACATGTGATTTCAGTGAAAATCACATGTGATTTCAGCTAAAATCACATGTGATTTCTCTCAAAATCAGATGTGTTACCATTTCCAGTATATAATTCTTTTATTATTTTAAAAAGGTACTACGTACTATAGAAGATGGGTCGGTGGTATGTTCTTGTAGACATTTTGCTCGATACGGTTTTCTTTGCCGACACGTATTTTGTGTCTTCAAGAATCGTGATATTGAAATGATTCCAAAACAATATATTTTGAGAAGGTGGACAAGGGATATAATTCCACCTGGCTTGAGAAGAAAAAGAAATAGATATGGGGAAAAAATGTAGAAGTTGAAAGACTTACAAATGAAGCAACTTGTCTGGTGGATGATTGTTTATTAAGGTTGAGCAATAACTTAGGGAAGATGGGTGATTTTGTAGAAAAGTTAAAGATATCTAAGACAGAAGCGGAAGCTGAGGTACCAATTCCTCCTTCGGGAAAAACGGGAGATGTGATTGGTGAACATTTTGCTATTTCTAAACCAGAGAACCAAACTGTTAACAATCCAACAAAAGCAAGAAATAAAGGGAATATTACAGAAGCAGAACGCAATGAAAGGAGAAAGAGTGAAAGAGAAAAAGCACTTAAAATTAAAAAGAAACAAATGAAACCTTGTGGACATTGCGGGGAGAAGACCAACTTGCATACGAAGACAACTTGTCCATTGAACCCAAAGGCAAGGAAAAAGGCGAAACCAGTTGATGCTTGAGCAGCTTTTCTTTAAAAAGATATACTGAATTTGTTTAGAATTGGAAGTCTTTGTTAGTTCTTTAAATAATTGGAAGTGTTCTTTACTTATGGATTATTTACATAAAGATTGCTTGAAATACTGTGAATTATTACTTGAAATACATTTAATTATTGTTTACTTTTTATATTCAGAAAAAGATTGCTTGAATCACATGTAATAAGTAAACAAATCACATGTGATTTGTGTATGAATCACATGTGATTTGTACACAAATCACATGTGATTTGTAAACAAATCACATGTGATTTGTAAACAAATCACATGTGATTCGTGTATGAATCACATGTGAAATAACAATGTCAAGGAATTCAACAGATCGAATTTGTGATAGTCTTGTGTATCAACTTGGAACATATTTGGGACCGAACTGAATGAGTTAACGTAATAAGACAAGTGAATGTAAACTATTTGATTCAGGTTTAAGGAGGACTTGTAATGTGTTTGACCTCAAAAAACATAAAACCTGATACTTGCATTGATGGGGCCAACAAAAAACAATACACGATTTCATACTTGCATTGATGGGGCCAACAAAAAACATAAAACCTGCTGTTATAAAAAAGCATAGAATCCTAACCAGCTATTCTAACCTTGGAAATTTATACTAGTTAAAACTACTGTTCTACCATAGAATGTTTTAAACGCCTTCATTAGGCTTAATGAGTTCTTCTTCTGTAGGCTTAATGAGTTCTTCTTGTTGTGTAGGCTTAACGAGTTCACGTTCTTCCCTGTTCCTAACTGCTTCAACAATTATATTAATCTTTGTTGCAGTATCAAGTTTGTCAAACTCCTTTGCCTCCTCAAGCATCTTTTCCCGATGCACGTTAAGCTCATGTAACAATATCTTTGTAGCAAACTTAAACCTCAGCCTCCTCAACATGTCAAACTGCAACTGTGATTCAGCAACAAGGCCACAATCCCACTTTGTAGGAGCTTCACCCATAAAGCTTTCCATGTGCAGCATGGCAAAAATACCACAATCCCGGAAATTTGACTTTGTCCTCCATTTTAGCTTTGGGATCTTTGGCTGCAATTTACTGATGATAGCATGCTTTTTGTGGCCATAAAACTTCAGACAACGAGCAAACATCTTTTTCTGCAAGAAAAACATATAAAAATGAACATATGATATGGGTAAAATCACATGTGATTTTAGTTAATCACATGTGATTTAGCTAAAAATCACATGTGATTTCAGTTAAAATCACATGTGATTTCAGCTAAAAATCACATGTGATTTCAGTTAAAATCACATGTTTACTTATGGAATATATTGAACAAGAACTCTTGTTTACTTATGCAAATAACAAATATAAAATGATATAAAAAATTAACTCATACTTACAAGAATGTCACATGGTTTTTTATATTCCCCACTGCCAATGTTATCGAGGATTGTCATCGATGGTGTTTTACCAAAGTTGAAGACGACAACATAAAAATGGCCTTCACAGCAAATAGGAAAAAATGCCTGATTTAACAAAAAAGTAAAATTAATAAAAATTGATAAATAATGAATTTACAATGTATAATTCTAAAATAAAAATAATGAAATTACCAAATCAACATCTTTAAGAGTAACGCCTGATTTAAACTGAGCCGTAACTTGTGCATGAAAACTATCCCATTGCTGATCGGAATTCAAAACTCCATCGATCATAGGCTTTGTCTGTATAAAATAACAAACATAAATGTAAAAATCAAAAATATATAATTATATAATAAAAGTAATAAAATTAACGAACACTTACAATACAACCAGTCGGGAAGAAATGCCTCGATGGAGATCCAGCTTCTTTGAAACTCTCTTCATGGTTAAGAATAGCACCCCAATAGTCAACCACATTCGCATCAAGCCACAAACCGGGTGTTAAAGTTTCCATATTCAAACGAATTTCTGAAACTTTGTTCATAGAATTTGTTTCAAAAACATTTTCACTGTATGAACACAAAAACACATGTGATTAGCTAGAAGAAAGAAAGAAGTTCAAAGAGAATCACATGTGATTTGTATAGAAATCACATGTGATTTGTATTGAAATCACATGTGATTTCTCTGAAAAATCACATGTGATTTTAAGCTAAAACACAGTTGCACTTGGGGAAAAAAAACTGTTTGCAGCCCTGAGCAGTTCCAATGACTTATTTGCAGGCTGATTTTCAGCTTATAATTAAGATACAAATTGCAATTTAAGCTCAGAATCTAAAATTCCATACTACTACTTACTTGTAAACCAAAATTAAAACAAAGTACTCAAGTGAATAAGCAGATTAAGCATAAGCAAAGCTGAGAAAGACCAAGTGATTGTGCAGGTATGCAAACTCTAAACTTGCACTATGGAATACAACTGATCTATAAAGAGCTTATAAGAGCTTATAAAGAGCTTATAAGGGCAGTTTCCAATCTTATTGAATCAATAACCTCTAAACTCATCAAAATCACTTGAATCCTATTGAATACAACTGATCTAACCTAGATTAACCTCAATCAAACTTCATCAAGTTGCCAATATACAGTAACATGATCATGAAGGTTTAAAGGGGTTAGACTTACATCTTATCACCATGCATAGAAAACAACCGGTTTCCCACAATAAACTCCGGCTTCATAATGAAGGGTACAACTTTAGTTTTCTTGTTCATGTATGGTGAGCAGAGGAACGGAGACGGTTTCACAGCCCGTTTTTCAGGAAGGATGACCTCAGGACTACCTTTGGATACACGAGTACTCACTCTTTCAGGAGTAGCCGGACCTTGATTCTCGACGGGCATTCCCAGGCGCCTCTCTTCATCCAACGCTTCACCCTGACAAAACATAATTTAATTAAAAATCAAAGAAAACTAAAAGATAAAAGAATCAAAGCCGTATTCTGTTAGAATATTACATATAGGTATTCATCAACAATACAATCAATCACCTCATTCACAAAATCAATATTCTTTTCTAGCCACTGAGTGTAAGTCTCGGGCGTATTGGTGATCTCAAACTCTAAATCTTCATCACCCACCACATTCTCAGCCGGCTTCTCAATGTCAGCAGGAATATCCGTTTCCTTTTGACCATCAGCTCCCTTCTCAAGCTGAGAATTGGCTTCCCTCTCACCTTGAGATGGATCTTTATCAAAATCATCTAAACTAATTTTTTTAAACCCACCGATATCTTCGCCATCATTTCCACCATTGCCATCTTCGCCATCACTTCCACCATTGTCATCTTCGCCATCACTTCCTCCATCATTATCCTCACCTCCATTGTTTCCCAAAGAAACAGGTTTCTTGAAAAGTTGAGAATATCTCTCATACAACTCAACGAACTTTTCATCACCAACATAATTTAAATATGCTTTTTCCAGATCAGCTTCAAGAGCACGTCTTTCAGAACATATCAAGGAAAGCTTTTCTTCAACTTTGTTAAACAAAACCTGTATTTAATAATGATGTCAATGACAGTAAGTAAATTGGTTGGTTGAGAATAAAACAAAAAATATAATCATTAATATTGAAGTTAATCACATGTGATTTAGTGTATAATCACATGTGATTTAGTGTAGAATCACATGTGATTTTATGTTGAATCACATGTGATTTAGTGCAGAATAACATGTGATTTAGTGTAGAATCACATGTGATTCTACACTAATCACATGATGTGATTCTACACAAATACATGTGATTCTGCACTAAATTACATGTGATTATACACTAAATCACATGTGATTCAACATAAAATCACATTAAATGAACAATTATAATATATTAAACATACCTCTTTGTCAGAAGATTCAGACAAACCAGCATCAATAAAGCCTTCTGAATCCTTAGCCTCTGCCTCAGTCCACTCAGGATTAAGCTCTAAGTTACCCAACTTCCTATCGGCAAGTTCCAGATCCTGTCGTTGTCTAATTAACGTTGTCGACCAGTTTAAGATAGCCGGACGCAATCGAACAACATGAAACTTCTCAAACTTCGTAGAATCTAGATACACAAGCTGAGAACAAAATAATAAAAGCATTATATACTGGAAATGGTAACACATGTGATTTTGAGAGAAATCACATGTGATTTTAGCTGAAATCACATGTGATTTTAGTTAAAATCATCACATGTGATTTTAACTGAAAGGTTATTTCAATCAAAATCACATGTGATTTCAATCAAAAATCACATGTAAAGTCAATCAAAATAATAAAAGAAATATATACTTGTAAAGTCAAAAGGATAAAAGTTTCAAATCATAAGAAATCAAGAAACAGTTTTAATGTGAATTGAATCTATAAACTTACCATGAGGACAGCTAAAGGACCAGTGTAATGGCACTCCCCTTTTGGGTTGTAACTAAATTGAAGGCAATGGTGTATGTAGCCACACCAATCAATCTCAGCTATTGGAAGATGTTCCGGAATACGTCTAACCACATCTAAACAAACATTCCCACTCATGGTATCACACCTTCCCATCGTGTTGGTAAACAACATAAGAAAGTTCAGCTTGAAAAAATCATCAACTATAGTTGCAGAAACCAACGTTCTAGCAATATCTGGTGCTCGAATGTCCTTCAATGACTTGGGATAAAACTGATCAACCCAAGATTTGACAAACGGATGGGCAACAGGTCTTTCCTCAAAGGAAAACAATGAAGTACCACCAACTGGAATCCCTAACATCTCATGAATCTTTTGTGGAGTGACATGTATGGATAGACCATTAAACAAATTCAACTTATTATTTGCTGGCATAAAATTTGCAGCCACAAACCTACCCAACTTTGAAAGAAGTTGATCAATGTAAATTTTAATAAACGACTGAAAACCTATTTCAGGCAAAAACTGTCCCATATTGACTTTCGACTCATGGATAGAAGCAAATAGAGAAGAAGGAGCATTCCTTACCCTAAGAGTTGGAAATTGTTCAAGATACTTTACCTTTTCTGCCTCATCCTGTGACAACATCATTTTTTTCTTCCCTAATCTTCTAGGATTCTCAACACTAACTTCATCCTTATCACTACCCTCCATCTTAATTTTACCCTTTGTTTTCTTAACATCCTTTTTTGACTTTCGCAAAACAGCTTCATCTTCATCATTACCTTCTCTCTTAATCTTACCCTTGGGTTTTTTAACTGCCTTTTTTGACTTTGGCACAACAGCTTCATCTTCAGACTCAGAATCATCCATCATATAACCCCTCAATTTCTTCAACGCACGCTTCAAAGACTCCATATCATCATCATCGCTCATTAAAATTTTCTTAAGCTTCATGCTACTACCTTCATCAGAAACCTTCTTGCTCTTAACCTTCTTAACCACAACACGACCTTCATCAGAAGCCTCATCAGACAACTTCCTTTTTCGGTCCAAATCAGAACCAACCTTCAACTTTGGCTTCGAGACATCAGAAGTCTTCACCTAACAAAATTAAGTGACAATAAGTAAATTGTGATTTACTACATACGAAACCATGGTGATTTATTGTAGAGAATTAAGTGACAGTAAGTAAATCACATGTGATTTATGCATAAATCACATGTGATTCATGCATAAATCACATGTGATTTATGCATGAAAATCACATGTGATTCATGCATAAATCACATGTGATTCATGCATGAATCACATGTGATTCATCACATGCAGACTTGACAGCAAGTGATTTTAAATACTTGTGATTCATGTATAAATTACCTTGGGTTTCGACACATCTGGACACTTCTCAGCAGACTTTGCAGCCTTAGACTTTGCAGACTTCGGCACATCAACACTTTGTGCCTTATCCTTCTCAACAACCTTGATAGACTTGTCAACAACACTTTGTGCCTTAGCCTGAACATTCCTCAAGTAAACAGCCTTGACCGGCTTCTTAACAACCGGCGCCTCCGCCTCAACACTCCCCTTCTCAACAGCCTTGACCGGCTTCTTAACAGCCGGCGCCTCAGCCTCAAAATTCCTCTTCTCAACAGCCTTGACCGGCTTCTTAACAACCGGCGCCTCCGCCTCAACACTCCCCTTCTCAACAGCCTTGACCGGCTGCTTAACAACCGGCGCCTCTGCCTGAACCTTGTCCTTATCCAGAACATCAGACACCTTCACGGAACCAGGCTTCATTCTAATATCAGACACAACATCACCAGATTTGGGATCAAACTGAGACAATGGGCGTGGATTCAACACCATAGCGCCTTGCTTCATATCCTTTGTAATCCATCTCCTAGGAGAAACTTTAGGATTACCAGCACCTAACATAAAAAACATAAACAAATCATCAGAGATTCATCCTCAGTTAATTAAGCAACAAATATTAACAACTGTTAAAGGTATATATGAATCACATGTGATTTTTAACAAATCACATGTGATTTTTAAGAAATCACATGTTAGCACCAAAGATCTCCCAATGATCAAAATCAAACAAGCACACTATATGAAGCTTAATCACATGAACAACTTAGTGGTTCCAAAAATTACACTATATGAAGCTTAATCACATGAACAGCTTAATCACTATTTGCTAGTCGTGCCAAAAATTATGCCACTATCAAGCTCAGCTTAGTGGGGCTTATTAGGGCAGTATCAAATCTAAAAAACTTGCTTCTATTATTCAAAAACCTCAAATATCATCAAAATCTCTTTAATGCCACTGAAAACTGTTTAGACAACCTATATTAAACTAGATCAAAACTCAGGAATCTGCACGTGAACAGCATATATCTGATATGATCCATTTTGACCTATTGAAAAACTCTAACCAAACACACCTTTAGTAGACTGTAACGGTACTTTAAACTAGGCATACTATGTTTAAGCTGAGATATACCAACTAGATTACTAAACTGGCAATATTAAGCACTAATGGGGTCAAATAAGCTGAAAAATAGCAATAAGCTTAATTGACTTTTGCTTTGACTTTAAGCTATTACGAAGGAAATTAGAAACAAATGAACACTTATAAGCAACTTATTATCAAACATCAAAGTACAAGTTCTAATAAGCAAATATTTTTCAGATTAAACACTCAATATAATCAAATAAGCAGTTGACCAAAAGTTTGAATAAGAAATACAATAACCTAAATTAAATCTACTCTAAATTAAACTAACTCTAATTCTAACCCTAATAAGCTGCCTACTTATCTAACTTACTGTATATCTTCTCATTTTTCCCCATTTTAATTCTAACCAATAATACAATAAACAGTATCTCTCATAAAAAATACAATAAGCCAGAAATACAATAACCTAAATTAAATCTACTCTAAATAAACCGATCAAATAACAACTAGAAACGGTTGAATAAACATAAAAAACATAAAAAATAACCAAAATAAGCAAATGTATACATGAAGCAACTTTTCTAGGTTCATTTTTATCGGAATCCGGCAACGAAGGCGATTGGGGCAACGGCTCACCTTTAGATAGTGCATATTCTTGCCTTATCTCCATTGATTAGCGTTTGCTCTTAGGGTTTGAAATTGGGGATTAGGGTTTGCTCTTAGGGTTTGGGGCGGTTGAAGTTAAGAGAGAGAGAGAATACGAATTGAAAGAAAGAGGAATTTGGAATGAGGAATGAGAAATGAGACGGGGTGGGTGTATAATTTCTATGTGTGTAATTACAAATATGACCTTCATTAATTAACTATTTTAAAATCATAATTAATATAAACCATTGGATTAAAATTGGATGGATGGTTGAGATCAAGTGGTTTGATCTTTAGATAAAATATGTTCTGCATAGAACTTTTCTCAAGACTAACACATAAGACCAAATCACACCTATGTGGCTATGTGTCTTACAGTTTACAAAACTATAAACACGACAAAGACAAAAATAGCATCCAAAGAGGTTATTCGTATCCTGCATTTTCTCAAAAACGTTAATTCCTTCCCAATTTCTTGATTTCGCATTAGTGCATGAATGTTCAGTTTGCTACTGAAACTGAAAGAGTGATCTAAAAGATTAGGTGCACTCTAGTGAAAGGTAGCATGAAAAAAAATGTATTGATTTATAATGGGCAAATGACAAAAAAATGCATCGAGCATGACAACTTTTGTGATTGTGTGTAGCAACTATTTTTTTTCTTCTTATTGTGTGTACTAAACTTTCAAATTTCGATCATTGTGTGTATTTTGTGACCATTTTACTCTTACTTTTTCAAATTTCGAATGGTAAAATGGTCATTTTATATGACAGAATAGTCACAAAATACACATAATGATCAAAATTTGAAAGTTCAGTACATACAATAAGAAAAAAAATAGTTGGCTACACATAATCACAAAAAGTGTCAAGTTCGATACATTTTTTTGTCATTTGGCCATTTATAATTATACATACTACTGGACACTAAAATAAAAATTTAGAGAGAAATGGGTGTAGTGGGTTATACACCCACGTTATAGGGAAAGTGCACCTATAACATTACTTGTAACGGTTATAACTCCGCCGTCCTTTCGTTTTATGGGATTTTTGTTATTGGGATGACGTGCGTTGCGGATGTGCTTTCTTTTTTGAATGATTGGGGGTTTTTTCGTTGGGGTTAGAGAGCTTGGTGCAAGGCACCCATGGCATATTCTAGGGCAATTTTTGCACCTATGACGCTGCTATGGCATGCCAAATTGCAACGGCACTTGGTGTTATAGGTGCAAATGCCATTTTTTTTAGTGAGTGAGATACTTTTTGTAGTGTGATATAGGAATTTTATTGGGGAAGATGTTTTTGTTAGGGTTATGCTTTGGTGACGGTTGTTATAAGGTATCAAATGCACTCACCTCTCTAATAAAAATGTTATTGGGTATAGTTTACTGAAGTTTTGTAGACTTATCGGGCGATAACCCGCTTGTAACACCAAGTGCACCTTGCACTCACATATTAGAACATTAAATGTGAATCGATAAACAGAAATGTGGACGTGCCGGAGTGGTTATCGGGCATGACTAGAAATCATGTGGGCTCTGCCCGCGCAGGTTCGAATCCTGCCGTCCACGGTTTTATCCTTTTTGTAACACATTTTGAAATTCTTTACACTCAGACCACAAAACAAAATAACCAAACCTTTTATGCTCATTTTGCAAATTCAACAAAAACACATCACACCATTTTTTACCATATCAATAACTTCACCGGAACTTTAATTTCCGACGACCACCACCGGAAAACAATTCACACATCTTCATAGAAGTAAACCCTTTATCTCTATATCATTTTTTTTTTTATTGAATTCCATATGATTCATTTATATATTAGCTTAAATATAAACCCTTAAAAATCACAAATTTTAGTAAATTAGTACTTTATAATTGTATGCTTATTGGTGTGATATAAATTAGTAAGATTTATATGGAGATGTTTTTATAAGTGCTGTTTTTTTAGATGTGCATACTAAGTGTTTGATGAAATGCCTGACTGGAATTTATGTGAATTTACAGCGTATTGTGATTTTACATGATTGTGTGAAAGATGAGTAGATTGTATGATGGGTGGAACGAGATTTTAAAGATTCAGAAGTTTCGGAGATTTGTTGGCAAGACGATATTCTTTTCGTTCTCGGCGCTTATTAGCTACGCGTATAACTCCAATACGTACGTATACTGTTTATGATGATTGCATATGCGCCACTGAGTTTGTTTTAGATTAATATATTTTGGATATATCGTTTAATACGGATCAAGATGGGAGCTTTTTAAGGTGATGAATGTTTTATCTTTATCTGATGGGCTTACGAGCTTATTGACAGTTTGAGAAGTCGATAAGCTCATTTTTATTGGCTTATAAGCTTTTCAACTTAATAAGCTATAAGTTTATAAGGGAGTAAAACGAGCTTATTGGCTTTTTAAATTTTTAGTAAGCTCATAAGACATCAAATAAGCTAAAAGAAGCACCCTGATTCTTTTCTTGTGTTAAAAGCCGATGATATAATGTTGTATGAAAAGTTGTGGTTTTTAAGGTTTCCATCTTTATCTAATTGTTGCAGGACTAGAGCTGGATTCTCGAGAGGTGATCAGTTTTATGCATCATATCCTGCAGGGAGTGAGTTATTGACTGATACTACTAAGGTGAGTTGTGTGATGTTATACTAAAAAAAGTTGGTTGTTTGTTTATTGGAGTTCTGAGGAAGTGATGAGCTTTTGGTGTTTGTTTTAGTTGTATAAATCTGCACTCGGGAATTGCTTTGAATTGGAAGAATGGGGTCCGATTGAATGGGCTATAATGTCTAAGCATTTTGAGCGTCAAGGGAAATCACCATACGCTTATCATGCTGTAAGTTGCTGGGATTCCTCACCCTTTTCTGCTCTACTTGATGAGTTGAATAACGTTTTATTGTTTAGTTGTCTTGTTATATAGAGTTATGGATAGTAGGTAGAAACTGATCTCTCTTTTTATCTTGTATATGGTAAATCCTTAATCCTCAATGGGGAAAGCCTTAGTTGTAGTGGCAGCCTAGTCTTGCATGTAAATTAACAACAGACCTTAAGAGAGTAGAGATCTCATAGAGGAAGTGATCGGTTTACAATATAAAAATGTTTGTTGCTTGCGTTTGTTAACTCAAACTCCCCTTCCTTATTATCATGATTCAGGAATACAAGAAAGAATTAAAAAAAAAAAAAAAAAAAAAAAAAAAAAAAAAAAAAAATCCTTTTGCAAATCAACATATACCCTGAAGCCACAGGAAGGGGCTAGCAACCCAACAGACTAAACAAATGATTAGATGTTAACATTAGTTCTTATGCTCTCTTGTTACATTGGGTCGGCACATGCAATAATTTTTTGTTATCCTAATTGTTATAACCACTTTTTTACACGATTGGATGCAAAAAAGTCCTAGTTTCATATCAGGTTCCATGTTCAAGAATTAATTCATAGAAATTTGTAACCGTCCGGTACTCCGGTTCGATGCATAAAATGAAGGGCTGTTGTTTAGGCCTGATCATGCTTCTGCTCAGGTTCCAGGCCCTGATGGTGTTTTCCTTGATGTTGGATTCCTCAAAATGACTTTCTGTTACTACATTTTCTCAGTTTGGCCAAATTGGTGGCTGACTCTTATGTGGTTCAGATAGGCATTTTCAGGTATTTAGTTGGGTCGAATATGTAATAGGTGAGTCTTACCCTTATGGGTTAAATCTGTAATTGTGTTTGTGTTGTTCTGGTGTCTCAAACTTTGAGACATCTTTATGCTGTTTCTTTTTATGGTAATAAAATATCTACTTTCCGAAGTAAAAAATTCATAGAAAGCCATTTCACCAATCTTGAGATCAAGCAACTAAATGCTGGAGGATAATCTCTTATTTGATTTCTTTCTAACAGGTGTACTATAATGTTTATCACTCTATGTACCAGCGGTTGATTTGCATTGATGTTTTTGTTTACTTTTGCAGCAATACCAGGCTCATCTTGCCTCTGGTGGACATCTTGATGGAAGTGGCTAATCAAGGATATGACTCCAAAATCTAGCGTTCAGCATGACTTAGGGACACATGTACTAATATATCTGCAATATGATAGCTAGCTTTTTATAAGAAGCAAGAAGCTCTCTTGATGAGTTTGTATACGTCTTTAACGTTAGGTGGTGATGCATGAATGACTTACGTTTTTGCCCATTTTTATGTTACTTTCTGTCAAAATTCCCCTTTATATGACGATATGAAATAATACTGGAGCCATGGTTGATTAATTTATTGTTTACCAAATGTAATAAGTTTGGATTTCTTCTCTGAGTATGTTTATAGAACATAATGCACCATCCGCGTCCATTATTTATGACGCGAGTTGAGCAATTTGGTGCCAACCTTTGTTATGGTTTGCGGTAGGGTTATTTTTGTCGATGTATTTTTCGATCAATCAAAATTGCCTGTTGGATCGTGTTTTGGTGATGTTATTGTGAATCGGGAGGTCTTGGATGATGAAAGAACATCATCTTCTTGGAAAGAGTTTAGAGAGAGAAAGTGTAGAGAGAGATGGAAACCTGCATGTTTTATTGATTAAAGAAAGGTGAAAATTACACACACAAGCTCACCCTCCTAGTGAAGTCTTGGAGGGTATTTATAGTTAACAAACACATGACTTTACAATAATGACGTTTTCAGTCCATGTGTTTGAGTCTAATAAGATAACTAATGTAATCCCGAATATGTTGTCACATTTTCGTGTGAGAAGCATACCCAACAATCTTCCCCCAATGTGGCAACATATGGGATTACTTACATCATTTCCTACAAGCAAAAATACAAATAAAGAAAGGTCTTCATAAGCTCTTCATGTGCTGAGGATGACTAGAGTTGACGCTCTTTGTCTTTATCTTGTACCTCGACTTGAGAACTTTTCTTCACTCGTAGTCAAATGATGTAATATACATGAACTGGATTAACTTCCCCCCAATTCATGCTGCATGTCTTTAACGGCTTCTTCATATACTTCTTTTTGGTGAAGTTTCTGAATCAGCTTCCCCCCAAACTGACAACCGTCTTCAGCAGATTCGAAACTTTGATGTAGTTAACATGTCTTCTATCTTTTGAAAGTTGTAAGTACGCAGCGGAATTTGTAGATGACATCGTAAACCACACCAAGCAAATCTGACTAGTACTCAGTAACGATTATGCTTAATGCGGAAACTCTGTTCGGGGGTAACATGCAGAAATTAGCAAGATCTTCTCACATAAGTAGGCTACTTCACACTTCACAACCTGCGAGAGTTGAAACGAGTACACCAAAATCACAAAACTGAACCACTGATCATCTCTGCGGACGTATTCCGGTAGCAATAAAATTGTAAGCTCGATCATGTGAGTCTGTTATGCGTCCCCGATGTGCACATTTCTTCCCCTTGAATGCAGATCCATCTGGAAAAAGAGTGTTTTTGCAGAGAATGCAAGAAAAGTCAAAGAACATCCACTCTCTCTTCCCCCACGATGTCTTCGCGGAATCGAAAGCATACTGTAACGCCCCGTGACCAAAAACGACCAAAAAACGTGAAAATTTCTCGCAAAAACACACCCAGAAACTGACATCCGGTTACTCTTTTATGAGCTGACAAAAATCAGTACACATTCAGCCATTGAGGCTATTTTTTGATGATAGTAGTCTCAAATAGCTTCAAAACGATAGGTCATACAACCCATTTCGACTTACGGATTAAAAGATATGATTTTTCGAAAACTGCCCAGATAACCGTGACGCCGTCAGAAAAATGGTGACGCCGTCAGACCTTGACGGGCCAGAAGGTTTTTGGACAATTAAAAGGGGACGCCGTCAAGAAGGCCATCATGAACAAAACTGTTAAGCCTTGATAGGCCAGAGAATTTTTGGTGTTTAAAGGGTGACGGCGTCAAGGTGGCCATCAAGAACAAAACTGCAGTTTTTGATAGCAAAACACCCAAATATTTGACACCAAATCACCCATAACACTTAACCACAACATGACCATTTAAACACAAACATAACTTGACATTTCTAATATCTTACAAAGTTGTTACTACAAGGTCTTGACCCGTAGCCTTCCAAAATGGGTGAAAACATGCTAATACCAAACATCCCCTTAAACAATCTTTCAAAAACCCATTTCATACATAATGCACAAACTACTAGATATCAAATTTGACTTCTACCCAACATAACATTCATAACATATTAAAAGAGTGTGGGTACATCGACATGACCCATAACTTCCCAAAATGGGTAAGATTGGCTAAATGCCAATCACCCTATTTACTACCATCATAACCAAGTAGTATTTGGACTTCTTAACCTGTACATCACTTGACTCTTAAACTAACATAGAAAATGACCGTTGACTAACAAAATGACCATATGAAAGGAAATATACCCAAAACACGAAAAGACACGTCGGGGGCTTCCAACTTCAATATGCTTGGTCCAAAAGAACGGTCTTCTACTACAACTTCTTCTAGTATGAACTTCTACTACATAATCACTTAAATCTTTTCTTTACCTTTGCTAGATGCTTCGGTACCTATAAAGAAAAACATCACAACTAAACACGTAAGCGAAACGCTTAGTAAGTACATGGCAATAACAAGCTAACAATGTATGATATAAAATCATAACATAACCATAACTAGTCTAACTACTAGTTAAGCTAGCGATATAGGGGCACTTACCTCACGCCGACATAGTCGACCTTAACACAATCAACCCATAAGGTTGAACTTCACACAATCAACCCGTAAGGTTGAACTTCTTCCCATAGTTAGCCCAACGACTAACTAAACTAAGTCTAGTGATGGATCCATACTAGCTAACGCACGCTATACCCTATCCTTCACATTATCATGTAAACAAACATGATAAAACTAACACATAAACCATTATCATACCAAAATATGATAAAGCTAACAAAGACATGTTATAACCAATGTACTTACCTTGATTCTCAAGCAAAATCACCACACTAACAATAGCTTCCCCATTTCTTACTTGATTCCTATATAACAATCATCTTTAATTAGAGACTAATTACATAACCAATCATGGATCACCAACCTTTGATCATTATGATCAACTATTACAACATGAACCCTAATTCACAAATTGGGGAAGAACACTTACTTGATGGGAAGATTATAATTAAAGCTTCTTAATGACTTGCAACTCTTGAAGAAAATCAAAATAGCTTGAAAGACAAGAATGGAGTTTCCCTCCTTTTTCTCTTCATGTGTCGACACCAACACAGCCACACCAACTCAAATTCTGGACTTTTCTAAATCTTTCTAGCAATTAGATATTTATTGATATAACTTTACTCATTTGGCAAAACTAGCCCTCAAGGTCTCATTCTTTCTATATTTACCACATATTTACTTACTACTTAAACTTTAACAATGACTTATGATATACAATGCATATTATTTACATAACTAGTACCTTATCGGGATATGGGTGTAACAATTCTCCCCTCCTTAAAATAAGATTTCGTCCTCGAAATCTATGCTTGAAATAATTTAGGATACTCATTCCTCATCTTCTCTTCTGGCTCCCATCTAATACTTGTACCCTTACGATGTCTCCATTGTACTTTTACTAGCAGAATTCTTTGTTTCGAAGTTGCCTAACTTTCCTTCCTAAGATCGCTTCCGGTTCATCCTTTTGTGAAATCAATTATGGATCAATTTCTATATCATCTAACGTGACTACTCTAGTCTCATCCACTAAACAATTCCTCAAATTCAACACATGAAAGGTATTATTAATACCTCTCATTTCTTCGGGCAGTTCCAAATTCTTCCCAACATATGGAGGTTCTACACTTTCTACTGTAGAGTATCTCATAGGGTAGCATGCCTATACTAGCATAATAACTATTATTGCAGGTGAATTCCACTAGAAGCAAGTGATCATCCCAGTTACTTCCAAAGTCAATCATACTAACCCGTAGCATATCTTCTAGAGTTTAAATTGTCCTTTCGCTTTGTCCATCGGTTTGAGGATGAAGAGCTGTGCTCATGCGTAACTTAATACCAAGTTCATCTTAAAAACTTTGCCAAAAGTTCGAAGTGAAACGCCCGACTTGATCTAAAACTATCGAAATAGGTACTTCATGACGCGCGACTATCTCGCCAACATAAATCTTTGCTAACTTATGAACAGGCACATTCTTTCTAATCGGAATAAAATGAGCATTCTTAGTTAAACGATCGACCACTATCCAGATTGTATCATTCTCCTTCTTTGTCTTTGGCAATTTCGTAATGTAGTCCATAGTAATCTTCTCCCACTTCCAAACTCGTATGTCTAAAGGCTGCACTTTTCCATACGGTTTTTGATGTTCGGCTTTCACCTTCAAACAAATTAAGCATCTTTCTACGTACTTCACGCAATCTCTTTTCATACCCGGCCACCAATAATTTTTTTTTTCAATTCAAGATACATTTTCGTAGCTTCCGTATAAATAGAATACTTCGACTTATGAGCTTCTTCCATGAGTAATTCTTTAATGTTTCTTCGAAAAGGAATATAAACTCTCCCATACCGTGTCTTAATTCTTCGGCTGACTTCTTTAAGATGAGAAATGTGAGAAATGATACGTTCTTTGTCTCGGTTCTCTTCTTTTAACGCTTCCTCCTGAGCTAACTTAATTTTGTCGAAAAGATCAGATGTGATAATCATTCTCAAGAGTGAATCCGTATAACGTCACTTCGGCCCTGACAACTTAGTGCATCCGCTACAACGTTCGCCTTACCCGGATGGTAGCGAATTTCGCGATCATAATCTTTTAGTAAGTCTAACCTCCTACGTTGTCTCATATTCGGATCTTTCTTATCAAGGAAATACTGAAGACTTCTATGGTCGGTGTAGATTATGAACTTCACACCGTATAGATAATGCCTCCAAATCTTCAAAGCAAAGACTACGGCCACAAATTCAAGATCATGAGTCGGATATTTCTCTTCATACTTCTTTAGTTGTCTTGAAGCGTAAGCGATCACTTTACCCCTTTGCATAAGAACACATCCAAGACCGGAATAAGATGCATCACTATAGACCACCATACCTTCGTTTCCTTCCGGTAACACTAAGATCGGTGCTTCACACAACCTCTTTCGTAAAATACGGAAGGCTTCTTCTTGCTTCTCGGCCCACACAAAAGAAACATTCTTCTTGGTGAGTTTGGTTAACGAAGATGAAATTTTAGAGAAGTCTTGAATAAACCGTCGATAATAACCCGTGAGTCCTAGAAAACTTCGAATTTCACCAACGTTCTTCGGCGCTTGCCAATTCATCACGGCTTCGACTTTTGACGGATCAACTTTAATACCATCGGGATTAATAACATGACCAAGGAACTGAACTTCTTGAAACCAAAATTCACATTTCGAGAATTTAGCGTACAATCTTTCTTTTCTCAACGTTTCAAGAATTTCTCGAAGGTGTAGCTCATGTTCTTCCTTACTCTTAGAATAGATAAGAATATCATCGATGAACACCATAACGAATTTATCCAACATTGGTCTACATACACGGTTCATGAGATCCATGAAAACCGCAGGCGCGTTCGTGAGACCAAAAGGCATAACCGCAAACTCGTAATGTCCATATCGGGTCCTAAAGGCTGTCTTAGGAATATCCTCCTCTCGAACCTTCAGTTGATGATAACCGAACGGAGATCAATCTTTGAAAATCACTTCGCACCTTGAAGCTGATCAAATAGATCATCTATTCTTGGCAACGGGTATACATTTTTCATCGTGACTTTGTTCAATTCACGGTAATCAATGCACATCCGCATACTACCGTCTTTCTTTTTAACGAACAAAATCGGAGCTCCCCATGGTGAGCTACTTGGGCGAATAAAACCCTTGTCAAGTAACTCTTGGAGTTGACTCATTAACTCCTTCATTTCGGACGGAGCAAGACGATAAGGAGTTTTGGCAATAGGAGTCGCACCCGGAACAAGATCAATACGGAACTCAACTTGTCTATCGGGAGGAATACCCGGCAAATCTTCCGGGAATACATCACGGAATTCATTTACAATCGGAACATCGTCGATACTTTTCTTTTCAAAACTCGTATCTACTACGTGTGCCATAAAGGCTAAACAACCACGTGATAGATATTTTCTAGCCTTCATTACGGAACAAAGTTTTAACTCGCCTTCCCTCTTATCACCATAAATCATCATTTCTCGACCACTAGGATTCACAACTCTAACAATCTTTTGTTTGCATAGAATGGCGGCATTGTGTTTGCTAAGCCAATCCATGCCAACAATAATATCAAACTCTCCAAGCATTATGGGGATTAAGTCGATCCTAAAAACGCTCTCATCAATCTCTATCTCTACATTACGATACACGCTAGGCACTATAACAACTTTACTATCGACAAATTCAACTTCTACGGGAGTCGAAAATTCATCTAGGGAAGTGGACAATTCCTTACTAAAACTATAAAATACTAAGGACACACTTATGCCTTAAACATACAAAACACAAGCGGGTTGGAATTAACGAGGATTATACCTGAGACAACATCGGAATCTAACTTTGCTTCTTTGGCACTCATCGGGTAAACACAAGCTTGAGGTTTTGGAACATCAACCTTTTCTCCCTCGATCCAGTTAAACGACTTCGCTTGTTTAGGATTAGCTTTGGGACATTCACTCATCTTATGTCCTTCTTCATTGCACCCATAACATATCACCAAAAGCTTAGGGCAATTCTTCCTAATATGACTAGGATCCCCGCATTTAAAACACCCCTTCATTCCGGACTTACATTCTCCCACATGGTTCTTTTCCGCACCTACTACACGGAGATGGAAACTTTCCCGTATTGTCCTTCTTTGTGGCATCAAATTTGCCCCGCTTACCAAGTGTTGTCGGTTGTTCTAGCTTTCTTTTCATCTCCTTCTTTTCCTTATCCTTCATCCTATCCAAATCCGCTTCCTGATTACGCGCTCTGCTTAGAAGATCATCCATGGTGGTACCCTTGAAAGGCGATACTATATTACGAATTTCATCTTTGAGCATCCTCTGAAATTTATCAACCTTAAGCTTTTCATTGTCGAGATACTCCGGGCAATATTGCACCATATCACAAAACTTTACCCACAACTCATTCACCGATTCATCAATTTGCACAAGGTTATGAAAAACTTCTCTTATTTTATCAATTTCCTCCACAGAAGCATACTCTTTCATGAACATCTCCTTGAATTGATCCCACATGCGCGACTCTCTCCAAGCACTACTCTTCTCATTTGCCTTGCCCTCCCACCATATTTTAGCTCGCTCATGAAGGTAATTAGTAGCAAAGTTCACCTTATCCTCTCCTACACAACGACTCGCACGAAAAGCCCCTTCTATATCGGTAATCCATCTAGAGCTCTCTAACGGATCAAGAGATCCCGCGAATGTAGGTGGAGCACAAGCAGTGAAGTCACGATAAGTAGATTTCTCCTTTCCTACTCCGGGTCTAGCATTTGAATCACTCACTAACTCCCCACTATTCTTGAGTTTCTCATTCTCCTCCTGAAGTATCTTTCACAAGTTCTCGGTGGTTTTGCTAACATAAAAGGGCATAGCCTTCTCGATGGCCCTTTCCACTTTATCCGCTACCAAAGTGTCCAATTCTTTCAACTCAACTCTCACAACACTTCTAGGATTAAGGTTTTTCGGCATTGACATCGACGAGTCACTATTAGAGGGTCCATCATTATGTTCATCACTATCATGGCGGGAAAAGGTCGCTCTTAACACTTCCTTATTCTGAATCGTCGCCATCTTTTCTACTATACTGAAATTTTGCAATTCACATTATTAAGCAAAGTCATATACATAGTCAATACATGAATAACATATCCATTCTCATACTAACCACCCTAGAGTTTATCATCCATGTATAGCCTAAATGATTTCAATCTCACATATGTATCATATTTTTATCACTACGGTGGCCAGGCGTAGTCATAAAAATACTTAACATATGTGTTCTCGAAATCACCCAAACAATACACAAATAACAAACACCGATACTAGCCGCGTCTACACAAGGCCTAAGTCTAGGAAATCCTAAGGGGAAATCCTAAATCTCTTAGACCGAAGCTCTGATACCAAGTTGTAACGCCCCGTGACCAAAAACGACCAAAAACGTGAAAATTTCTCGCAAAAACACACCCAGAAACTGACATCCGGTTACTCTTTTATGAGCTGACAAAAATCAGTACACATTCAGCCATTGAGGCTATTTTTAGATGATAGTAGACTCAAATAGCTTCAAAACGATAGGTCATACGACCCATTTCGACTTACGGATTAAAAGATATGATTTTTCGAAAACTGCCCAGATAACCGTGACGCCGTCAGAAAAATGGTGACGCCGTCAGACCTTGACGGGCCAGAAGGTTTTTGGACAATTAAAAGGGGACGCCGTCAAGAAGGCCATCATGAACAAAACTGTTAAGCCTTCATAGGCCAGAGAATTTTTGGTGTTTAAAGGGTGACGGCGTCAAGGTGGCCATCAAGAACAAAACTGCAGTTTTTGACAGCAAAACACCCAAATATTTGACACCAAATCACCCATAACACTTAACCACAACATGACCATTTAAACACAAACATAACTTGACATTTCTAATATCTTACAAAGTTGTTACTACAAGGTCTTGACCCGTAGCCTTCCAAAATGGGTGAAAACATGCTAATACCAAACATCCCCTTAAACAATCTTTCAAAAACCCATTTCATACATAATGCACAAACTACTAGATATCAAATTTGACTTCTACCCAACATAACATTCCTAACATATTAAAAGAGTGTGGGTACATCGACATGACCCATAACTTCCCAAAATGGGTAAGATTGGCTAAATGCCAATCACCCTATTTACTACCATCATAACCAAGTAGTATTTGGACTTCTTAACCTGTACATCACTTGACTCTTAAACTAACATAGAAAATGACCGTTGACTAACAAAATGACCATATGAAAGGAAATATACCCAAAACACGAAAAGACACGTCGGGGGCTTCCAACTTCAATATGCTTGGTCCAAAAGAACGGTCTTCTACTACAACTTCTTCTAGTATGAACTTCTACTACATAATCACTTAAATCTTTTCTTTACCTTTGCTAGATGCTTCGGTACCTATAAAGAAAAACATCACAACTAAACACGTAAGCGAAACGCTTAGTAAGTACATGGCAATAACAAGCTAACAATGTATGATATAAAATCATAACATAACCATAACTAGTCTAACTACTAGTTAAGCTAGCGATATAGGGGCACTTACCTCACGCCGACATAGTCGACCTTAACACAATCAACCCATAAGGTTGAACTTCACACAATCAACCCGTAAGGTTGAACTTCTTCCCATAGTTAGCCCAACGACTAACTAAACTAAGTCTAGTGATGGATCCATACTAGCTAACGCACCCTATACCCTATCCTTCACATTATCATGTAAACAAACATGATAAAACTAACACATAAACCATTATCATACCAAAATATGATAAAGCTAACAAAGACATGTTATAACCAATGTACTTACCTTGATTCTCAAGCAAAATCACCACACTAACAATAGCTTCCCCATTTCTTACTTGATTCCTATATAACAATCATCTTTAATTAGAGACTAATTACATAACCAATCATGGATCACCAACCTTTGATCATTATGATCAACTATTACAACATGAACCCTAATTCACAAATTGGGGAAGAACACTTACTTGATGGGAAGATTATAATTAAAGCTTCTTAATGACTTGCAACTCTTGAAGAAAATCAAAATAGCTTGAAAGACAAGAATGGAGTTTCCCTCCTTTTTCTCTTCATGTGTCGACACCAACACAGCCACACCAACTCAAATTCTGGACTTTTCTAAATCTTTCTAGCAATTAGATATTTATTGATATAACTTTACTCATTTGGCAAAACTAGCCCTCAAGGTCTCATTCTTTCTATATTTACCACATATTTACTTACTACTTAAACTTTAACAATGACTTATGATATACAATGCATATTATTTACATAACTAGTACCTTATCGGGATATGGGTGTAACACATACACACTATGGTTACGATGGAAACGGAGGCAGCGTAAACCCTGTATGTCCAATTAGTCGAAGATGTGTGAAGTACCAAAAATAGCCCGTGAGAATCAACTGCAGATAAAATCTCTACCCTTCTATACTCAACTCATCTAACTCTTTACCGACCCCATTATCATTTTGACGGCTTTTTGTAGTGACCACTTATGGAGAAAACCCAGTATTACGAACTTGAGACTGAAGTAAAATAACCCAAGCTTGTGACTTAAACTTGCACTATTGTCTGACTAAGTACCTATACTGAGCACTACAACGTAACTCCTTAAAGCATAGGTCGTTTCATATACCCATCCAACCATCCTTTTCTGTATATGAACTCATCTTGAATTATCCACATCTTTGTGTGACACTTGAGCACTACAACGTAACTCCTTTAAAGTGATAGCTATACTCTGTGAGCACAACAACGTAACTCCTTATATCAGGTATAACTAGATAACTCAAGTCTTAATCATTTTGAAGGTTATAAGCTCGAACAAGGATCTCGAAGAATCATGCATCCAACCAACCCCGATATCTTCAAGATACTAAGTACACGCACCCGTGATATCCCATTTCAACCTCAAATAAATAATAAAGAATTAACCCCGTAGTCACATCTTGCGGTTCAATACCCAACACTAGCCTTTTGACGGTTTAAGTGAACTATGATAATGGTTTTATCCCGATCTTGTCAAAAACGTATCCCCGTGAAATTTGCAATACCAAAAAATAAATACCACTCATTTATTTACCACAATGTAATAAAAATACATTTGATAAATACTTCATATTGACTTTATAATTTGTCCAGCCCAATTATTTGGCCCATATCCAAACGCCCCAATCAAACCCGTCCAAATCCAACTTAACCCTAAAATTTTCGGATATAAAACACTACTTAAACACAACCACCTAACCCTAATCTCACTTGATAATATTAATCCGCCACCCATCTACACATACACGCTCCCTTCATAGAAAAATTAGATCTGGGAAAGAATAAAATAAACTCCGTCCCTCATCAATCTTTACTCAAAACATTCTTCTTAAATCTGCTACAACCCAATCTCATCGAATCTTGTCACACTCATCTCAATCAATTCATTCCTATCATCTATCAATCCGAATCACACAACAAATCCACAACGTCATAAACGAAACAACCGTACTTGATTTCTTAATTTTTTTGTGTAGTCTGGTTCAAGACAGCATAAAGAGGCATCATGATCCTTTGGAGGGTCTCGGTAAGTTTCTTCATGATTTGGTTTCGTGTGTAGTTTTTGTTATTGTTTGATCGAAGCAAAGAAAGAACGCAACATATGTTGTGTTTATTTCTTTATATCGGATATTAGTGAAGCATGGTCTTCAAATATAATCTGTGAGGATGAATTTCTCTCGATAGAGTGACCTCTAGGTCAGTTATATCTGTTATAGTCTCGAGAGAAAAGATCTGAGATTAATAATTTTAATTAATTAATTAATTTTTTTCCCCGATTTAGATTTTAGATGTAGAAGAATTGTGAGTTGGGGAGTGACATGTGAGGTGGGTTTAGGATTACTTATGGATGTTGGACAGTTGTCTGATGTTGGCGGTATGATGGTAATAGCGACTGAGGTCAATATGGTTGTATAATGCTTGTTTTGGTTAGCCTGTACTTCATCTCCTTTTTTTTTTTTTTTTTTTTTTTTTTTTTTTTTTTTTGCGATAACAGTTTGGACTTTGACCGGTAATCGTTGACCGTATGACCGTTGAACGGTTTGACTAATTTTTTTTTTCCCGATTTAGATTTTAGATGTAGAAGAGATTGTGAGTTGGGGAGTGACATGTGAGGTGGGTTTAGGATTAGTTATGGATTGTTGAGACAGTTTGTATGATGTTGGCAGTATGATGGTAATAGCGGACTGAGGTCAATATGGGTTGTATAATGCTTGGTTTTGGTCTAGCCTGTACTTCATCTCCTTTTTTTTTTTTTTCTTTTTTTTTTTTTTTTTTTTTTTTTTTTTTTTTTTTTTTGCGATAACAGTTTGGACTTTGACCGGTAATCGTTGACCGTATGACCATTGACCGGTTTGACTGAGTGACCCCATTTGCGATAACACCGATATCCCATTTGTGATAAGTGGTCTTTTGGCATATTTGCGATAAAACGCATTTGCGATAAAAAAGGGTTCATCGCAAATGCTTTACAAGCATTTGCGATATCAGTCCGGATTTGCGATAAAAAGGGGTTTTGACTTGTTGACCATGAATTCCGGCGGTTTTCCGATGATTTTTCCGACCATCTCCTTATTTACCAGTTTTTCCGACCACTTTTTATTAGTACCCAGACCAGCTTATCGACCTTGAATCAGACCCAGTTTATAGGACCAGTTTTCCGACCATATTCCGACCATAATAATAATCACGGGATGATATAATGAAAAGTCTTAAAAAATGATATACACAACTGCTATAACAAACAGTAAGCCCCAAAAAAATAATATCATTTAAAGACTATCATACTTATCAAACTGTTGACAAAAAAAATAGAGAACAGTGACGTTTTTGACAAGACAAATACAACAAAAATCAACCAAAACTAAAACCAAGGCTCTTGATACCAATTGTTGGATCGTGTTTTGGTGATGTTATTGTGAATCGGGAGGTCTTGGATAATGAAAGAACATCATCTTCTTGGAAAGAGTTTAGAGAGAGAAAGTGTAGAGAGAGAGATGGAAACCTGGATGTTTTATTGATTAAAGAAAGGTGAAAATTACACACACAAGCTCACCCTCCTAGTGAAGTCTAAGTCTAGGAGGGTATTTATAGTTAACAAACACATGACTTTACAATAATGACGTTTTCAGTCCATGTGTTTGAGTCTAATAAGATAACTAATGTAATCCCGAATATGTTGTCACATTTTCGTGTGAGAAGTATACCCAACATTGCCTATCCTGGAGATTGAAACTCATCACTATTCATCAACAACAGTTTGTCCTCGTCGTCTACCCACATCATTTTGCGGGTGCATCAGCACTCACCACTTGTATTCAACTCCCTTACTATATGTTTATTTTCTGTAGTCATACTATTTTATTTTACTAAGGTTTCAGGTGATTTAACCAAAACTTGTAATGTCCTAAACCTCAAGGTCTATTTTGGTGAACACTGTTTTCTAATCTTGGTACATATTTTGGACATGTGTTTTTTGCAAATTTTTTTGAACATTCAATTTCATTACTCAAGGAAAAAGACTAGCAAGAAGCTAGAAAATACAAAGAAGAAAGAAATACAAGGAAACATGCTAAAAAGAAAAGCTACACCAATTTTTCCAATCAATATCGTGTGAGTTTGCTCGGTTAGAAAGCCAAAGGAAGCTAATGGTCTTCATCTCTTTTGTGGCGTAACGGACTGATGGAGATTTCCCATTGAAAATACACTCATTGCGAGTTTTCCAAATGACCCAGCAGTAAGTGAGGAGGATGAGGTTAAGGTATTTTGATTTACCAGGGGCTATTAAGGGGTCTTTGTGAAGTTCAAACAGTCCTTTGACATGGAGAGGTTTGTTTAGTGGTAACTTGGTCCATGATAACAAGAAAGTCCATATGGAATCCGTAAAAAAACAGTCCAAGAATAGGTGCTGTGAGGATTCATCAGTAGCTTTGCATAATGGGCAGGTGGTAGAGGTTAAGGGTACCTGTCTTTGTAGGAGGAGGTCGGAGGTTGGAAGTCGGTTCATCTCGAGTTTCCATCCGAGAATGTTGGTCTTTAAGGGTGCGAGTCGGTTCCATGGGAAGATCCAATGTTTCGGTCCATAGGTGGCTGTACTTAGACGGGTTTTCATTGATTTCACTGTGAAAGTTCCTGAAGGGTCGCAACTCCACGTCCATGAGTCCTTCTGGTTAGTAAGAACGAGGTTTAGAATTTGGCTCAACATCTCCTGGAATTGGTATAATTCTGTTTGTGTCGATGGAGGTGAAGACCAATTCCACTCCCATTGCGAATATAAACCATTTCCAGTGCAGCGGTCTTTAACAAAACAGGCTTTATGTCTTTCGAGTTTGTACAGGTCCGGGAAGGTGTTGCAAAGTGGTTCGATTCCCATCCATTTGTCAATCCAAAACCTGACAGAAGATCCATCTCCAATAGAGCCTGTAAACAAATTATGCAAAGTAATATCAAAAGGGTTTAGGTGGGAGTTTAACTTGGCAATGTTGTTCCAAGCTCCCACCAAACCAATTTTACAGGGAATAGGAGAGTAATTCCGGGGCGAGAAGTGAATGGCAGAGATGGTACGTTTCCATAGGCTGGAGGGTTCGTTACGGAAGCGCCACCACCATTTGGTCATTAAGGACAGATTTTTGGTATGTAAATCACCCAACCCAAGCCCACCCGAGTCAAGAGGCGCAATAACCCTTTCCCAAGAGACCCAAGAAATTTTTTTTTTTTTTTTTTTTTTTTTTTTTTTTTCGACATGCTTGCACCCCCCCAAAAGAAAGATTTACGAATTTTTTCAAGTTTCTTGAGAACACATACCGGGGCCTTATACAAAGAGAAATAGTACGTTGGGAGACTGTCAAGTACCGAACGGATGAGGGTGATTCTACCACCAATTGAGAGGGAAGTGGCTTTCCATTTTGATAATCGGTTTTCAAAGGTTTGGATGACGGGGGTCCAGTTTTTTATTCGGTTCATATTGGCTCCAACTACAAGACCAAGGTAGTTAATCGGGAGTTGACCATTTTGGCAGTTGAGGATGCTGGTTGAAACATTGATTTCGGGCTGTTTTAGACCGATACCATAAAAACAGGACTTTTGAAGGTTGATCTTGAGACCAGAAGAAAGATGAAAACATCTCAAGATTCTTACAATGTTTTCCAGGTGGGTTTGCGACCAAGAGCCAATTAAGATTGCGTCATCAGCATACAGAAGATGCGTTATTAGAGGCCCATGATTTGGTAATTGGATTCCGGATATGAGACCCATGCTGGAGGCCCGTTGAATGATGTTGGTGAAGGCTTCCATGGCAATGATAAAGATAAAAGGAGATAGCGGGTCTCCTTGTGGAACCCCAAGTTCACTGTTAAACTCGGAGGTGGGGGATCCATTGACTAACACCGCGGATCTCGTGCAAGATAAGATACCTCTCATCCATTTGAGCCAAGTCCCTGGAAAACCCATTTGTTGCATAATGGAGATGATGAAGTCCCAATTCAATGAATCGAAGGCTTTTTCAAAGTCGATCTTAAAGCAAAAGGCTTCCATCTTACGTTTTTTTAACCAGGCGAGGATTTCATTTAACATGAGGGGTCCATCCAGTATATTTCTATCAGATAGAAAGGCGGTTTGGGTGGGTGAGATGATTTTGTTGATCACCTTCTTTAATCGGTTAGCAAGAACTTTGGAAATGACCTTCTTAATACAACCGATTAGAGTTATAGGTCGAAAGTCATTAAGTGATTTCGCCGAGGTTTTTTTGGGAATTAAGGTGATAAAGGATGAACTGCACCCATGGCTAATGGTACCCGAGTGGTGAAAATCGAGAAGTATGCAAAGAAGTCCATCTTTAACGATTCCCAGAAGTGCTTGATAAAGCCAAAATTAAAGCCATCCGGTCCTGGAGCTTTTTCACTATCACAGTCCCAGACTGCCTGGGATACCTCTTGAAGAGTGAATGGACGAATGAGGCTTGAGGATTCTTCCATTGAGAGGGTTTTAAGGCCTGTGCAGGTGATTTTGGGCCTAACTTTCATGGGTTCCTGAAATTTTCTTTTGAAGAACAGTAGAGCCTCATCACGGATAGATGGCGGATCGACATGCCATGTGCCATCAATTTCAAGTCCATTGATTCTGTTCTTAGCAATACGACTATTAATAAAGCCGTGGAAAAAGGAAGAATTTTCGTCCCCGTGCTTTATCCATCTTGATCTCGATTTCTGTTGGAGGTCCATAGTTTTTGACTGCTCAAAATTCTGTAGCTTTTCTTTTGATTCTGCCCAGCTCTGGAGTTCTTCCTCTGAGTAATCTCGTTGGTCAATGATTTCGTCCAGGATCTTCATTTGTTCGACCAGTAGGATTTTTTCATGTTCCTCTTGATTGGAAACAGTTTTGAGCCATTCCTTCAGGTCTTGTTTTAGTTTTTTGAGCTTGGATTTGAGGATTTGGTCTGGTTTGCCAAAGGCAAGGTTTGAGGTTAGGCTGTTGGTGATGAGATCTTCAATACCAGGTTTTTGAAGCCAGGAATTAAAGAAGCGGAAAGGTGGTGGGCCAAAATCGGTGTTAGATGTGGTGAGGAGTAGTGGTCTATGATCAGATAGGGATCGAGGGAGGGCAGTGAAGGAAGCCATGGGCCATAAATCCATGAAGTTTTGGGAGACAAGGATTCTATCAATTTTACTCTTTTTGTTCCCATTGTCAGTGACATATGTGAAGGTCCTACCTTGCATTGTGTATTCAAGTAGCCCACTTTGGTGAATGAAATTATTGAAGGAGTTGGCACAAGAAACAATGAATTGAGAGTTTTTTCGTTCCTCGGGGTAGCGCACAGCGTTGAAATCCCCGAGAAGGATCCACAAACCATGCATATTTGTGATATGGGAACTAAGCTCATTCCAAAGGTTTGTTTTTGCATTGAGGTCATGGGGTGCATAAACATTGATGATATTGCATTGTTGTGAAATGCCATTTATGTAACCGGAGGTGAGGAGGTAATGAGGAGATTTGTGGGTGTTGTTTAAGGTGAAGAAGGAGGGGTCCCAAAGGCTAAGTAATCCACCAGATCGACCTTCAAGCCCAGTTGAGGGCGAGAAGTTATACGAGAAGTTTGGGTTTCCCCAAAAACTTTGGGGGTATATAGTTTCTTCGTTGGGTCTATGTGTTTCCTGGAGACAAATAAAGTGGATGTGATGGTTCGATTTCATTTGATTAACCCAGCGAGCTTTTGCTTTGTCTTTTATTCCACGGATGTTAAGGGTTAAGAAATTCATTGATGATGATTTTGAGCACGGTGTTGGTTTACAAGTTCCTGAACTTCAGCCTCAAATCCATCAAGGTCGATGCCAATGCATTTTCCAACAGTAATAGTATTGGAGACTTCATCATCAGGTGGGATGGGAGCTTGTTCACTGTTATTTGGTGGTATGGGAAGATTTTGAGTGTTTGGGGGAGGAGGGTATGGTGTGATTTGTGGTTGGTGAGAAGGTGATGATGAGACCTGATGGGTTTGTGGGGGGTCTATCACCAATCTTGGACCTTGGAATTCTGATGTTTGGTCTATGGGTTGAGAAAAGTTATGATGATTTTGGTGGGTATGGCTTTCAAAGTTGAAGAGATTTTGGAATGGGATGGGGTCAGGAGGTTGTCTTGATGCTTGCCTGGGTTTTGGGGTGGATGGTGGGGAGTCTAGGTTTAATTGCATGGGGGTGGGGTATTGGCATATGGGGGAAGATTGACGTCGTCTTTTCCTTGAGGTGCAAGGATTGAGGTTCTGTTGGTGTTTGGTTATGTATGTTGGCGTGTGGTCCCGAGATATGTCATGATTGTTTTGTTTGGTTGGGGTTTGATGGTTTGGTGGTATGGTGTTTCCAACTTTCTCTTTACTACTGTCATTGGGAACAGGAGGGGTGGATATTCCAGATGCGGTTTTACCATTTTCTGGGTCCCACGTGGAATTCGAAAAGTCTGCTTTGGTTCCTTTCTTAAAATTCCTTTCGTTTTCATCGGAAAAATCTTGGGTTTCCATGGGATCCAGGAATGGAGGTATCCATTCAACGTTGTCTTCAACAACTCGGATGGTGTATGATTTAGTTTTTCGGGTGATAATCACATGTCAATCAATTTTTTCATATGATTTAACAAGAACAATTACCTTATCATGGGACAAATTCCCATCGTTCATTGAGGCAGAAGAGTGCTCCAGGATCTGCTCAGTGGTTGAGCCTATTTTGTTGAAAATTTCATGGTCCCACAATACCAGAGGTGTTCCAAGAATCTTGACCGTTGCTATTCTTCCATAATCTTGATCTTGACCATCCCAGATTTCAAAATATGAGAACCATTCTTTGAGGAAGTCGGACTTGGTTTGGAGGAAATCTTTCGCTAATGTAGAGGCATTGAAAGAAAGTAAAACAGTAAGGCCTCCAACATAAGCTATGCCAATTTTGGTAATGAGTTCGGTGCTTTTGAGAATGGAGTTTAGGTTTTTTAGAGTGAAAAGGTTTTTTGTAGTGGCTATAATGGAAGTTTGTTTCCATGCACCAGGTGTTTTGGGTTCAAATTGATGGAGATTTATGCAGCTTGTTTTAGTGGGTGCGGGTTTTGTTAGTGTATCCTGGTAAGATGTGTTGGAGTAAAATGGGAATCGGTGGTTGGTGGTGGTGAAAGAAGAGGTGTTTTGTTAGTGGCGATATGTCGTGTTCTGGTCCTGGTGGTTTTGGTAAGAGGGTGAAGGGTTTTTGCTAGGGTTGTGGGTAGGGTTCCCACGCTTATCAAACTTTGTGGGATAAACACCTAGTATTAGGCCATTGTTTTTGACGTTTTGGAGGGTGGTAAGGAAGGATGGTGGATGTGAGATGTTTTTGAATCTTATGAAATCGAAAGGGTTATAGTATTTATCCCTTTTTCTTGCAATGTAAGCATCTATGAGATCCCCATGATTTTGAAAGAGTTGTTTGAGTTCGGTGTTGCTTAAGGTTGGTGAAAAATTATAGACGAAGAAGGAGGTGATTTTGGGTTGGCTGTGTGTTTTCCGGTACCTGACTTGCTCCCAGTCGTACTTGTTCCTTGATGTATCCGGCCGGTGGCTGTTGTTACAATTTTTTAATGCAGGGAGGGGGGGGGAGGGTTTCTCTCTCTCTCTCTCTCACACACATAGTTTGGACATGAATTTTATGCAAATCTTTAATATTTACTTTGTAATAAAAGCTTAAAGTTTCGAATCTTCAATTGGGTCAAGTTCTTATATCAATTAACATTTTCACATCTTATTGCAACACAACGAAGCAATCAATTGAAAGACGATATAGTTGAAGGGTGTTTAGGATAATTGTGCTAGGCTGAGGAGAGAAAAGTTGAATGGTTAAAGTGTTAAACATTTTCTATCTCGCAAGTTTAACACTAGGAGGGCATGGTGCGGTTGCCTATAACATTATTGGTTTATTTATTTATTTATTTTTTAATAACACTTATACTGCACCACCCAGTGTGTTTATTCATCTCTCAGGGATTTTTTTCTTTTTTTAGTAGGTATTTTTGGTGGGGTTTTTTGGACCCAAAGCACCAATAACAGTTTTGGTTTTTTTTGATAGGAGTTTTAGTTATTGGTGGAGCACCTGGCTCTCTAAACATGCCGCACCTCTAAACCCTCTTTCATGCGCATACGGAGGGAACAGAAATACACTATACAGTTTATTCAAGCAAACAATTGTAAAGTTATATATAAAGTAATAAAACATAGATAATATACAAATTTAGAAAACATGAAAAATGTAATGGCGTTTGGAGGCGGGAATGTGAATAAGAATTTATCAGATATCTATTAAAAACCAGAACCAAACAGTTTCGGCTTTTAACAAGATCCAGATACAAAAACACACAATACCCGTACTATGATACCATAAAAATTAATGTTAAGGGCAAATGAATGAAAGAGCACCCTACAGAAAACCTGTAAGTATTTCAGAGTCATTGATATAACACTCTCCCCTATTTTTACATTCATGCCCATTATTTAAAAAAACACAAACACTTAATGACTTAAACTGGACTCGGAGACAGTAGCAAATCTATGTTAAGATGTTAGAAACTAGTTTCAGAAAATGAATTCTAGAGTTTATGGTTGGAGTTGGAACAAACCATACAAGGTCATGGAGTTTGTTGGTTAAGGTTGTGATTGTGTTTGTAATTTATAAGGCTGCTGAAGACTTGTGAAGTGAGTTTAGGTCAAGTGCTGGGCCTGCTTGTTTGCTATACAACACAACTAGATATATAAATTGCAAAAACAGCCCTTATTGTTTAGCCAGATTGCAATTTCAATTCTTATAACTTTTAAAGTACATGCACAGTTTGTCGGTCTTTGTTGAGAATTTTGGTTTCCAAGTATAGTCTTGGACATCAGAATTGGCAAGGTTACAAGGCTGGCTCCCCTATTTTTACCATTTGTACCTCCTGGTTTTTGCATTTTTTATTTTTATAATTTTGTTTATATTATAAAACTGTGAAACGGAAAGTGTGGAATGAAAAATATAAAAATTAACAAGTCAAAAATATTAAATTTGCGAAAAGTACGGAACAAAAACTGATAAAACTGTGTGATATTGAACATAGATGGACATTTTTATTTTTTTTTGGTACTTATTTGTACTTTTTAGGTGGGCGTGGGGTATGTATAACATAACCCCATCAGAATTGATAAAGTTTTAAGAGTACATGTGTAGTCCTAAAGCTTTGAGAGTACATGTGCAGTCATTACATAGACGCTAATTGCACATCAAATTCTTCTATAAAGTTTGTGTTTGCATTTTCAAAGTTGTGGAGAGTAGAGACTGCACATATAAACACAAATCATGCTTCTATAGTATTCTTTTATCAAAATTTAACAGATAAAAAAATAAATACAAATTTGTTAGCCATATATGTTTATGTTTATTTTCTAGAGGGAAACAAAACAATATGTAGCTGGTAAAACCTAAAAAAATATGATCTTTTAGAATTGATGGATGGGCGAGAAGCCCTTTACAGAGATACAAACCACACCTACAAAACAAACTCGTCCTATCCTTGACAAATTGACATTGACCTTGAGTTACAACATGATAAATACTTAAAACTCGATGAAAAAAGTTCAACGTAAACACGAAGCTTAAACTTGAAAATTTATTCACACGTCAACACCTAATATCACACTATGTCTTTTGACCAATTGAGACTTGAACCTTATAATTATGGGTCTTTACCCAAAAAAAGAGACTTATACAAGGCTGTTTCAAGAAACCGTCTTTGGATCTACACATGTCGCCAAAGCTAGAGTAAGTTTGAAACATAATGCAACTATTTGAAATCATGAAAATCATGTTTGGGTACAAGGTGTTGGAGAGTTGCATGTAAATTTTCTAATGTATATATATGGCCAAAACAAAAGGCTTTGGTTGGACCATCAGCGGCACAATAATGGTTTTGTTGGACCAAATTAAGCCCAGTATACTGAGACTTAAAGTTATACTATATAAAGCATTAAACAGGCCACATGCAGTAGCCCATTTATCATTTCTTTCAAGGTTACTAATTACATGGAATGCCGAAACAAACAATGATGAAAAGATTGGTAAACTCATGATGACACTTACACAGATTATTTTGACAAGATGATGCAATACGAACACTTAAGAAATGGACAGTAAAAACTAGTATTTGAAAAACAAGGCCACTCAGAGGTAACCTAATGATAAAAGGCTTATAAGTATCATAAATTGAATGTTAGAGGTTTCAAGTTCAAATTCTGCTAGGTGCAAACAACAATGATATGACAACATCACCCATATAAGAAAAGTGAAAGGCTTTATATCGGTTTGGGTCAGTGTGTCCGTAGACACAAAACTCATGACAATATGAGTGCACCATGGTTAAAAAACTAAATTGTCCAATAATTTGAAAAACAGCACATACGGAGTTTATTGCATTAGTTAGACCTCTTGTCTATTCGAGTTCAAGATCCTCAAATAAAATGATGTGGCGTATCATTTCTCAAGTAACATGAAATATATTAACAAATGACACCATTCGTATGCAAATCTTATCTTTCTAACACGTTCATTCTATCAAATTAAGACGCTAAATCACAAGTTTAATTAAATGATGGTTTCTGTTTCAACTTTTGAAGACATTACTGATATTATAACTTTATAAGTAAATCATAGGCTCGTACATTTGGTCAAATATGTTATCTCTTGCCTCATTTTGAAACTAACGAGTATGTCCACCCGCGCGTTGCCACGGAGCGTTTGTATACGATAGTATTGCATAAGTTGGATAATACATAATTACAATTTCACTCGCTCTTTGTTGCAACATTTGTCCAATAAAAAAAAGTCAAAGTTCTTACATTAACTCAATTACAGATAACAATGTGATCTATGCAACGCAAAGAAATTCAACGTTTCACATACCAATGCAATTAAAAATCCCAATACAGGTTTGATCACTGTGCATGAAACCCTTCGCCTACATGAAAACAGAAAATAAATATTTCTCTTAATATGCAAAAAGGCAAAAAATAAGCTCATGGAAAAAAAAGGGATGACCTTTATGGGTCGATATTGGCCAACGGGTCAAAAGTCACCCAAAATAAAATGATACTATTTGATATAAACAACTTTTGTAATCAGATTTAACAGTATGAATTGATAAAAAAAAGTGGTCAATCCTGGAAAAAAAATGTTTTATGTCAATCAGATCTCACACGAACAGTTGCAGTAGCCATAGCCAAACACACCGTAATACGTTAAACTTAAATAAAGGGAACTATTCAAATATAGTAATATACCAAGGCTTACTTTGGTTTTTAATCACACATGTCAATAGGCAACAGTTTAAAATTATTACAAACATTTTGATGTCAGTAGATCCTATAGTTTAATGATTAAGTTTTAAAATGTGCATAAACTTCCATACTTTCGCTCAAACTTATATTAACCCAATCTTAAACCTCCATATCAATAAATCTTCTTCATATACACTACCATTAAGTTAGCAATTTCAATTAATAATATATTATAGTTCTTTAACCATTGAATGAAACATACCAAAAGATGAAAAGAAATCAAATAAATTCAACTCTTAACCTTTGCGACAAATATTTTATTTGTTGGTATTTTTTTTTGTTTCTACCCGTTCACCAAGAATGGTTAAGAATGGTAGCAACAAATCACTTGAAGTGCTTTTGAATGTTGACCGCTGCTGCTTTTCTTCTCGGGTGCTCAAATAGCTTGGAAGCTGATAAACCTGTAGAAAAAAAAAAAAGAATTTCAGACTCTAATAAGACTTAAGGATATATAAATATAACAAACTACTTAGAAAGTCTGAATTCTCGTTATAATAAGCAAAAATCAGCTCTCAGAATTCCGATAAAAAAAATCTTTATACCCTATTTTGGGGAACTTTAAAAAGGCTGTAATTTAAAAAGAACCTTCATTATTTTAAGCGAAAGTCTTTTGGGTAACTTGCAAGAATGTATGGTGTAGTCTTTACGACATGTGCAGGTGGAAGGATTGGGTTCACCGAGACTCATTCATTGTCAGAAAAGAAAGGTGTAAAAAATGATTGAAAAAAAAAAAGAACAGTAGTGAGAGAACAAATAACGGGAACAAAAAAAGACTTACCTTTGGTAGACTGACACTCCATTTGGAACCGCTAAAAACCAAGGTCAATCTGCGCCTTGCGTTTCCCCCACGACCTCAAGACACGCCGCGCATATCTGATGCTGTTCCCGAACAACATTAACAGGGAAACCAAAAATGAAAACGAAACTGTGAAAGATACCAGTAATGAAACACTACACGAATTCTAACAACCTTTTGGCCCGTCGTTGGCTGTATGAGCATTCTGTATATGACTGTCGTCAACAGAGGTAGCAGCATCGGTATCTGTACAATCAGTGGAGCCCGTGTCCTGACTTCATTTGATGTTTGAACCTGCGCCGTCCCCCTCAACCTGAGGCAATTTGTCAACACCTTGTGAAAGAACTGGTGCTTGAGATAAACCTGCAACCAAGACTGGATTATAAAGCCTTTGGAAAAACAATACAAAGTATTAACGAAAAGAACATAAATATTCAATAATTCACCGCATCTTGAGGACATAAGCCTAATGACAATGACACAAAAAACAAACTTTCAATAGAGTTGAAAACACATATATGCATACAGGTAGCTATATAAGGAAAGAAAAATATATGTATGCATATATGCATACAGGCTAACTTTCAAAAGCGTTGCTCGTGTACGGCTTTTGAAAGTTGAATACTATTAGTATCAGTATTGCAAAGAGTCTAATTATTAAGCACATTCAGACATAGGAAATACATGTGTTTTGGTTATAGGTTGCTTAAATTTTGCTGCAAGGCAATATAGTTGGTATTCATTTTGCCTGCACATCTTCAAATCCAAACACCCCTTTTCACTTAAACATGTTAAGCATGATAACTGCTTCACGTTTAAGTTCAAACCTTAAATACACGAATCAAATTTGACACTAAAAATTATATATAGCTAACATTTTTAACAGATATGGATAATAAGAAAGCTCAACCTTTTTTAATTGCTGTGAGCACAACTAATCAGCATACACCCAATAGATTTAAAGCATATAATAGGAACAACTGCGTGTCTGCATAATTGATCAAAACCATAGAATCTGTACATAACCACGATTCACAAAACACATAACGTATATGTTCAACAATAGCATAAAAGTTTACAATTGAGGTCGGGCGAGGTTCCACAGATTAATAGTAGTACATAATTTTATCGTAACAAATACCTTTTGGAAAAGTCCATTATCCTTTTTTGTTCATCCTCACGACGCACAATCACAGATAAGAGCTTGTCAATAGCAGAACCGTAACATCAATGTCATTTTTAGTGCATCTGGAGGGTCTGCCTGAAAATGTCAACACTCATTTAAATTAGTCTTACATTCTACATCATATTTATTTAAGATGACAAGAAAGTATTAAATGGTGGAAGCTACCTCAAATACACAACAATAGCAGCACACTTTCGAGTACTTGGTCTTATCTTCAGCAGATCCGACGTATGTCAGTTTCTATTCTAAATCTGCAATGCCAAGAATGAGGACGTTAGAAGGGAAGTATTAGACATAAATGGCAAGAATATGATTTTCATGATATGGGTTCAAAGATGTAAATGAAACTCTCCACATTAAACTATGATTTAGTATATAATCCAGAATTTACTTGCAACGAATGGCAAAACCATTTTGGCAGTATTTCCTTCATCATATCAAAACTGGTTAAGCACCCACGACCATTTCCGCATCAGAACCCACCACCATTTCGAATTCTACTACCCCTTGATTGTTATTTTTCTCTTCTTGCAATTGAGGGAGTTCTTTTAACACATGGTAGAACTGTGCAGAAAATCATGACATAAAATTAGAAATTTTGAAGTTTAAGATTGAAAAGAGCATGCAAATATACTCGTGCACCACTACTTTCAGTCAACGTGCGACCGAAACTAAAAAGGCATGGGGCATAGTACCTCCTTGAGCTATGAGTTTACAGCCTCACCGCCCTGTGCTTCTGTCCTTTTGAATCCCTCCGAGAATCTGGTATTGGCCTGAAACCGAAACAATACACATAAGTAACCAAGTACATTGCTTTATACCGGATAATTAAAGGATTTTTGCGATTTTGATAACCTAACTTCTTGAAGGGCTGTTTGGGATAGCACCCTACTTTCAGATATTTACCAATACCACAATGACAGGATCTAAACACCTTTAGAATGTGTTAAGGATACTTTGAGGTTATATTACCAAGTATGCGGAATCTACTTGATAATACTTAGAAGATTTGTTTCCATGTGACAGTAACATAGTTGAACAATGAACACAGAAAGTAACTTCAAATGATTCAATATTATTAAGCAATAATACGAGTGATCTCAATATCACTAGGGTTACAATGACCTTGAATCTTAACAAAAACGTATTAATGTATATCTAAACATATAACCTAGGACCTCCTTTTATAGACATAAGGAGTCCTTTACAAGATAAGTATCTACCCGTATAATTCTAACTAATTGTGATATACATACAATCTATTCCATACTTATCTTCTACACGTCTTTCAAAAATAATATCATGCAGCAGTACCTTCGTTTATACTAGCAGTACTAACTTGACAGTTTGTACTGTTAGTTGTCTTCAGTTATACACTAGCAGTTTGTACTGTTAGTGTAATATTCCAGCAGTACTAATTCTTGAGTCATTTAATTCCCAACACACAGCCTTTCACACAATAATTCTAATTATCTAGGAAATCAAACAATGAACAAATACACTTTATGAGAAAAGATGGAGACGTTTTATGCAAATAGGACTCTAAGTCTCTATAGATAGGTTAAAAGTAGGGTAACATAGTAACTCTGTATTGTCCTCAGCCAATTATTTTTGTTGCAGCTACTACGGAACTAACTATTAACCCTTAAACAATACGATAATCAGAAGCATAATCTGTTTTCCCAGCATTATAATTTGTTTATTGCTATTTCAAGTTGCTACTCATATAATCAGTTTAAAATTTCAACTCCAGACATGCCCTAGATACGATAGCAAAAAGTTTTAAATCTGCAAGAATGTTACCCAAGTCTGGTTGTCCACTTAACATTGTTCAGGCATTTTTTTTACCAAAAGTTTTGCATTTTCTGCTGTACAATTAAACCTGGGCATATCTGACAGTACATACTTATCTGGCCTATACTAATTGGCGTTATGATTTAGCCGTATAACAACATATAGTTATCTGGCCTATACTAATAGGTGTAGATATGGTCATAATAGGCTTTACCACACGAACGACATCTTCTTTTACATGCTGGTGTTCTTGATCCTATTTGACCTCTTAGTATTGTTTTCTCATCTCCCACCTTGACAATATAAAACAATAACTTTTTAGTAAAGCTAAACTTACAAATATTAAGCATAGTGAAAAAAGAAAAGAACCTGTAAGAACACAGTCTAAGCAGCTAATATTTAAGCATAGTGAAAAAAAGATAAAAGTCACCTTGATTATAAACAAAAGTGGATCCCGTCTCAGATGGAACAACACCGTCCCCTGAATAATGTTGGAAAGTATCCGAGGCTGTGCGAGTGCGAACACTTCGTACGCCAGCCTCATCTTGTATTGCGGACCCTGAAGTTCTAGATAAAAAAAGTATGATATGGCGTCATTCTCATCCAGTCCTTCAGCTTGAAAATCAACATCAGCCTCAAGCTTTTCCGCTCCACATCCCAGCTTCAAAAACATCACCACACCCTTTTTAGCAATTCATGCATCCCACTCAAAATAATTCGCACCTGGAATCAAACATAAACCTATGAATAAAATTACAAACTTTTTATAAAAAATAATAAAAATCCACAAAAAAAAAGTCTTAAAAATCTAATATTTAAACAAACCCACTGAAACAGAAGCCCTAAAATCTACCATACTTTTAATTTCAAAGACGGATTCTAATCATTCGTCAAAACCCTAATTTTTCATAATTAATAGCAAAAAATTAAGATTCAGAAAATCATAAATACCTTTAAACATTCGTACGCCATTATAACAATGAGGATTTGGTGGGAAGCTGTGGGTATGTGTGTGTTTGTGTTTTGTGAAAAACGTGGGAGGTTCTGGAATGTATGGAAGAGATTTGGATTATTATAATCCTGTTACTATAGATCTACAGTTACCTCACTCACAAAAACACTATAGATCCTTCGGTTTCGGAGCGGGTAAGGTTTGGCCGAAAGGGTTTGTGCCGGTGCCAGTTTGGAGTCGGAGCAGGATCAATGAGAAAGGGAAGTGAGACATCTGGGTAGACTTGGTGTTATTTTTTCCGGGTTTGGGCTTGGCTAAACCAAACGGGCCTAGAAGACTATTAGACCACTCTATGGTGAATAGTATTCCCTTTTTATACTTTAGTTATAATATCTATAACGTATAAGTTAAGGTGCACATGTTTAGAGAGAAATAAAAAATATCGGAAATCAAAAGGAGATAAATTTTTTTTGATGAAATCAATCTCAAAGGAATGTTCTTCTCTACCACACATCGTTTTGAAAATTGACAAAACTGCCCTTCACAATCACCGTTTCCGCCATCCATGCTTAAATTCAGAACTCACCTTGAAACTCACATACACATAATATTTTGAGCTAATTCCCAAAAGTAGATAAAAATAGGGGTAATTCATAAGTTGCCCCAAAAGTGCATCTTTGATCAAACTTTTGACCCATGCGACTTCGGGTTTTTGCATTGTCTCTATGCGACCTATGCGCTCTTTGCAACTTATGCAACTCATATTTTTTTGCCCCAAAATCAAGTACTTGTGTAAGAGTACAAGTACACATGTGTAAGAGTACAAAGTCGCATAAAAAAAGTAAAAATCGCATAAAAAAGTACAAATCGCATAAAAAAAGTACAAGTCGCATAAAAAAAGGTACAAAGTTGCATAAAAAGTACACCGCCGGTCGCATAAGAGGACAATTACACACATTTACTTTCCACTTACACATATGTACTTTCAAGTTGGACACTTGTCAAGTATTGATGAAGTTGGGTCAAATGCATATGCAAAATAAAGTTGAGGCAAACCTTTGAACAAATGTGCACTTTTGGGGCAACTTATGAGAGTAAGGATCAAATAAGAAATAAAAGTAAAATGAGAAGGATGAGAAATAACCACAGCCGCACATTTCAGATGCACCTATAAAAAGAGATGCATATGTTGGATCTATTGTTTTGGTTGATTATGTGATTCGGGAGGTCGGGGATTATGAAAGTAAAGAGTAGCCATAGTTAGAGAGAGAGAGAGTAGTGAGAGAAAGGAAACTAGTGGTTTATTAATAAGAAAAATGAAAGGGAAAAATACACACAATGTCTCACCCCTCCATGGAAGTATGGAGGGGTATAAATAGCCTAACATAAGCATAACTATTACAATATTACATAACTAGTCCATGTGTTTTGGCCTAACAAGATAGTAAATGTAATCCCGTAAATATCGTTCCATTTACGTGTTAGGAGCATTACCAAAAATCTTCCCCCAATGGGACGATATAAGGGATTGCTTACAACATTTCCTACAAGTACAAATATAAGTAAAATAGAGTCTTCATAAGCTCTTCAAATGCTGAGGATGACTACAGTTTACGCTCTTTGTGTTCATCTTGTACCTCGGCTTGAGAACTTTTCTTCACTTGTAGGCAAATAATGTAATATGCATGAACTGGATTAACTTCCCCCCAATTCATGCTGCATGTCTTTAGCGGCTTCTTTATACACTTCTTTTTGGCAAAGTTTCTGAATCAGCTTCCCCCAAAACTGACAACCGTCTTCAGCAGATTCGAAACTTTGATGTAGTTAACATGTTTTCTAACTTTTGAAGTTTTAAGTATGCGGCGGAATTTGTAGACAACACAGTGTACCACACCAAGAAAATTTGACTAGTCACATAATCACAATTATAATCACTGCGGAAACTTCGTTTTGGGGGTAACATGCAAGAAATCAGCAAGATCTTCTAACATATGTAGGCTACTTCACACTTCACAACCTGCGAAAGTTGAAACGATTACACCAAAATCACAAAACTGAACCACTGATCATCTCTGCGGACGTCTCTTCGATAGTAATAAAATTGTAAGCTCGATCACGTGAATCTGTTATGAGTCCCCGATGTGCACATTTCTTCACCCTGATTGTAGATACTTGTGGAAAAAGAGTGTTTTCGCAAAGAAGTCAAAGAAAGCCAAAGAACATCCACTCTCTCTTCCCCTACGATGTCTTCGCAGAATCGGAAGCATACACACTATGTTTACGATGGAAACGGAGGCAGCGTAACCTTGTATGTCAAATTAGTCGAATATATGTGAAGTACCCTAAATAGCCCATGAGAATCAACTGCTGTTAGCATCTCTACTCTTTTATACTCCTCTCAGCTAACTCTTTACCAACCCCATTATCATTCTGACAGCTCTTTGTAATGACTATTGACGGAGAAAACCAAATATGACAAACTTGAGACTGAAGTAAAACAACCCGAACTTGTGACTTAAACTTGCACTATTGTCTGACTAAGAACCAATACCGAGAATTTCAATAAAGGTAGAATCATATACCCATCCAACCATCCTTAATTATATATGAACTTCTCTCGAGTTATCCACAGCTTTTTGTGACACTTGAGCACTACAACGTAACTCCTTAAAAGTGATAGTTATACACTGTGAGCACAACAACGTAACTCCTTACATCAGGTATAACTAGACAACTCAAGTCTCACTTCGTTTTCTAGATCCAAACAATAACACAAAAACTGACTTGATCTCAACTATATAATCCATCATCATCATTCATAAAAAACACAAGCTCAACCTAATGAATCGAATACCACAAACACAATCATTATTGTACCACTCCCAATTATCAGTTGCGGCTCAATCAAGAAGACACATTTGAAGATTTGAAGATCCTTTGGAGGGTCACGGTAGGTTCTACTTGGGTTGTTTTTGATGTGTTTTTCTTGTTTTCTTTGAACGAATCAAAGAAAGTTGATAACAAAATTGTTATAAACCTTTCTTTCTTATTCGGATATTGAAAGGAGCTTTGCTTCTAAAGATAGATCGATGATGAATTGGTTTTCTTGTGTTAGAGTGTCTTAACGGTTCAGTAAATCTCATAAGAGATACGAATGAAAACCAATCTGAGATCTTTATATGTTTGTTCATTTCGGTTTAGTTTAAAGATCTATGAGGAGATATTCTTTTCATGTTTAAGATCTTTGAAGATCTTGGCGTATGTTGTACCACACGAAGTAAGTTTGACTGAGATCTTGTTATCAATTTGTTTGACTTTTTGTGATGGATCTTTGTTGTCAGTTGTTGTGAGATGGTAACGATGGGGTTTAGGATTATTAATTGGATTTGTTGTTGGCTTTTTGCTGTTCGATTGGATTATGTTGTCTGGTCCTCTCATTTCTTCATCTCCTTCTTGTATTTGTTTTCACTTTTCTTGACTAATGAAGAGTGATAGATCTGAGGTCAAACGTTATAGATCTTTTAGTTAATGGTCAAATCGAGTCCATAGTCGGAGTCGACATAGTTGGAAAGTCCTTGGGTTTCCTTACTCGGAAAATTTGTAAAAATTAGCACATAGTCCGAGTATTAAAAATTCACATACTCGAAAACATGTAACCTTCCGTACTCGGAAATATGCAAAGTAAATATACTCGGAAAACTTCAATTCCATACTCGGAAAAACGCATATAAATCCATAGTCGGAAAAAGAGGGTTTTATGATACTCGAAAATCTTCAAAATAAACCCAGAAAATGCAGTTTTTCCGACCAGTTTAAAAAAATGACGTTTTGACCATAAATCCAGAAAATGAGACCAAAAAGAAACCAGAACTGGCCACTAACAATCTGTTAAAACCAGAAAAATAATACCAAACAGTGCAACACTTGTTTAACAGTTTAAAAGTTACGTTTTTGACAAGATACACAACAAAATCAACCAAATATAACAACCTAGCTCTGATGCCACTTGTTGGTCACCCTTCTATGATATCATTTCACACACATAAGGTTTAGAGAGAGAAAGTTTGTATTCTAGAGAGAATTTCTCTATTACATTAACAACCAACACCCTCTCAAATGAGAGGTTACAAGCTCATATAGTCTTACATAACTTGAACATAAGGAAGTGTGCCATGTTTACTTATCTTACTAATTCAACATTAACTTAAATACCAAGACTAAACTAGACGGCACACTTCTACTAATGCGTAGGCTATATTTTTATGATTCTAACGAGCCATTACATGACCATATTACAAGACACATTGACACGACAATGATCGTCACTTCAAGCGTTCCCAACAATCTCCCCCTAAGGGACGATCATTGAGATCTCTCTTTGATTACATTTATGATCATCACTTTTGCGTTTCCAACAATCTCCCCCTAAAGGGTGATCATTGAGATCTCTTTCCGTGACATGTGGGTTATGGGTCCTCTAATAGAAATGGATTATCTTCTTTGATGCTTGCTGTCTTGAACTTTGAGTCTTTGTGTAATAGCTTTGCTAGATCATTTGTTCCAATCATGCTTTGTAATCTTTGTTCTTCATTCTTGTTCTTGTGATCATTTGTGGTATTCGCCTGCCTTTTATCAAGGTCTTCATAACTGGTGTCTTTACGTCTTTCCAACATGCTCATACTTCTTTTGACTTTGATCTTTGATGTGTTACGTGTGAGTACAAGTTTTAAATTTATAAGGGGTGAATTACCAAATCTATAAATAACACATACGAGCAAGTGAACTCGTCCGTCATAGAAAGATTATGATGGTAAGTCGGGATCGTTCGCAGGGATTTGTGAGTGAATAGAGTTGTAAGTATAAAAGCTACTAAAAGTAAATCTAAAAAACAAGCAATAATGATAATATGATAATTCAAATGATTAAAACTACACTTGCTTAGACTAGTATACTACTCTAGATAAGCATGATTGTGATAACTTTTGTTAACATGTTGGTTATGATAATTAGTTGGTGAACTAATCTATTGTTCTTACAAGTCAAATCTTCGTCAAGATTTTAGTTTATAAAAACAAGCATTAAGTTTAACCAATCAATTCAAGATCAATTCAAGTTTCATAAGTTTGGATTAACAAACTTAAACACAAAAACAATCTTTTGTTTTATCAAATAAGCTTAGTAAATGGTCAATACAAAAGGTAACCGATCATAGACAAAAAGGTTACAATTGATTGTAAACTACTAATCTTTCGACCTATGAGGTGGTTTTCAATCAATCTAATTTGATAGACAAAAGCATTCTTATTACAACCATAATTAAGTTTCTTTGTTTAACCAAGAATAATGGGTAAAAACAATCATTCATAGACAAATGATTATAACTAGTTGAATAACAATAAACCTTTCGACCTTTAGAATTACTAACAACTAGTCAAACTTGATTAACAAATGTTACTATGAAACTTAAGCACAATTGGATCTTAGAATTAACTTGAAATTGAATAAAAACGTGTTATCACAATCATACGCAAATCATTAAGTAATATACATCATCTAAGCAAGTGCACAAAGACACTAGCCACTCATAGCAAACATGAACATAAACTCAGAATTTTGAACATTAGAAATCATGATTAAAAGTCTTACAATGATTGGAATGAGATTACAAATGATAAGGTAATTATACCAAAAGTATTGGTGTTGACTTCTTGAAGGTTTGACTTTTAAATGTTGACTTCTTTGACTTCCAAGGACAAATTTGAGAGCTTTTAAGAGTGGTTTATGATTAGAGAGAGTTGATTAATAGTTTTGTAATAGTTGTCTCCCTCAAATGATTTCCAAAGGCTCTATTTATACTACTCTCAAGCATAGAAACTTTAAATGCTGCAACTTGGCCTCCAAGTAGCTTAGAAGGACCTAGAATACCAAATAGAAGAGCCTAGAATTGAACCAAAGTGCAGATTTGAGAAAAGTACGAGGGCTCCATCCGATCGGATACAGGTTGTGTCCGATCGGATGGTCTTGATCATCATCTCCATCCGAATCGGTTGTGGGTTGCATCCGATCGGATGGAGTTGTCCTGTAGACACAAACTTGGTCTTTTGATATTTGGCTTGTATCTTTCTCATAGCTCTTGGAACTTGGAATCATGAATACTTGGATCTTCATTTTATGAAATGCCTTTTCGGAGTGGATCTTGACATGGGAATCTTCGTACAATCGTAAATCCTTGTTTTCTTCATTAATCTTTCACTTTTTCTTCCTTTTTCCTGTACTTGGCTACATATACTTTGCAAACATACTTTGGTGCGATTAAGTAACAAAAGCATATAAATATAACCAAATAATATATACAAAAGCACGAATAACGCTACTAAAAACATGCACAATTTGAGCGTTATCAAATTCCCCCATTTTAAGCTTTTATAAGTGAAGATTCGAGATGTTTGACAATACCCTAAGGATGTTTAGGAAAAATGTGATGCAAATCTATCAAGTACAAGTACAAGTACAAGTTAAATCCATCATTTTAAGCTTTTATAGGTGAAGATTCGAGATGTTTGACAATACCCTAAGGATTTTCTTGCTTGATGAACATTACTAATCACCTTAAGAAAAAGGAATAAAATATAATTCACTCAAATCACTCATTTATATGGTTGGTGGAGTATATAAGAGAAATCACACTCATTGCTCAGTCATGATCTAAATATTACCTTAGGCTTGTACAAGAAACAAAACTACACCGATATGGCGTGAGCACCAAGTATACATATCAAAGAGGTCTTTTATTCGGGTTTAAGGCTTCAAGGGTTATATCAGACTTACGTGCAAATATCTTATGCAAAACATAATAGATCGCTGGCATGAATTCTTGCATTACCAAACAACGGATGGTCACTAAGGATAACCTTAGATCGCTGGCGCGTTATCTAATTCCTCAAGAACTCGGATGGTCACTATATGTCAATACACTTGATAATTTCACAAAGCCAAAAGGTAAGGATAAGACATGGGATATGTTTAGAAAGGTTAATAATAAAGAATATACAAAATAGTCAAAGTCTACGAACCAAATGTTGCTAGCTATTTCGAACCACTATCATGCAATATTGAGAAACTCCATACTTGATCGATCAATACATTATTCCATAGCTCATTGGCTATTCTTGTCACCTTATAGTTGCGATGATTTTTTTTTCTTTTGTTTTTTATGCATAAACTCATTCACTTGTTATCTTATAGTTGCGATGACTAGTCTTTCACTTCACTTTGATAACTGCTCTTGGAGTTTGCAACTTTCTTCGAACTTTCATGATTTCCCACATAACATTCATCTTGCCATATAGCTAGCAACCAACCAAGACTTGACTAAGGGTAAGGCTAGGCTAAAAAGTGTAAAATCTTTTTGTATTTTTCTGGATTTATTCAAAAGAAAAGATAGGCTCAGAAGGTGTAACTAGGGGTATCTAGCGTTAAAGATAAACGCTAACAATAGGGTTTATATTGGTGGTTAACTAGTCAGTGTAACTAGCTAAATATCAATACGGAAGGCTATTTGGGTTAAATCCTAAGGTTGCCTCTTATCACGTATATACACTTATATCACACACGAAATGTGATCTCACAACGGTCTCGTAATGATTTACAAGCACAAGTTCTAGAATAAATAAAATCACCGGCACACTCATAGCAAAAGAATCAAAGCATAAAAGATGTATGCTAAATATGGAACAGGCTTAAATCCTCACAATTTAGTGGAAAGGCTATAATATGTGCTAGCTAATGTTATCGATCCCAGAATGGATTGTAATATTAATCGGGACACATCTCAATTTTTCAAAAATTACAGGTTTCACCAGTGGATAGATCCAGTTATTCTAATATATTATCCTAAAAATGACAAATAACTAGATCACAAGGGCAAACAAAATTTAAAATCTAGCTTGAAATTTACAAGTTATCCTTATTTTCCTATTCTCCCCCCCACACTTAAGTTAAGCATTGTCCTCAATGTGATAAACGAACTTCAAAGTATGAAAATAGGGAAATAAGAGAATAAACCATATTTTCCGGGCTTCATATGATTCTTTGATCCAAGTGTTCAAGCATAGTAATCATTACCTGCAGTAATCTTAAAACAAACAAAACAAACACACGAAAATATTTCTACGTTTTATTAAAAAGTCAGTGGTACACCCCCACACTTAAGTTCAACTAAGGGATTAGAGAAACTTTGGGGTGTAATCACTTTGGAAATAAAAATAAGAAGTAAAAATAGCAAACACACGGGTTGCCTCCCGAGAAGAGCTTGTTTTATTAATGAGTCATCAGCCTGACTCAAACTTCCTTTAGTCTACGTTGGTGCAATTTTTGGTTTCTTCCTCGAGGATTTGGGAACATACACCACGTTTCCTATCACTATTCCTTCTCCAGTTTCATCTATGTCATCTAATTTCACTCTTTCCCAAGCTCTAGGAAGAACATCATAGATAAAACCAGTTTCTTCGGCCCAAGGAGTGTTTTTCTTATAATCGGCCGGAAAGGGTGCCATGAATGTTATAGCTTCATATTCTGATTCAGGCGGAATTTCTTCGATAGAAATCTCGTTCATTTGCTCCTTATCATAGTAAAATTTAAGTCGGTGATGTTTGTCATATAATTCAACATATCCAGATGGAAATCCATGTTTCACTATATATGGTCTTTAAACTTGTATTTCATATTGAAAAGCAAAACTTTGTCTCCAGCTTTGAATCATTTCCATATTCTTAACTTTTTGTCATGATAAGCTTTGGTTCTAGCTTTGTAAAGCTTGGAGTTCTCATAAGCTTGGAGTCTTAGTTCATCGAGTTCATGCAATTGCAAAAATCTCTTCTCTCCAGCTATTTTGAGATCAGGGTTACAGTTTCTGAGTGCCCAGTAGGTGCGATGTTCGATCTCGAACGACAAATGACAGGTTTTTACATACAAAAGTCTGTATGGTGTTGTACCAATTGGAGTTTTGTAAGCCGTACAAAATGCCCACAGAGCATCATCAAGTTTTCTCGACCAAACGGCAGGCTTGTCTTTGACCGTTTTTTCAAGTATCATCTTTAAGGCTCTGTTGGTGTTTTCGACTTGACCACTGGTCTGTGGATGATATGCTGTAGCAAAACGATGATGAACTCCATATCGTTTCATAATTTTCTCCATTTGTTTGTTACAAAAATGGTTTCCTCGATCACTTATTAAAGCTTTAGGAATTCCATAACGAGCAAAAAGCTTTTTGAGAAAATTAACAACAACTCGTGCATCATTTGTGGGTAGAGTCTTGGCTTCTGCCCATTTGGAAACATAATCAATAGCAACGAAAATGTATTCGTATTTGTGCGATTTAGGAAATGGTCCCATAAAATCGATTCCCCAAATATAGAATATTTCACAGACTTGAATGCTTTTTTGAGGCATTTCATCTCTGCGAGAAAGACTACCGGATCTTTGGCAAGCATCACAGTTTTGAACAAGAGTATGAGCTTCTTTGAAAATTGTCGGCCAATAGAATCCAGCATCAAAAACTTTTTTAGCTGTGGTGGAAGGACCATAGTGTCCCCCAGTCGGGCCATGATGGCATTCATCAAGAATTCTTCTTGTTTCGGAACCATAAACACATCTTCTGATCATCCCATCGGGACACATCTTGAAAAGATAGGGCTCTTCCCAATAATAGTGTTTTAGTTCTGAGAAGAATTTACTTCGTTGGGCATGAGTTAAACCTTTTCTTATAATTTTTCCAACGAGATAATTTGCAAAGTCTGCAAACCATGGAATTTCTTTTTCATCAATTGTGTCAACAGTCATGAGAGTTTCATCAGGGAAATAATCGTCGATTTCATCTTCCCTTAACTCTTCCAAATTTGGATTTTCGAGACGAGACAAATGATCAGCAGCTAGATTTTCTGCTCCTTTCTTATCCTTGATTTCGATGTCGAATTCTTGGAGTAGCAAAATCCATCGGATAAGACACGGTTTTGCATCTTGTTTGGTAAACAGATATTTGAGTGCTGAGTGATCAGTAAACAAAATCGTTTTTGAAAGCACAAGATAAGATCTGAATTTGTCGAAAGCAAAAACAACGGCTAACAATTCCTTCTCTATAACTGTGTAATTTTGTTGAGCATTGATAAGTGTTTTGCTAGCGAAGTATATAGGACATAAATGTTTTCCTTCACGTTGTCGTAACACAGCTCCAACAGCAAAATCACTTGCATCGCACATGAGTTCGAATGGTAGTGACCAATTAGGTGAAACCATAATAGGTGCACTAGTCAATTGATTTTTTAATTTTTCGAAAGCCTCAATGCAATCCACATTAAAGTAAAAAATAGAATCTTTTTCAAGAAGTTTTGTCATGGGACGAGATATTTTGGAAAAATCTTTAATAAAACGATGGTAGAAACTGACATGTCCTAGAAAACTTCTAACGGATTTAACGTTGGTTGGAGGTGGTAATTTTGTGATAACATCAATTTTCGCTTTGTCAACCTCCATTCCTGCACTGGAAATTTTGTGTCCAAGCACAATTCCTTCAGTCACCATGAAATGACATTTTTTCCAGTTAAGAACAAGATGTTCAGCTTCACATCTTTTGAGCATTTTATCAAGATTAGAAAGTGAGAGGATCTAAACACAATCCTTGTGTTAGAGATACTTTGAGTAATATTAACTAGCACGCAGAATTTACTAGTCAATACTTAAATGATATTGTGTATATGAATGGAACAGTGAATGTATTTGTATGAACAATGAAGACAATAGTTAACCAAAATGATTCTATATTATTAATAATAATACGAGTGATCTAAGTATCACTAGGGTTACAAAACCTTGAATCTTTCACAATACAATATGTACATAAACTCTAACCTAGGACCTCCTTTTATAGAACAAGGAGTCCTTTACAAGTAAACTTCTAAATACCTATACATCTATAACTAGAAGATATACACCAAATCTATTCTATATTTATCTTTAATCTCTGTCATCATCACATAAGCAGTACAAAGTATTTGTACTGGCAGTTAGTACTGCTAGTGTTATCTTCCATCAGTTGAAACTCTAAGCTTGACAATACTAACTGTTGGTTTAATTCCCAACAATCCTCCCCTAAACTTATGATTTCTCTCCAAATCACTAAGTTTTTGAATTAAACTTCAACTCTGTAGATGATGGGGGGATTCTTCCAAACACTTCATCTTCTATTATGTCTCTTCCTTTCATACTGATCATATATCCTCTGAATCAGATTTTGAACCACTTCAGAGTTTTCTTCACATCTAAGCTTTGTAGAAATCATCACTGCAAGTACTTCATAACTTAATGGATATTTTAGCTCAGCTAACATGAAGATTTCCACTCCACTATGTGTTGACAGATGATGCACATTTCAAGATCCATAAAACTCCTTTGAAACAGATAGATCATAGTAAGGAAAATTCCAATACACATCTGTAGAATCTGGTTCATATAATCTCTTGAATTCAACCCAAAGTTCTTGCTCTTTCACATCTTTCTTCTTCTTTGTCTTGAGCTTGTCTTGAACTAATCCCCACAAAGTGTCTAGATCTTCTCTATCACAAGTTCTCAGCACATTCTCAAAGTTCTTGCAGACGGTTGACTCTCCACCAACTCTAGTAATCTTCCAAGCTTTTCCAAATTTGTCTTTATAAATCTCCCAATCCATAATTAGATGTCTTGCTTGAAGTGGATCAACACATAAAGCTTCTGGCACAGTAACTAGCATTCTGCTCATCTGATCTTGTGATAATTCTACTCTTTCTTCTTGTGCTTCCACTTTTTCAGATTGTTCTTTCTCAGCAGTCTTGAGTCTTTTTGGTGTTCTTGTATCTGTGTCCCAAGGAATAAATTGTTGAGCTCTTCTGAATGCATTGTAATAAAGATATTTAATTTCTTCATTTGATTTCCCTTTCAACTGAAATGCCTTCCAATTAGCTTGATTCCTGAGATACATCTTCATTCCACTGATTATGTGAGCCTTTGTTGGTTTTCTCTTTCTCTTCTGACTTTGTTTCTCTCTAATATCCTGCATTAGCTCATCCAAAGCCACTTCATCATTCCTTGAGTTTATGAAATCTGCAAGTTGAGCTGATCTTTCTTCAACACTTAGTCTTTCATTTGCAAGTAGTTCTAAGGCTTTTACTCTCACAACTCGATCAGTATCAATCAAATGTTGTATCTGCTCTTCATGTGATTCTTGAGCAATAATAGCATCTGAAGCCATTCTCTCTTTTTCCAATCTCTGAGCTTCTAAGAAACTAGTAACTTCATCTTCATGAACCTCTCTTGCTACTTCCGCATCAAAGTCTATCTGAGCTTGAGTTCTTAGCTTGATATTATTTTGTTGAGGCTCATCTTCAATCAAAATTCCTTTACCCTTATCTTGAGAAGTTTGTACTGCTACCTCAGAAGTTAGTACTGCTACCTCTAATCTAGTAGTACCTTAATGTGAACTTGTAGCAGTATCACCCATATCTTCTTCTAACTCTTCAAGATTAACCAACTCAGTACCTTCTTCAAGATCTACAGGTTCTGTAGCTTGGTCTTCATCCATATCAAAATCATCACCATTACCTCCCTCTTGTTCTTCAAAATCTAAATTCATCTCCTGAGTTTCTGATCCTGTTTTCCTTGTTTTCCTCCCCTGTTTGGGAGAATCATCACCATCATCTGAATCAGAACTTGAAGAACTAGTAGAAAGTACCATCTTGGATCTTTTCCCTTTTGACCTCTTGACTTGATCTTCCAAGTTCTTCACTCTTTTAACCAGCTTTGTGTACACCAGGCAAAATTCCTTTTATGACTTTTGAGCTCATCCTCCAGACTTACCACCTTTTCAGACAATTTTATACATAATTCCATCAATTCATTGAGTTTCGAGCTGCCCCCATCACTTCTAGCTGTGTTACCTGCTAGGAGAAGTGAATCAAGGGGCATAGATTCAGTTTCTGCCCTAGTTGGACCAGGATGTACTCCTGAACCACCCAAATATTCCATTTGGCTTGGGGTTACATCACCTGTGGCAAGTCTTTGAGGACTTGGCACATTAGATGTTGCCATGGTAGGGGTCTTAAGGATGCTTACACTGGCCTGCCCAGCTACTAAGCTTGAAGCAGATCTATACTATCACCATGGATAGCCTCATCTGCTACAAAGGTCTGAGTAGGATGTCTAGGCTGAGGAACCATAGTCTCCTTTCTGATTCTTCTCCTATAGGTGGTTGTAACAAGGGGTGTATGAGTAACATCAGGAACCACAATGGGTGTGTGTTGGGGCTCAGTTGGGAGTACTGACCCTTCACCCTAGAAACTTTGAATTCTTTCCAACATTTCAGGAAAAAGAGGTATTACTACCCCATTGAAGAGTCTACTTGCCATAGCCATATTTTGAAAAAGTTTTTGTTGCAGGCAAGGTGTTGGAAAGGGTTGCTTATGTTTCTTTAACCGATTCTTTTTCTTGTTAAGAAAGGCTTGCACAATTCTTAGATACATCAAAAACTTGGTGTTACTCTTTACATTATGTACCATACTCTCAAATATGAATTTAGAAAAGTTAAAAACTCTATTTGTTGATAAACAGATGAGAGCAATAGCAATATTGCTACTAAATTACTCCCATGATGTTCTTTTTGGGCTCAAATAATGCAAGAGAGTATGGATTAAAAATCTCCATTGTGGGAAGAAACATCCTTTTTGAAAAGTTAATTTATGGTTGGATGTATCATACCTCATTCTAGCAATTTCTTGCCAAATTTCAGTGTTTGGCAAGTCATGGATACTATCAGAATCTTCTAACTTAAGATGTCTCCTAATAGAAGATTCAGTAACAATGAATGATATACCATCCACATTAGAATGAATTTCTATGTCTCCATTCTCACTGGTTATGACAGTAGCAGTCTCCCAGAACTCTGTGATTTGAGAGACAAAAAGAGTAGGATTAATGGTAAGAGCATACCTTATGTGAGTTGTGTTCAAGAAGTCCACAATCTCATGAAAGATTGGTCCATCACCCTGCTCTGTTTTCTCTAAGAAGGTAACCTGATTATGCGTCTTAACAAACTCCAAATTAGCCATGAATGATGTATGCAATTTATACAAGAAAACTGATCGTTTGTGGTTTAATTTAAGGTGTGAACATCCAATTGGATTTTTATAGATGAATAGTTTGGGTTTGAAATTTTTGCGCAAAGGATAAAAATTATCTTTAGTAAGAATAGAAGTAAATATTTGGAAAGAAGATAATTATCCTAAGATAAACCCTATATATATGGTAACAAACGTTATTTACCCAATGGCTATAAAAATTAGTTACTGACACAACAGTTCCAACGGCTAGTTCAACAGTACAAACTTTGAACTAACAGTACAAACTTTGCACTAGCAGTACTAATTTTTAAGAAAAATTTTAAGGAGCAGTATAAACTTAATAATGATTTAAAATAATACTGCACACACATAGTGAAAGATGTTCACTAACTTATATCACACGTATGGTTGAGATTATGGGCCGAATAGTGAAGAATTCTAGAGAGAGAAGTAGAGAGTTAGGAACCTTAGAGAGAGAAAGTGGAAGATATTAGATTAATGTGAATGAAGGTCCAACCCTCTCCCTTGGTGGGAGAGGGGTATTTATACTTACATATTCGTTGCCCCGTGTGGGTTGTGGAGCGAGTTGACAGAGGGTAAAGACCCGACCCACTCCACGAATACTTAAATAATAATAATACTAATAATCCTACGAGCTAGTTAATGCTAACAGATACTCGGGGTGACCGAGTCTTCACATGAATATTTATATTCCTAACAATCTCCCCCTAAGGGAGGTCACCCTGGAAATAATATGTTGAATTCTAGCATTCTATCATGTGTGCTTGACTTCTTAGCTGGTAGTTCTTGATTGTTCAAAGTCATTGATCTTTGTGCGTTCAGCAGCGAGCTTTTGATGAATGATCTTTTGACTTGGATGATCTTCGAGTATTCTTTGAGGTTATCATCCAATATATGTATTCAAGTCATCTTGCAGCATTGTCTCCATATGAAGTTGCGATCTTTGAGTCGACATGCTCACACTATTCTGGGTCATGATTTTCGGCATCAGAGTTTGCAGAAGCAGTGTTGAAGGTCTTTTAGTTTATCATGACTTCTTTGAATATGATGATGGTGTAGTGTGAGCATGTGGTAATGGATTGTGATTGTTGAGTCGACATGCTCACACTTTTTTGGATCATGATCTTCAGCCTCAAAGTTGCGGAAGCAGTGTTGAAGGTCTTTTAGATATCATGATTTCTTTGATTATGATGATGGTGAAGTGTGAGCATGGGGTGATGGACCGGCATCTTTCCAGCAGTTAGCTACAACCGCCAGGATTTCCTGCATACGACAGTTAGCAATAAAACATCCAGTACTTATAGGTTCGGACTTCGAGATTGTTAACAGCATAGTGTGAAAACTCTCTCTAATCCTTACCAAGACCGTTCCTAAATCGAAAACCCATAGAGGGCTTACAAGATCTACCGTAGTAAATCAACGATTAGGTGAGTCGCTGGAGTTCACTCCACGACTATAGACCTTTTGAAACCGCCGCGACCACTAAGCGTAATCCATAAGGAATTACCGAAGTGACCTGATTTCAGGGCTGTTTGATGTTGACCCTGGCAGGAATTTCTATTCAATCAATGAGAATTACATTTGTAAATTCCCTCATAAATGTTCTGGCAGATTGCTAAGATCTGCGTAGGATTCATAAGTTTACAACTGGTGTCTTCGATGTTAAGCAACCAGTGTAGAGGTAGCATGTGTTCCTATGAGATCTTATTATGCATCTCGTGGCTCTAGACTCGATAAGTGCAATTTTGGTAGTCGGAGACTGGAGCGGTGTCTCCTGTTTCAATATCAACATAACATGTAATGAGCGGTTGATAGATTATGCAGGGTTCCCCGTGAGAATGAAACAAGTCCTTTTAAGAGAACTTGAGTGGCTTAGAAGGTTTGGTGCAGTGCGTCACTGGGTCCATGACGTCTTGTCTTCAATACCGGCGTCACCTTAGTAACAACCAGTAGCATATGAATTGAACCCGGTTTCTGCCCTAAGGTTGAATAATTGGAGGGCTATTTCTTTTCACCCTTTCTCATTTCATGTAAGATGTTCACTAACATATATCATACGTATGGTTATAGATCTAGCCGAATAGGAGTAAGAAAACTAGAGAGAGAAAGTGAGTTGGGAGCCTTTGTAGAGAGAGAAATGATATGAGATTAGATTATGTGAAAAGGTCCAACCCTTTCCTTGGGAGGGAAGGGCTATATATAGTACATAAATAGTTGCCCCGTGTAGGCTGTGGAGTGAGCTGACAGTGGGTAAAGACCCGACCCACTCCACAAATACTTTAATATCTAAACTAATACTAATATTACTGATAATCCTACGAGCTAGTTAAATGCTAATGAGTACTCGGGGTGACCGTGTCTTCAGATGAATATTTATATTCCTATCAATCTCCCCCTAAGGGAGGTCACCCCGAAAATAATATTTAGAATTCTAGCATTCTATCCTCTAATCTTGTCTTCATAGACCGTAGTCTTTGATTCTTCAACATCATCGAACTTTGTGCCTTCAGCAGTGAACCTTTGATGATTGATCTTTTGTCTTGGATGATCTTTGAGTATTCTTTGAAGTTATCATCCATGATATGTCTTCAAGTCATCTTGTAGCATCGTCTTCATGCGAAGTTGTGATCTTTGAGCCTTCTTTGAGATCATCAGTCACCGTAAATCTCTGAGTTTATCTACTGTAGTGATATTGCCTCCATGTGATTTGTTGTGACTTTTGGACTGAATGCTCACACTTTTCTGGATCATGATAGATTTCATCAGATTTGCGGAAGCTAAGTTGTAGGTCTTTCAACTATCATGATGTCTTTGATAATGAGCTGGAAGTGTGAGCATGAAGTGTGAATTGACACGTCTCTGCTGGAATCAGGAACCACCATCACCATCTTCATATGTATCTGGAATAAAACAATTAGCACTAAAGTTGGGGAACGAATATGGCTTTGTCATTCATCCAGTGTGGTTGGATTAACCTTCAGATCCGTGAGGACTGACCTGTGATCAGATAGAATTCTCTTTAAAGAGGATTCTCCTTGACAGGAATTTCCAGCTTGTTGTAATGACTCATCCAACGAATTCTCATTGGAATCATCATGCAAGCATGTTCTCATACAGGAACGTCTCAAAGCAGACAACACGGTAGAGTGAATCAGTGAATTAAATTTACTGATTAATGAGACCGTCAATTCATTTCCTGGAACCGGATTGATTCAAAAGTGAATCGCCCCATTGTTTCTTTCCAGTTTTCACAAGTTTGATCCATGAAGGATCTCACATGTCACCCACCAAAAGCTTGTTTGATGTTGGCTCTAGAAGGATTTCCATCTTTACTGTGAATACTTTACGTATCACTCGGATGTTCTGGCAATACCACAAGGATAATGCGTAGGACTCTTAACATATATTTCCTTGCTTTTCACAGTGTATGAAACAGCAAGCATATTGGAAGTGTGTCCTAATGAGATTTATTGATGATCTCTTGGCTCTAGACTCAATAGTGCGTTTTGATTTAGAGATCGGAGGCTGGAGAGGACTGCCACCTTTTCAATATCGTCTAACTCGGAGTGAGAGAGACGATAGACATGTATTGATCTCCGTGACAGATGAACCAAGAATCCTTTGAGGGACCTTGAGTGGCTAGGGAGGGTTGTGCATCGTATCACTGGGTCCATGATACTTTTTCTTCAATGCCAGCAATCAACTAAGTGATTCTGACAGCATATGTATTCACCCGGTTTCTGCCTAAGCGTAAGGAGGGCTTCTTTCTTTTCACCCTTTATCTTTACATTTCTTTTTCATTCTTCAACCCCTTCAGCGCTTACCGAGACTTCATTACTAGTACCTTGTTGGGTTTGTTCCAGTACTAGCTCCATCTCAGTCGGCATTCTTCCCTTATTTACTTTTCTCCTTTTTAATCATACCTAAGGACTTCTACACTAACTAGTGGATTATCCCTGGGTAGATCCCTCCGGTTCTGGCGGGATCATGGGAACATATACCTAACCTTACCATCCTTATAACTCCAGTAAGTTAAATAAAATGGTCGGTCTTTGGTGTTCTTCCACAATTGCCATCATAAATCATCCGCTCCCCCTCAATATGTGCATCGATATACGAAAAGGTTTAGCACATATGGGAGAGCCTATACATGAGTTCCAAACGATCACATTTTTATCAGAATTTCATATTTAAATCGCATTCTCTCCCCCGATCAAAAATTTCAAACCACTTGAGATTTGTGATCCCAATTTTGATTTAAATAAGTTAGAAATTATGGGAGAAAATATGGTCAGGTTTAATATCTTCTGATTACGAAGCATACTATGCTCCCCCTTAAACCACGAGAGAGTGTCACTGCTGATGTTGCACAATGCTTAAAAAGGTGTCAGAAATTTGAACAAATACTCTCCCCCTTAATTAATGACCCGTTTTCTATTTAAAGAGCTGTAGTCATTCAATTGAGCGTCAAGTATTTGTGAAATTTAAGTCCAGTTACCACCTTGTGAAACACCAAAACTCTCCTGAAGAATCATAGAACAGAAAGAGTTTATGGTGTAAAGAAGACTTCTCTTCTTATACAAGAAATGATGCACTGAATCGTACATCAAATCGGGAAAACATGGATATAAAGTAATCCATGTCCAGGTGAACATCACCCAGTGGGAGGAACAACCGTCTTTTTGGCGACGTGCTTTCCCCGTTTTGAAACGCGGGTTGCTATCTAAAGTAATAGCAAGCCATGAGACATGTTTTAACAACTCATTTGAACTTCTGCTCGAGATTCATTTAAAGTCCCGTGTCATTATTGAATGACATTTCTAAGACCATAAATGTTATCGATAAACAGAAGACATGCCTAGTGCGACTATTTTTGGTATTTTCTATTTTTCTGATTTTTATGGTTTTTATAGGTTTTATATATTTCTATTTACATTTTTCTGGTTTTATAATTTTCTATTTACAATTTGGTATAAGATATACAAACTATATTATTCAGCTTAAGAAAATGATGACATGAATACCGAAATAAGGATACATTCAGTATGTAGTAGAAATGAGTAGTCAACATCTCTTAAACTTTCAACACCAAAGCTTTCGAGGCTCCTGAATAATCTTCTGAACTTGATCCTTCTCAATTGAAAAGCTTTGATAGCTTCCCCCCAAACCGACAATCTTCTTTTTGAGCAGTTTCCAAGCTCTCTTTCAAGCTTATATAAGGCAAGTGTACAGCGGAAACCGTAGCAAACCACATCAAGTATTGCTACTCCTTTTAAGAATAATCATCCTGATTCTCTGTTCGGGGGATCATCAAATAGATCAGCAACGAATCATCTCACTCTTGAATAATTCTTCTCACTCTTCTTCTCGCTGAAGTCTGAAGTAATGCCTACCAAAAGTATCCAGAGACCACTTCCCCCAAGTAGTTGAAGTAATACACCAGAAGAACGAGTTAAAACACTGATTTTCTCTGCGGTTATGACATTTGTCTTCCCAGAATAACTTCTATTCAGAAGAAGTATAAAGTTCATCATGTGTACTCGTTGTACGTTCAGATGTATGTCTCCTTCCCCCTTGCTGGTTTTGATACCTCAGAATCAGCAAAACCTTTTACTCACATATGCTTGAAATCTTGTGAGAAGAACAAAATTGGCTCAAGTGTATTCTGTGAGAATCAACAGCTACCGAAACTCTCTCTGACTATCTTTATCAATCCTTAAGTAGGCTATTTGAGGTGATAACTGATGGAGCAAACCCGATATACCAAACTTGAACTTGACGAAGAATTCCTCAAACTTGTTACTTAATCTTGCACTAATGTTGGTAGAACGGTGTAGAGAATTAGTGCTCCAAGCAAATCTCTAAGTACTCAATACCCAACCAAAGTATGAGACATTAACACCTCTTGCGATTATCCACAACGTCATCGGCGTGTGACACTGAGTACTACAATGTAACTCCTTTAAGTGATAGTTAACCAGGTCGTCAAACATTTACCTCGACTGCTGGTAACTAGATAAGCTAAGTCTTCAACTTAATATCTTAACCACGAGCAAGTTATCATTGAAAGTCATTCATCCAACCAACCCCGACTTCAAGATAGAATAAGATCACGCCTTTGAGAAAGTCAACTTCAACCTCAAATAAGTGATACCTGATCAACTCCGTAGTCACCATTAGATGCCCAACAAGTGAGTGAACAAACAATCAAATGTACGTCAATCCACTTGGTCACACTTCTCCCCCTCAAAAATTGCATATGAGAATGCCATTTTTGATTGAACAAGTGCATATGAGGTTGATCCACTGTTTACATTTCTCCCCCTCAAAAATTGCATTTGAAGTTGCCAATGTTTGATTGAGTGAATAAACCTCCAATCTGATGGAAGTAGATCCACTTGATGTCTGAACGAGCATGGATCAAGTATGAAGCTTTTTGATGAGAATAGTCAGAAACAAGGAGAGTCGTATGACCATTTCTCAAATCTCAATCACCATGTAGTTTATTCACCCTACTCCCCCTCAAAAATAGCATATGGCGGCGAACTGCAATTTTTGAAAGACCAGGTGAATAAGAATATACTCCAATGTACGTTTATCCCCTTGATGACTGAATGAGCATGAGAAGAGCATGAAGCTTGATGAGAATGGTCATAAATGAGAAGATTTCTCTTCTTTCAAAGATAAAGCGCACTCAAGCGTACGCCTTTCTTTTCTTTGATGAACGGGGCCTGAAGAGATGTCAGCAGACACCATTATGTTGACATTGAGGCCCGAGGCTTGAACTGCAGTGTTCAAACGTCATTGTCGATGAAGAACGAGGCCTGAACTGATGTGAACAGACGTCATTGTGATTTCCCCTCATATGTTGTGAGCAGCCTGAGTCCAAATGTGAAAGGAAGATCTGTACGACATGCATTTGAAAACAGACGAAAGAAGAGAGTTTGGAGTGTCGGATTCCCAATTTAAGTTGGGTTCCAGTTGGTTAGTGCAAACAATCTTTGGAGCTGCTGAAACCATAGGTGCCTTGGTTTTAACAATAGGGGCAACACTAGTAGATGCAATGAACCTATTTAAAGGGCATTGTGTATCTAAAGGGATAACTCTACCAGTTGGCTTCCATTCCTTAACAGGCACTACTCTAGGCATGGTAATCCTCGTTAAAGGGCAATGTTCGCCTAGTGTAAATATTCGGCCCGTGAGCTTCTACTGAAATCCCACATTGATAAACATTTTCCCTGTAGGTTTCCAAGATTGCTTACTTTGTCTAGCTCTCCAAACTTTCTTAACTGGGGGTTTGTTGGACGACTTCAAAAATTTCTCAACACATTTATCATGATTACCCGAAATTAAACAATCATTACATGTTTTGCAAAGTGAATTAGGATTTGAATTGTGATTCCTTTTGTTCAAATCTGACTTATTGTTCCTCATGTGGTCTTCTACTTTCTTCTTAGGAACACTTTTAGCTGGTGAGGTCCTATAATTCCTTATATTTCTCCTAGGTTTTGACTTGCTAGCTTTAGTGTCTCTGTTGACTCCTGTAGAAGGACTGATGGGAATCTTAGTCTTTTTCACTTCTTGTTGCTGAACATGTTTTGATGTATTGGGATCTGAAGTTTCCAAGGGTGCCTCAAAGGTTACATGCTTGTTCTTAGTCATTGAAGATGATGCACTAAACCTATCTCGCTTGTTATCAGTCTTAGGACATGTGCCAATGACGTATTCTAAGAGTTCCTGAGATCGTTTAGTGAGGAAGCAGGCATCTACAACTGCACTATCAAGTGGTTTCTCTATTCTATCCTCTTCAACAACTTCACGAAGAATGTCAAGACTATCCTTAAGATGTGTGAGATAATCATGATGAGCTAACCTATTGCTCCTAAGGGGAAGGGGAATAGGCACAGCATCAATTGCATACTTCTTACAGGCAGAAACCTTTGAAACAACATTATCACTAGTGATAATTGGCATTTTCCCTTTCACCTGAGTCTTTAGATTCTCAATCTCATTTAGCAAAGAAGTTATCTTTTCATTGTGATTGTTACGTGTGACTTTAATTGAATCATATAACTCTTTGTAATGCTGTTTGATTTTTGAATTTTCAGCTTGAAAACAATCATTTACATGTTGTAATTTAGTGATGGTGTCTTGATAGTGAAAATTCTGAGAATCTGAAGACGATGGTTTATGGGTGCCAATTACTTCACTCTTTTTTGACTTTAATTGGGCAATTTGGGCCCTCAATTGTCGAATCGTGTTAGTGTGAGCTTGAATTTTTTCATCGCGTTTGCATAATTCAAAATATGTATCAAATTCAGGAGCATCTAAAGATGTCTTGGCATTTGAGATTTTACATCTTTCTTCTAAGTGTTGATATTTTAATTGAAAATTAAGATGATCAACCTCTAGTTTTGAAAAACGCTTGACCATGTTATCATGATCATCATTTTGAGTTTTCTCATGCAATTTCAAATTCTCCCCCTCAAGCTCAACCACACGATTCTGGGTAACGTTCAATGCAATAGACAACTCATGAAATTGACAAACATTTAATGCAGAATCAGTAGCAGTATAAAACACATCCTGGGCAACACATTTAGCAATCAAATTCTCATTGGTGATGAGAATATTCTTTCTCTCAATCTCACGACTCTTAAGTTCTATCGCGTTTTGAGCCACCTCATTTTCCATATCTTTAAACACTACTTTCATTTCATTTACTTCTGTTTTAAGGGTTTTTTGCAAGCCCTCAAAATGTTCCTTGAGAAGTTTAAAGAATGGTATGACCTCAGTTTAGTAGCACTCTTTTGTTAATTCAAACCCTCTTTCCCCTTCGGTAATTCCCGTTGGTGTAATTCTCTTCTTACATGTTTTATCAAAATCAGCAAATAGTTGACATAGAACATATATGCTAATTAGAGTATTGCATTCTGTGGGAAGAGTTAATGGAGCTAAGTGCCTAGGTGTATTGGGATGATACACCGTTGCAACCGCAATTTTCCTAAGGGGTGGAGTGTTTTCCTTAAGTGCATCAGCCTTTCTCTTTTCTATGTCCAAAGACCAAAATATTTGTTCAGGCGTTAACTTAGTTTGAGGTGCAAAGATAGTCAAACGATTTTGCTCATAGTAATTATGGGGTTTAACTATGACTCGATTGGCTATACATTTCGGGTCCTTCATTTTTTCAGCTAATCTCTCTCTGTTTCTGTCCGCTATCTCATTACTTTCTTCTAAAGAATACACCTCAGGTAGGGCATGAATAGTCTTAAGCATTTCATTTCCGTCATATAACGCAGGTTGGGCTACCTTAGCATTCCTAAGAAGAGCTAATTTAGGTTCTCCTACATTATATTCACTATGTTTATCACACAACTTTTTATGCTTTTGCATCATTTGAGCAGTTTGTCTGGTCTGGTCTTGTGTGTACAACTTGTTCTCAATCTTGTTTTTCAACGTTTTAAGTCTGGAAAAATCAATTAGGAGTTTTAATTCTTTTTCTTTGAAGTCCTGTTTCAGTGTAATAATGTAGGATATTCACTATCACATAAACACTAGTTTGAGGCAAGATATGGATCGAACTAAGAGATGAGAAGTTAGAGAGAGAAATGTGGGAACTTAGAGAGAGAAATGTATGTGTATTAGATTAGATAAAATGAGAAGTTCCACCCTTTCCCTTGTGTGGGAAAGGGTATTTATAGTTCTTACATAATATGCCCCTAGCGGGCTGTGGAGCGAGCTGACAGTGGGTAAAGACCCGACCCACTCCACAATACTAATAATAATAACTAAGCTACTACTAATATTACTAGTTATCCTACGAGCTATGATGTGCTAATAAGTACTCGGGGTGACCGAGTCTTCAACTGAATATTCATATTCCTAATAATCTCCCCCTAAGGGAGGTCACCCCTGAAGTAATGTTATGAATTTTTGCACTTCATCCATGGCTCTTGACTTCTTAGCTCGTTAAACAATGATTCTTCACAATCCTTGATCATTGTGCAGCAGCAAATCTTCAGATGACTTTTTCTTCTGTCTTGGATGATCTTTGTTGATTCTTTGGAGTTATCATCCACCATGTGTTTCCATGTCATCTTTCAGTGGTATGTTTCAATGACTTTGGAGTTATCATCCACCATGTGTTTCCATGTCATCTTTCAGTGGTATGTTTCAATGACTCTTTGAATCGACATGCTCACTCTATTCTGGGTCATGACTTTCAGCATCAGAGTTAGCAGAAGCTGTGTTGAAGGTCATTTAGGTTGTCATGACTTCATTGAACTTGATGATGGAGTAGAGCGAACATGTGGTGATGGATTGTGTTTGTTGCGCCAACATTCTCACACTTATCTGGATCATGATCTTCAGCTTCAGAGTTGCGAAAGCAGTGTTGAAGGTCTTTTCGATTGATCATGACTTCTTTGTTAAAGATGAAGTTGTAGTGTGAACTTGTGGTGGTGGAATGGCATCTTTTCTGCAACCAGCTACAACTGCAACCAGCTACAGCATCCAACAGCTACAGCCGCCAGAAGTTCCTGCATACGATAGTTAGCAATAAAACGTCCGGTACTTACAGGTTCGGACTTCGAGATTGTTAACAGCATAGTGTGAAAACTCTCTCTAATCCTTACCACGACCGTTCCTAACTCGAAAACCCACAGAGGGTTTTTTAAGATCTTACCGTAGTAAATCAACGATTAGGTGAGTCGCTGGAGATCACTCCACAACTGTAGACCGTTTGAAACCGCCGCGATCACTAAGCGTAATCCACAGGGAATTACCGAAGTGACCTGCTTTCAGGGCTGCTTGATGTTGACCCTGGCAGGAATTTCCATTCAATCATTGAGAATTACATTCGTAAATTCTCTAATAAATGTTCTGGCAGATTGCTAAGATCTGCATAGGACTCTTAGTTTACAACTGGTGTCCTTAATGTTGAACACCCAGTGTAGAAGTGACACGTGTTCCTATGAGATCTTATGATGCATCTCGTGGCTCTAGACTCAAAAAGTGCATTTTTGGTAGTCGGAGACTGGAGCGGTGTCTCCTGTTTCAATATCAACATAACTCGTAATGAGCGGTCGATAGATTATGCAGGGTTCCCCGTGAGAATGAAACAAGTCCTTTTAAGTGAACTTGAGTGGTTTAGAAGGTTTAGTGCAGTGCGTCACTGGGTCCATGACGTCTTGTCTTCAATACCGGTGTTACCTTAGTAACCACCAGTAGCATATGAATTGAACCCGGTTTCTGCCCTATGGTTGAATAATTGGAGGGCTATTTCTTTTCACCCTTTCTCATTTCATTTCTTTTTAATTATTCAACCCCTTCTTTCTCCTTTCTCATATTACTCCTTTTTTCATATCATACCTAAGGACTTTCTAATACTAACTATTTGGTATTGTCCTTGGGTAGATCCCTCCGGCTCTGGCGGATCATAGGACGGTTTTCCTAACCTTAGCCACCTTATAACTTCATGACTATCCTATGTTGCCATTTACCAAAATCCTTGAAAAAATCTCTCAAAGTGTTCATGATTATGAAACACATTTTGCTAACACTTTGAGAGTTTTATATTTTTCAAATGCTCCCCCACAGCATGTGCTCGGATGATTGTTTTATAAATTTGCACATGTTGGGTAGAGCTTGCACTTTTTGAATTGATCCACTTTCACTGAATATGACCGATTCGAGACACACTTACATCACTAGTTAGACTAGCTTGAAATTATTACCCTGCCTGGTCAAGTCCACAGAAATTTTCTCGAAACAGTACACTCTACTCAGACACATCCTTTTCGAGACACGCTTACATCACTGGTTAGACCAGCTTGAAATTATTACCCGGCCAGGATATGTCCTTTCGATCAATGACAGTATAGGTTTCGTCAATTCATTGGTTAAGTCTGAGTCACGATCTCATGCTATGCCAAATCCTTTTTGTCCATTCGCTCCCCCTCAATATGTGCATCGATATACGAAAGAGTTTAGCACATATACGAGAGCCTAACATTTGAGTCCAAAACATCACATTTTATCATGTTTCATATTTAAATCACATTCTCTCCCCCGATCAAAAATTTCAAACCAGTTGAGATTTGTGATCCCAATTGATTTAAATAAGTTAGAAAAATGTGGGAGAAAATGTGTCTGATTTAATGTTTTCTGATAATGGAGTATACAATACTCCCCCTCAAACCAAGAGAGAGTGTCACTGCTGATGTTGCACAATGTTTAGAACAAGGTGTCAAAAAAATTTGAACAAAGACTCTCCCCCTCAATTAATGACCCGTTTTCTATTTAAAGAGCTGTAGTCATTCAATTTAACGAGAAGTATTTGTAAAAATTTAAGTCCAATTTACCACCTTGTGAAACATCAAAAACTCTCCTAAAGAATCATAGAACTGGAAAGTTTATGATATAAAGAAGATTTCTCTTCTTTTACACGAAATGATGCACTGAAGCGTACATAAGATCGAAGAAACATGGATATAAAGTAATCCATGCCCAGGTGAACATCACCCAGTTGGAGGAACAGCTGTCTTTTTGGCGACAAGCTTTCCCCAATGTATAGCGCGGGTTGCTATCTGAAGTAATAGCAAGCCATTATGACATGTTTTAACTGATTAGTATAACTTCTGCTCGAGCTTCATTTAAAGATCCGTGTCATTGTTGAATGACATTTCTAGATCCGTAAATGTTATCGATAAACAGAAGACATGCCTAGGTAGGACTATTTTTGGTATTTTCTGATTTTTCGATTTTTATGGATTTTATAGGTTTTATATTTTTGTATTTTCTTTTTGTTTTAAGATATATACAACTATGTACAAGGATATATGAAGTCAATCCATTACTCCTCCCTTTCTTCCTGAAGACTCTTGAGGGTTTCAGGTGTCAGGCTCTTCATTCCAAGACGTGGGAGAATAAACTGAAACCTTTCTCTTGTGAGAGCCTTGGTGAAGATGTCTGCTAACTGAAACTCTGTCCTCACGAAGTATAGTTCCACAATTCCTTTTTCCACCTGTTCCCTGATGAAGTGATGCCTGATGTCGATGTGTTTTGACCTGGAGTGCTGAAAATTGTTACAACAAAGAGCAATGGCGCTTTTGTTGTCACAATATAGGGGAATTTTATTGTATGAGAATCCATAGTCTGAAAGTTGTGATCGCATCCAAAGGATTTGTGCACAGCATGCAGACATGGCAATGTACTCAGCTTCAGTAGATGATATGGAAGTACTCATCTGCTTCTTAGAAGACCAACTAACCAACTTTTCCCCTAAAAACTGAGCTCCTCCTGAAGTACTACGACGAGTGTCTTGACATCCCGCATGATCAGCATCAGCATAAGCCGTTAACTCCATTGCTGTGTCCTTAGGATACCAGAGACCCATATGAACTGTGCCTTGAAGATATCGGAAGATCCTTTTCACCGCTTCAACATGCTTTTTGGTTGGCTTGGATTGATACCGAGCACACATACACACAGCAAACAGAAGATCTGGTCTACTAGCAGTGATGTACATCAAAGATCTAATCATGCTTCGATACTTTGTTATATCCACTGGAATCCCTGAAGGATCTTCATCCAACTTTGTTCTATCAACCATGGGAGTGTCAACAGGCTCACTTGAATCGAATCCAAACTTTTTCAAGATCTCATTGGCGTATTTGGATTGATTAATGAATATGCCTCCGGGACTTTGAGAAACTTGTAATCCTAAGAAGAATGACATTTGTCCCATCATGGACATTTGGAACTTGGAATTCATCTCCTTTGAAAATCTATCACATTCACTAGGATCTGTTGAAGCAAAGATGATATCATCTACATAAATCTGAACAAGTAGTAGATGTTTTCTTGACTTCCTGGTGAATAGTGTGGGATCAACAACACCCTTGGAGAACCCGTTCACTAGAAGGAACTTGGACAATGTATCGTACCTTGTCCTTGGTGCCTGCTTCAACCCATAAAGAGCCTTCTTCAAGCGGTAAACATGAGTAGGATGTTCAGCATCCACGAATCCTTCGGGTTGGCTCACATAAACTTCTTCCTTTAAGTCTCCATTCAAGAAGGCCGTTTTGACATCCATCTGGTAGACTATCATATTCCGACTAGCAGCATTTGCAAGGAAGATTCTTATGGCTTCAATTCTAGCAACCGGAGCAAACGATTCTTCAAAATCAATGCCCTCTTCTTGTCTGAACCCTTTTGCAACTAGCCGTGCCTTGTTCTTTAACACATCACCATGCTCATCAAGTTTCACTTTGAAGATCCACTTTAAAGCAATAATCATTGCACGTTCTGGAGGAGGCACTAATTCCCATACTTCAAGTCGATCAAATTCATGAATTTCATCCTGCATAGCCTCGAACCAGCAATCTTTTGTCATTGCTTCTTTGGCATCTTTAGGTTCGACTTTGGACAGCACAAATTGAAGAAGCACCATAGTGCATCAGTGGCTAGTTGATTACGTGTGGATACTGGACGTGAGGGATTGCCTATGATGTTGTCGATTGGATGATTGCTGGTCCATTTTCTGAGATGGTCGTGAGGTTGAGTGTTTTGAACTGATGTAGCAGTGATGTGTTCTTCAAGAGAGGATGTGTCTGATGAATGTTCAGGAGCAAATATGTTTTCAAAAGGTACCTCATCAACAGGAGCAAAAGGATTAACTTCCAAAGAATGATTATCTGCAGATTCTTGTAGTACTGGAGAGGATTGAGTATTTGATGATGAAGGCGATTGACTGGCAGCTGGAGCATTGAGACTGACTGATACTGAAGCTGTTGGGCCTTCTGTGCCTTGCGGAGCTTGAGCCTCAGCCTTAGGAAGTACAGCTGGTGCACTTGGGATGGTTCCATTCGTTGGCTCAAAGTATTCATCAAACATAGGATCAAATAACTTCTTCAACTCCTCACATGTAGGTGGTACATAAGAATCCGCAGGCGTGGAATTCTGTACAAGTCCTGAACTAATGGGTCCAGGTGTCAAAAGTTTAAGATCGGGTCCAGAACTAATTTGTCCTGAAGTAGGTTGCTCACTCAGCTCGTCGAACGTAACATGAATGGTTTCCATGATTTTACGGGTTCTCTTATTATAGATTCTATACCCTTTACTGTCTGGTGCGTATCCAACAAAAATACCTACGTCTGCTTTAGCTCTTAACTTTCCTAAGTCTAGACTATCATTAGTCGGATAGCAAAGTGCACCAAACACACGGAGAAAGGAAAGATCTGGTTTCTTGTTATGAATTAACTCGAAGGGAGTCTTTTCATGAACAGGATGAATTAGAGATCGGTTTTGGGTGTAACATGCTGTTGCAATAGCCTCTGCCCAGAGAAACATCGGTGCCTTTGAAAATATAAGCATGGTTCTTGCAGCTTCCACCAGAGTACGGTTCCTTCGTTCAACAACTCCGTTCTGTTGAGGAGTGCGAGGGATATTTTTCTGATGCGTGATGCCAATACTTTCATAGAAATTACGGAGTTGTTGGTTAACAAACTCGGTACCATTATCAGTGCGGATGATTCTGACAGTTTTATCGAGCCTTACTTGCAGCTGTTTTATCAGTTTAATGATAACCTCTAGAGTTTCGTCCTTGGTTCTCAAAAACTTTACCCATGTGAACCGAGAATAATCATCTACTATCACCAGAACATATTTCTTTCCATTTATGGTTTGTATTCTCATTGGACCGCACAAGTCCATGTGGAGGGTATGAAGAATTTCCAAGTTGGTTGTAACACCCCAACCCGGCAAGGGTAAAGATGTCACGATAATGGTTTCATATCAGATCAAAACAAAGCATACATCTATAGTAGTACAAGAAATTTCAAAGGTTACAAATGAAATACTGAAATTACAAGGTTACAAATGAAACTTTCGATAAACACTAATTCTAAAACATAATAACTTCTAATCAACTCTAATCCAGATGACTATCAAGGTCTTCTAAGTCGAAGGTATTCTCCACTCATTCCCAGCTTTCTACTAAATCTACCGCAGGAAAAGAAATGCGGCTGAGCTACGAGAGTTCAGTGAACAGATACATAAACAAAGTAATGATAATGAAACAGAAATAAGATATGGTGCAATGGGGAAATATCATAAGGTATAAATGATGTGAAAGTATAATGAACAGAAAAGGATAGTAATCCACCACGAGCCCAGACAAATCAAATATAGTAACCATATCTTCATAATCATATAGAGGGGAGACCTCTCAGATAATCAGATAATATGAGGGGTGTCCTCATTCTTCAAATTTGGAGTGATCAGCTCCCAGATATATGTGAAGGGCATGTATCGCACACAGTACCAATCACCAGACAATAACAAATCATATATAGATAATCCACTAAACAAAACAGATCTAGGATGCATCCATACGCCCCCGAACAATAATATAGGCCATAATCAATAATAAAGCGCGCATGTAGTAGCAAATGGGGACGGTGTGGAACATCACTCAACCACACTAGAGTCATGCCATCGGTGCATCAATGACATGGCCATGTTACCTTCATGGCTAGGGTCACAAATTTTGGCTCGGGTATCAAACTAAGAGTCAGATATCATATCAAATCAAAGTGTCATAATCAAAGGTTCATAACAGATGGTCCATAACAGATGGTTCATAACAGATATATCAGATGTAATGCCAAAGGTCCAAATCAGAGTTTATCAGATCAAAGTATACAAAGCAAAGGATCATATCAAGGATTCACAACAAAGGGAACATAGCAATGGCTTTGGGAATCTTAAACGAATCAGAAATCAAAATCATATCAAGGGAATAAGACACCCTTACTGAAAAAGGGCAAAGTATCTGTACCTTATTGCGAATGCAAGCAAAATAAGAAACAGAAAACATAGAATGGATTCAAGACCTCTCCTTCTTCACACCTAAAGGAGTAGAAGACGGAATTATAAAGGGGTTCAAGTTCAGATTACTATTTTAGTTCATCCTTCCATTTTAAGTAACTTTCTATTTTTAGCAGGTTTCCAGAATTAGTAAGTTTCCATTATTAGCATGATTCAGATGATATAATTTAGGTTAAGTCATTAATTAAGATTATTATGGAAAATAATGTTCATTTTAGCAAGTTATAAAGTTTAGGGTCAAATATGACAAGTTCCTATAATTTAGGGTTTTAAATGTAAATGTTCCAAAGTTAAAGGTTTAAACTAAAAGTATCACAAATTATCCATTTAAATACATAAGTTTTCCAGAATTACTCTTTTAACCTCTAAGTTTCACAATTTACAATTTATACCCCTTTAGCTAATTAAATTACAAATTAAACCTTATAATTATATAAATCACAATTTAACCCTTTCCATATTTATATTTTCACATTAAGCACTTTATTTCACCAATTTACAGAATATACCCTTTAAATAAATGTTGGTACGACAGCCCCCTTTAAGTTTCATAAATTACCAAACAAGTCCTTATAGTTTCCAAAAATACAATTCGAATAGTAATTTATCCATAATTACATATTAAGCCCTTAAATATTCCAAATTACACATTACACCCTTTATACCATTATTTACACCGAAAAACCTTAAGTTTCCTAGAATTTACATTTTTAGTCCCTCTATTTAATTAAAATACAATTCGACCCTTTAATTACATTTTAAATCCATATCTTGTAAATTTTACACATAAGGTCCCCATATTATAATTTTATACCTTGCTACTGACTTAACTAACATTTTAAAAATAACCCACAAGTTTTAAAAATGACAGAACACCCCCTTATATTTTAAAACCCAAATCGTACCACATTTTAAAACACAAACCCTAACCTTAATCTTTACCAATCATCATCCCATCATTACTACATCATAATTAGTCATTTATGAACATAATTCCAGATCCGAAACAAAAAACCCTAATCGAAAACCCTAGGGTTTCTATTTTTTTCATTCGATTTCTTTTTACCCGATTACAAACAAAATTAACCACGACCAATCTTGGACTCTATAATTCGAACCACTATTTTTCCCAGATCATATAGAGTATATAGAGTCCAAATAAAATATGTTCCACACTCAGAAAATTCGTATCACATATTTTAGAATTTACGTATGTATTAACCATTTAAAATCAAAATGATCAATATAAGCTACCACAATTCGAACCAACATTTTTCCAGGCTTATATGATGATTGTGGAACCCAGAAAAATTAAGAACACAACCTAGAAAAATCGTATGAACCCGTTTGTATTTTATTTACGTTTTTTGATCTCAATAATTCATTCGATCATATTAGCTTGCATGATTTGATTCTATTAATTTATATGAGTCATATGTGATCTAATTATCATCAAAAAAATACCAAAACAATTTAGAACATACGGATTTGTTGTAAGAAATTATTACCTTGCGGATGGGATAATTCGACAAGAAAAGGACTAGCGATCGAACCAAGCTCCCTATGATCAAACACCTATTTTTCATAGCTTGTTTAATCCTTGAAGAACACCAAAAAAATATAAGAACTCGCCCAGAAAATCGGATGGAGGCAGAGTTGATTTTAGGATGTCGACATTAGTAATATTAGGGTTTCGGTTTTGTTATTAAAAGAATTAAAGGGAGATTTGCTTATTTAGGGATGATAGCCAAATTTTGGGGGAGGGAGAATGCTTAAGAACTGGCCCATCATTATGACCAAATCAAAGTTTTAATTTCCTTAAATTATTTCCCATTTATTTGCAACTTATCTCTTTTAAATTAATATATATGTACAATTAAATAATTAAAGTAGGTTTTTGGTTCATATGTGATTATTTATATTTTTTGTACATTGCAAAGTGTTAAAAAATGTTGCCTCAAAATTATTTTACTTCATGTGTAGCTCATTACCAAAGGTTTGGGATTATTTTGATACTTATAGTGCTTATTAATCAAATTTTAAAATGATAGGGGCAATTTGGTCTTTTTACATGTTTTAGGATTTTTGGGTATTACAACTTCTTCCCCTCTAAAAAAAAATTTTCGTCCTCGAAAATGGAAGTGAAACGAAACGGAAAGCATAACGGACCGCGAACGGAAATGTGAATGACTAGTTTCTCATGATTCTCTCTTGATAATCAAAATAGTTTCGGTTTCTTCAGAAAGGACAGACCATAATTCACAACAGATCATCATGAACAGATTCATCGAATGTTAGACGTATATATAGCAACACATAGCTGTACTCCTTCATAGTAACAGATAGAGCCCATACAGACAGAAAACAGATTATCAGACTGCAGAAAGCTCTACAACAGGACCTAAGATTGTTATCAGAAGTACAGAGATCAGCGGAACGTGTGACGAGAATCCAGACGTATCAAATCGTATAACAGTGAAGGCAGATTTAAGCGCAAAGGCAGAACGAATCCTAAAGTCTCAATCAGATACCAGAATTCTAAGGTTTCTAAGGCACTCCTCGAAATATCCTATGATCATAATGAGGGTACGTCATATGACGTAAGTATTATCACGTTAGCTACTCGTCATAATACCAGAATCATATGAGTATACCTTCATGATGGTCATACTTTATCTCAAGTCGTGAAATAAGCATCTATCAACCACCTAACAGTCCATTCTACATCCTAGGGTTGGTCCGAATCGGTCATCATTAAGAATTCAAAAATCAGGGATACGGATCGTACAAATAACGTAACGGAATTAATAAGCATCAAAGAAGTACGTCGTCCAAAGCGTCAGGTTTCCCACAATACATCGAAGTTCTCATGACAAAACCGTCATCCAACATACGCAGAAAGAACACCAAACGAAAATACTAACGGAGAACCCGAATCATTCGAAAGATCTTATCATCAGGTAACGGGAGCTTAAGTGGGTTACACAGAAGTGAACACGCCATCAATAACCTCGTCCTTTATGAAAGCAACTCATCCAACCAAAATCGTCCACTCGAATACATGATTTCAAAATCTCCTCCAAGTCCGAGTAGTCTGTCTACGCTTGTCCATCTGATCATACGCTGAGAAGGGGTGATAAACTTGAGTCTGGTCCCTCAAGCCTTCGGCACTTCTTCTTGACACTGTGATGGAGTAATGTGGATTTCTGGCACGATCTTTAAATCTCTTCATCATCCAGTCTGCTTCCGCTCTCAATTCATCTTAGTACAACCAAGATGAATAGGGAAGTGAGACTGCACGTCTTCATCAGCTCCAGGCTCGCCCTCTTGACTAGAATTTCTTCTTCTGCATCGCCAATGTCTTCACTCTTCAGGGTAGCTGCCGTTGTTGTCAACTCCAGGTCCGGTAGGGAAAATAATAGTGATAGCCAAGGTTTAACAGTAGGTAATTGTAGTAGGGAGTTCAAAATTGTTTCAAACCCCAAAAGTGAGACATAGAAGGGTAGTTGTCAATATTGGAATACTCAATCAACCAATTTCTTATCAGAATAAAATCGAAGTTTAACTAACCAAAGAAAGACGGATCACAAATCAAATCTTTATCATTAAAAAAAATGAGGGGAAACATTCTTATACTCGTGGTCACAACCACAAGACTTCTCATAGGGACAGAGATGGGTGAAACGAAATCAAATAGTGTCGGAAGATTTATAGACGTTTATCAAAGCAAAAGACAAATAACAAAATGTGTCAAGTATATCATCGTCAGGGAGATTTTCAGAATGCCCGAAGAGGTATCAAAATGATTAACAAAAGAATCAGAGTTCGGAGTAGGAATTTCAAAATAAGGTTCAAATAGTGTTAGGCAAATTCTATGTAATTTCCAATGATTTCAAGATTTAATTGGGTTTCAGATCTTAGGTGGTGAAAATCGTGAGCTTTCAATTTCCAAAAGTGATCTCAACAAGCAGGGCACGAATCAGAGTGATGCGGAAGCAATGATACTTAACCAAAAGCCTTAGAGTCTACCCATTCCTCACTGGTCAGAACTTAAGTTCCTATAGGGAAATCCTAAAGCAAATTCTTACAGGTTATCTTATGAGCGCCTACAGTGGAAACCTAGTGGTCCTAACCTCACAGGTCAAGGGTAAATGCATTACGAGTCGCAGCCTGTCTCTCTGATACCATAATTGTAACACCCCAACCCGGCAAGGGTAAAGATGTCACGATAATGGTTTCATATCAGATCAAAACAAAGCATACATCTATAGTAATACAAGAAATTTCAAAGGTTACAAATGAAATACTGAAATTACAAGGTTACAAAAGAAACTTCCGATAAACACTAATTCTAAAACATAATAACTTCTAATCAACTCTAATCCAGATGACTATCAAGGTCTTCTAAGTCCAAGGTATTCTCCACTCATTCCCAGCTTCCTACTAAACCTGCCGCAGGAAAAGAAATGCGGCTGAGCTACGAGAGCTCAGTGAACAGATACATAAACAAAGTAATGATAACGAAACAGAAATAAGATATGGTGCAATGGGGAAATATCATAAGGTATAAATGATGTGAAAGTATAATGAACAGAAAAGGATAGTAATCCACCACGAGCCCAGACAAATCAAATATAGTAACCATATCTTCATAATCATATAGAGGGGAGACCTCTCAGATAATCAGATAATATGAGGGGTGTCCTCATTCTTCAAATTTGGAGTGATCAGCTCCCAGATATATGTGAAGGGCATGTATCGCACACAGTACCAATCACCAGACAATAACAAATCATATATAGATAATCCACTAAACAAAACAGATCTAGGATGCATCCATACGCCCCCCGAACAATAATATAGGCCATAATCAATAATAAAGCGCGCATGTAGTAGCAAATGGGGACGGTGTGGAACATCACTCAACCACACTAGAGTCATGCCATCGGTGCATCAATGACATGGCCATGTTACCTTCATGGCTAGGGTCACAAATTTTGGCTCGGGTATCAAACTAAGAGTCAGATATCATATCAAATCAAAGTGTCATAATCAAAGGTTCATAACAGATGGTCCATAACAGATGGTTCATAACAGATGTATCAGATGTAATGCCAAAGGTCCAAATCAGAGTTTATCAGATCAAAGTATACAAAGCAAAGGATCATATCAAGGTTTCACAACAAAGGGAACATAGCAATGGCTTTGGGAATCTTAAACGAATCAGAAATCAAAATCATATCAAGGGAATAAGACACCCTTACTGAAAAAGGGCAGAGTATCTATACCTTATTGCGAATGCAAGCAAAAATAAGAAACAGAAAACATAGAATGGATTCAAGACCTCTCCTTCTTCACACCTAAAGGAGTAGAAGACGGAATTATAAAGGGGTTCAAGTTCAGATTACTATTTTAGTTCATCCTTCCATTTTAAGTAACTTTCTATTTTTAGCAGGTTTCCAGAATTAGTAAGTTTCCATTAATAGCATGATTTAGATGATATAATTTAGGTTAAGTCATTAATTAAGATTATTATGGAAAATAATGTTCATTTTAGCAAGTTATAAAGTTTAGGGTCAAATATGACAAGTTCCTATAATTTAGGGTTTTAAATGTAAATGTTCCAAAGTTAAAGGTTTAAACTAAAAGTATCACAAATTATCCATTTAAATACATAAGTTTTCCAGAATTACTCTTTTAACCTCTAAGTTTCACAATTTACAATTTATACCCCTTTAGTTAATTAAATTACAAATTAAACCTTATAATTATATAAATCACAATTTAACCCTTTCCATATTTATATTTTCACATTAAGCACTTTATTTCACCAATTTACAGAATATACCCTTTAAATAAATGTTGGTACGACAACCCCCTTTAAGTTTCATAAATTACCAAACAAGTCCTTATAGTTTCCAAAAATACAATTCGAATAGTAATTTATCCATAATTACATATTAAGCCCTTAAATATTCCAAATTACACATTACACCCTTTATACCATTATTTACACCGAATAACCTTAAGTTTCCAGAATTTACATTTTTAGTCCCTCTATTTAATTAAAATACAATTCGACCCTTTAATTACATTTTAAATCCATATCTTGTAAATTTTACACATAAGGTCCCCATATTATAATTTTATACCTTGCTACTGACTTAACTAACATTTTAAAAATAACCCACAAGTTTTAAAAATGACAGAACACCCCCTTATATTTTAAAACCCAAATCGTACCACATTTTAAAACACAAACCCTAACCTTAATCTTTCCCAATCATCATCCCATCATTACTACATCATAATTAGTCATTTATGAACATAATTCCAGATCCAAAACACAAAACCCTAATCGAAAACCCTAGGGTTTCTATTTTTTTCATTCGATTTCTTTTTACCCGATTACAAACAAAATTAACCACGACCAATCTTGGACTCTATAATTCGAACCACTATTTTTCCCAGATCATATAGATTATATAGAGTCAAAATAAAATATGTTCCACACCCAGAAAATTCGTATCACATATTTTAGAATTTACGTATGTATTAACCATTTAAAATCAAAACGATCAATATAAGGTACCACAATTCAAAAAAACATTTTTCCAGACTTATATGATGATTGTGGAACCCAGAAAAATTAAGAACACAACCCAGAAAAATCGTATGAACCCGTTTGTATTTTATTTATGTTTTTTGATCTCAATAATTCATTCGATCATATTAGCTTGCATGATTTGATTCTATTAATTTATATGAGTCATATGTGATCTAATTATCATCAGAAAAATACCAAAATGAATTTAGAACGTACGGATTTGTTGTAAGAAATTATTACCTTGCGGATGGGATAATTCAACAAGAAAAGGACTAGCGATCGAACCAAGCTCCCTATGATCAAACACCTATTTTTCATAGCTTGTTTAATCCTTGAAGAACCCCAGAAAAATATAAGAACTCACCCAGAAAATCGGATGGAGGCAGAGTTGATTTTAGGATGTCGACATTAGTTATATTAGGGTTTCGGTTTTGTTATTAAAAGAATTAAAGGGAGATTTGCTTATTTAGGGATGATAGCCGAATTTTGGGGGAGGGAGAATGCTTAAGAACCGGCCCATCATTATGGCCAAATCAAAGTTTTAATTTCCTTAAATTATTTCCCATGTATTTGCAACTTATCTCTTTTAAATTAATATATATGTACAATTAAATAATTAAAGTAGGTTTTTGGTTCATATGTGATTATTTATAATTTTTTTACATTGAAAATTGTTAAAAAATGTTGCCTCAAAATTATTTTACTTCATGTGTAGCTCATTACCAAAGGTTTGGGATTATTTTGATACTTATAGTGCTTATTAATCAAATTTTAAAATGATAGGGGTAATTTGGTCTTTTTACATGTTTTAGGATTTTTGGGTATTACATTGGTGTTAATGGTTTTAGGCTTGTGGGTTTGTTTCTTGCTTTTGCCCAGTTGACATGCAGAGCAGAGATGATCTTTCTCATATTTTAGTCTGGGCATCCCTCTAACAATATCTTTACGGGAAATATTATTTATGGTACCGAAGTTCAAGTGGTTCAAATGACGATGCCACAGCCATGATTTTGTTTTAGAGGCTTTTGAAAGCAAGCATATGGGAGAGGACTTCAACATTTCTTCAATCGATATGGTGTATAGATTGGTGCCCTGACTGCCCTTGAGGAGATCTATACCATCCATTTCTCTTACGAAACATGTATGTTTTCTGAAAGCCACTTCCAGATCTGAATCACAAAATTGACCCACAGAAAACAGATTGTGCCCTAATCCTTCCACATAATATACCCTTGAGATTACACTGTCACCGAACACATAATCTCCATAACCCATAATCGCACCAAAGTGGTCGTTCCCGAATCTAACTGTCCCGATAAACTTTTTCACGAAGTTCTTGAGCCGTGAGCGATCCCCAGTCATATGTTTAGAGCAGCCTGAGTCCAAATACCAAAGGACGATTTGTACGACCTGCATTTGAAAACAGACAACGATGGATAACTGAAATATGTGGATCCCCACGTGCAGTTGGGGTCCGTTTGGTTAGCACACACAAATTCAGGAGCAACAGAAGTATCAATCACTGAGGTTACTATAGTGGAATCTACCCTAGGTTCAGCAGATGACTTATGATGAAGGCATTGTGTTCCTAAGGGCAAAATTCGACCTTTTGGTCTCCATTCCTTAACTTTTACATTCTTATGTTTATTCACCATAGGTAATGGATGTTTATTTCCTAAAGCAAATTTCTTTCCAGTGGGTCTCCATTGATACCCAACATTTGCAAAAGTTTTTCCTGTTGCCTTCCAAACTTTCTTACTTCTTTCAGTTTTTCTAACATAATTAACATGGGTGGTGCATGAGACATCAGAAATGACACAACACATTCATCATGATTAGCAGAAATTAAGCATTTGTCACATGTTTTACAGACCGCTTTAGAATTCGAATTAATTACAGTACTTTTAATACTAGAATCAACACGATTCAATCTAGTCTTTGCAAACTTATTGTTCCTAGGTTGGGCTTCTACACTCTTCTTGTGATCACTCTTAGCTGGCGTAGTCCTATCATTCCTTGTATTGCCTTTAGGCTTTGACCCGCTAGCTTGGGTGTCACTTTTCACTCCTGTAGAAGTAACGATGGGAACATTAGTTTGTTTCACTAACACATGTTTTCTTGATTTTGATGTGATGGGTTCTGATGTTGTACATGGTAAATCAAAGGCTACATGTTTGTTCTTAACAGTGGATGATGATGCAACAAATCTATCTCTATGGCTGTTAAACTTAGGGACTGAGCCTATGGCATATTCTAAGTTTTCCTGAATCCTTTTTGTGAGTTTGCACGCATAAACAACTGCCCTATCAAGTGGCTTTTCAGTTCTATCCTCTTCAACTACCTCACGAAGTGTGTCAAGGCCCTCTCTAAGATGATCGAGATATGTTTGATGGGCAAAGCTATTATTTCTATGGTTAAATGGAATACGCCCAACATCAACATCATACTTTTTACTAGCAGTAGCCTTTTGTGCATCACAATTACAAGTGGTGCATGGCATTTTACCTTTCACCTGAGCCTTAAGATTCTCAATTTCATTTGTCAAAGAGGTTATTTGATCATTGTGATTGCTTCTTGTAACTTTAATAGAATCATATAATTCTTTGAAATGTTGTTTGACCTTAGAATTTTCTTCTCGATAACACTCATTTTCATGATGTAACTTATTTATGGTGTTTTGATATTGAAAATTCTGAGAATCTGAAGACGAAGGTTTATTGGTGCCATACACATCACACTTGTTGGATTTCAATTGGGCAATTTGGGCCCTCAGCAGTTGAATCGTGTTCGTGTGAGCTTGAATTTTCTCATCTCGTTTGCTTAATTCAAAATAAGTATCAAATTCAGGAGCATCCAAGGATGTCTTGTCATTTGATATTTTTTGTTTTTCATTTAAATGTTGATGTTTCATTTGCAAATTTAGATAATTAACTTCTAGTTTTGAAAAACGTTTAACCATATTATCATGGTCATCATTTTGAATTTTTTCAAGCAATTTTAAATTCTCCCCCTCAAGCTCAACAACACGATTCTGGGTGACATTTAACGCAATAGCATACTCATGAAATTGACAAACAGACAATGCAGAATCAGTAGTAGTGTAAAATACATCTTGTGCAATATATTTAGCAATCAAGTTGTCATTAGTGATGAGTATGTTTTTTCTTTCAATCTCACGACTCTTAAGTTCTATTGCATATTCATTCACCTCATTTTCCATGTCTTTAAACACTACTTTCATTTCTTTTATTTCTGTGTTGAGGGCAGTTTGCAACCCTTCAAAATGTTCTTTAAGTAGTTTAAAGAATGGCATGACCTCAGTTAAGTAACACCTTTTTGCATGTTCAAAACACCTTTCTCCCTCAGTAATGCCAGTTGGTGTGATTCTCTTCTTACATGTTTTATCGAAATCAGCAAACAGTTGCCAAAGCACATATAAGCTAATTAAGGTTTTGCATTCAGTGGGAAGAGACAAAGGCACCAAATTCCTAGGTGTATTGGGAGGATACACCGTTATGGACGCAACTTTTCTAATGAGAGGGGTGTTGGCCTTAAGTTTTTCTTCCTTAAGTTTTTCATTATCTTGTTTCCAGAATATCTGTTCAGGTGTTAAGTTCTTTTGAGGAGCAAACACAGTCAAACGATTTTCCTCACTATAGTCATGGGGCTTAACTATTATTCGTCTGGCTATGCACTCGGGATCCCTCATTTTCTCATTCATTCTTTCCCTTGTTCTCTCACTTATCTCATCCTCCACTTTAGTGTAGATATGCTCAGGCGGGTCATGATTAGGCATAAACATCACATTGGAATCATTTAATGCAGGTTAGGCTATCTTAGCAATCTCATGAATAGCTAATTTAGATTTACCTACATTGCTTTCACTATGCTTGTCACTTAACTTTCTGTGCTTATACATCATTTGGGCAGTCTGTCTGGTTTGGTCTTGTGTGTACAACTTATCCTCAAGCTTATTCTATAAGGTTTTGAGTCTAGAAAAATCATTTAAGAGTTCCTTTTCTTTTTCTTTGAATTCTAGCTTAAGTGTAGTTATACACTTTTGTACTTCCTGTTTCTGTTTGATAGACTGTTCTAGCTGATTTTTCAAAGAATTCAACTCTTGTTTTAATGTTTCTTCTCTTACTCTAGACTCTTTAATAAGTGTACTCATTTGACCTTATAATTTCTGCTCACGTTCATTAAGTTCAAACTTAGCACGCTGTTCATACATGGCCACTTGATCTTTGTAAATGTTTAGTCTAGTGATCACGTTATTATCAGGTACAGGCAAGTTGTTCACAGTGCACTCATATGCATTATCTATGTTACATGCATTATCTAAGGCACACACATTACTTATAACACAAGCATCATTATTAACAGAAGATTCACCATTTGGTACATCAGGCGAGTTGTTGTGATTCAAATAGTGTTCATATGAAATAATATTGCTATTTTCCATGTCAACATTATTTGAATCAGCAGCATCTGCCAGTTGTACTTCGTTGGGATTCTTCTGTCCATCAACTATATCATATGTGTCATAAATTCTTAGTACCTCAGATATCACAGATGCATTAGAAGAACCAGCTTGTCGAGGAGATGAGACCAAGGAAGACAAGTTAGCCATAAAGATTGTTTGAGCCGTAGGTTCATCATCTACATCTGAATCAAATGCATCACAATCATCTGCCTTGAAGATGTTAGGATCGTTAAGTGCTAGATCCTGAACTGGTTGCTCATCCACATCTTCATCAAAGGTATTTCCCCCATCACCAGCCAAGAACAATAACTCTTCCTCATCCAATACAGCTCCATTCTCTTGAGCTTGCATTAACAGCATCTTGTCTTTGAAGTAATCAGAGTTCTGAGGACGTTTGGGTTGATTGCAGTTTCTGGCAATGTGTCCTAGCCCCCCACAATTATAACACTTGATCTGTTTCCCTTGCCCCTGGTTGGCATTCCCTGCTCTATTCTGCACATAACCTCGACCCATGTTTCTTCCAGCTCTCCCTTGCACATTCTGAATCCACAATTTTCCCATCCTCCACCATTGCTAGATTGCGTGGGTTGGATGAATTCCTTAACTGATTGTTGGTCTGAGGGAGTGATGTTTTAAACTGTTGAACCAGTAATGATACTTAATTGGTGAGGTTGTCAATCATTTTGTCGGTCTGAGAGTAGCCTGAGTCAAGTTGAGAACTCATAGCAGGTACTGGTGAGTGAAGTTGATGATAGCTTGGGTTGGATGATGATTGGGTTGTTGGTAGAACATTTGTCATAAAAGCCAGTGGATCATTTGAAGTTGAAGGATTTAACTTTTCTCTCAGCACCCGATCGTAGGCAGCATGCTTCTCATGTTGTTGCAGGTAGGCATATAGCTGTTCATAGTTGGTATCCCTTAAACCTTTGTTGAGTTTGACACAGTAACAAATCTGTCCCATTCAGGAGTCATGTTGTTCACAAACTTTGAGTTTAGTTGGATGTTGGGCATAGTCATTCTGATCATCCTCATATCATTCACCAACTTATGAAATCTCACATAGTAGTCTGTGATATTCTCTCCTGGGTTCATTTTGAAATGCTCGAACTCATCATACAGCTGTGACTCACGGTCTTCCTTTGTGAGTTCTGACCCCGCCAACAACATTTTAACATTGTCCCACACAGCTTTAGCTTCAGTGTTGAAATTGATGAGCTTGTATACATCCTTTGGCAGACCTTGAATGACAATGTTTGAAGCTCTAATGTCAGCATCATACCTCTTCTTTTCTTCATCATTAAGATCATTGTACTCGCGAGGTCTGTCAATTCCAAGTGTGACTGTGCCATCTTCACCAGTAGTAACAACATCTCTGGTGGTACCCATCTGAAATGGTCCTTCATCAATGGACTTAAGAATGTTTGCTCCATTTTCTTTTCCCAAGCAGTAAAGTCTTATTCGTTGTGCCCAAGACTCATAGTCCGTCCTATCTAGCATAGGTGGACGAGTGTCAGATCCTGCTGCTTGAATATCATCTGATGAGGTGCTTGATATGGTAGCCATAGTAAATACGGGATTTTACAGATCTTGTGATTTAACCGAGAAATCGAATCTTTCGCGGGACTTTCTAAAATCACCAAGAAACAAACCGTAAACTAAGAATAACTTGCCACTACTAATAGACAAATCGCTACCCTGAAGATACAAAACGCCACAGACAAATCGCTTCTTGGGACAAATCGCTACTTTGATGTACACAAATCTCTACCCACAAACCGCTAGTCTTGATTGACACAAGTCGCTACACACAAAACGCTAGCTTTTGGGAATAGGACAAAACGCCAGTCACAAGACAAGTCGCTACTTTTGGAACTGAGACAAATCGCTGCTTTTGGAACTTGGACAAATCGCCACTTTGACACAAATCACCAGACACAAAACGCTAACTTTTTAGAAGTAGTCAAATCGCCACATTGACTAACATAAAACGCTAGTTTTTGAAACAGGACAAATCGCCAGTCACTAAAAGACAGAACTGTCACTATCTAGGACAAATCGCCACCCACAAAACGCCAAACAAGTCGCTATTGTAGCTGTTTGTCGTTTTTGCCAAAACCGGTAAAGGGACAAATAGCTAACTCGAGAAAGACACAAATCGCTACTTTTCTTTCCCAGCCAGACACAAATCGCCACGAAGAACTTTTTATCGTGAGACAAACCTCCATGACGAACAACCTTTGAATCTTCCAAAAACCACCACACAACGCCTAGATCTGTGATTCCAAACACCAAACACTACTCCTATGTAATCCCTAAGCTAGAAAGTACAAGATTTAACAACTTTTAACCTCTAAACAAAGCGTAAAATGGATTTTTAGGAGCAAACTATTCGAACAAAAAATAACCCCAAACTACACAAATCTGTGAATATCAACACACATGGACCTAACCATGGCTCTTGATACCAATTGTAGGATATTCACTATCACATAAACACTAGTTTGAGGCAAGATATGGATCGAACTAAGAGATGAGAAGTTAGAGAGAGAAAGGTGGGAACTTAGAGAGAGAAATGTATGTGTATTAGATTAGATAAAATGAGAAGTTCCACCCTTTCCCTTGTGTGGGAAAGGGTATTTATAGTTCTTACATAATATGCCCCTAGCGGGCTGTAGAGCGAGCTGACAGTGGGTAAAGACCCGACCCACTCCACAATACTAATAATAATAACTAAGCTACTACTAATATTACTAGTTATCCTACGAGCTATGATGTGCTAATAAGTACTCGGGGTGACCGAGTCTTCAACTGAATATTCATATTCCTAACAAATTACACTTTCTTGCTGTTTTTGCTTAACAGTTTGATTAAGTTGCTTTCTTAAAGAATTTAACTCCTTTTTCAATGTTTCTTCCCTTAAATTACGTTCTGTTACAAATGTACGCATTTGACTATCCATTTTCTGTTCACGTTCAGTTAGCTCAAATTTTGCACGTTGTTCATAAATTGCTACATGATCTTTATATATATTAAGCCTAGTGGTCAAGGTGTCATCAGGGACAAACACAGTGTTCTCATGCCACTCACAAGCATTATCTACAACAGAAGATGCACCACTTGGTACAACAGACACTACGTTGTGTTTCACATGCTGTTCATATGGGATAACATTGCTATTTCCTAGATTAGCAGCATCTGACTCAACAACGTTTGTCTTTTGTATTTTGTTGGGAATCTTCCGTTCATGCAACACATCATCATTATGAATAACAGGAGATACCCCACTAGGTTCAGCAGATGCTTCGGTGTTTTTCACGTGTTGCACATTGTTCATAGCAGTATCTGACTCAACAATATTTGTCCGTGGCTGATGAAGCTCTTTCTCTTGAGAATTCGAGCACACAAAGTCCCTATTGACTCCAAAGTACTCAAGCACATTTATCTGTTGTACATCTTTGGGAATTGTTCGTTTGTCAATCATGTTGTACAATCTGAGTACCTCAGATATGGTAGAATCTGTAGTAGACATAATGTAAACGTGCACGGGATTTTAAAATTCTATGATTTAAACCGAGAAATAGATTCTTTCGCGGGATTTTACAAAAAATAAAGAATAAACCGTGATTTGATTACTTGAATGTGTGATGATGAAAGTTTGGTGGACTTGGTGATATGTTGTTTAGTTGAGATTTGGTTTCAGTTAAGTGCCTTAGTTGGAGTGAAATTTTGGTCTAAAAACTTCACAGCTCGATAACTTCTTTCTGGAGCGATTTCAGGCTTCGAAAGTTGGGTTGAATGAATAAATTGGTTCAACATGTCCTTCTCCTCGGTTTCACGATCGTTTTGACAGGTCGTGGGCTGAAAACGGAGTTACGGTTCAAAAGTTATGGCCGTTTCAAGTTTTGACGTAAAAAGTCAAATTTGGTCAAACCGCAACTGATCAAATCGCAACAAGTCAAGTCACAATTTGTCAAATCCCAACAAGTCAAATCACAATTAACCAAATCGCAGTAAGTCAAATCGCAAGTGTCAACTTGCAACATCAAATCGCAACTGGTCAAATCACAATCAGTCAAATCGCAACTAGTCAAATCGCAACTTGTCAACTCGGAATTAATCAAAACGCAACTTATCAAATCGCAGCAAGAATAACTCAAATCGCAACTATCAAGTCACAATCAGAATACCCAAATCGCAACGATCAAATCGCAACCAGAAGACCCAAATCGCAACTTGTCAAATCGCAGGCACTACCGGACAAGCCAGTCTCTGTCAGGCCAAATCGCAACCCCAGAAAGTCAAAAGATTCCCTTGCACATGATTTGTCAGGTCAAATCGCTACTTTTTTCCTTTTTAAGTTAAAAAGGCAAATCGCAATTTCGATGCACGAAATCGCAGCTGCAACTTTCCTTAACTAACTCAAATCGCAGCGAAGAAAGAATCCTTACGAAACTCAAATCGCAGCGAAGAAAAAATCACAAAACCACTCGAATTTGCTCAAACTTCCAATACATGACTGAAACAAGTGATCTAACTACTAAACCAAGCTTATATAACAATCTTTAACAAGAAAGTACAAGCTTTAAACACATCAAATCCACAAACAAGGTTGAATCGAAGATTTTTCCTTAAAATCTATTCGAACCAAAAACTAAGCAGATCCGGAGCGAATCAAGCTATCTCACAACTAAACAAGGTTTATACACCAATATTAAACAAGAACGTACAAGGTTTTAATAGATCCAATCACCAAACAAAGCACAAAAGAGAAATTTTTGTACTATTCTATTCGAACCAAGACAACCATAAAACTAACCATAAAACCAACGAAATTAGTGAACATGTAATCATATGAACCTAACCATGGCTCTTGATACCAATTGTATGATGTTCACTTACATATATCATACGTATGGTTATAGATCTAGCCGAATAGAAGTAAGAAAACTAGAGAGAGAAAGTGAGTTGGGAGCCTTTATAGAGAGAGAAATGATATCATACCTAAGGACTTTCTAATACTAACTATTCGGTATTGTCCATGGGTAGATCCCTCTGGCTCTGTCGGATCATAGGACGGTTTTCCTAACCTTAGCCACCTTATAACTTCATGACTGTCCTATGTTGCCGTTAAACCAAATCCTTGAAAAATCTCTCAAAGTGTTCATGATTATGAAACACATTTTGCTAACACTTTGAGAGTTTTATATTTTTCAAATGCTCCCCCTTAACATGTGCTCATATGTTTTAATTTAAAATTTGCACATGTTGGGTAGAGCTTGCACTTTTTGAATTGATCCACTTTCAGTGAACATGACCGATTCGAGACACGCTTACATCACTAGTTAGACTAGCTTGAAATTATTACCCGGCCTGGTCAAATTCACAGAAAGTTTCTCGAAACGGTATACTCTACTCAGACATATCCTCTTCGAGACACGCTTACATCACTGGTTAGACCAGCTTGAAATTATTACCCGGCCAGGATATGTCCTTTCGATTAATGACAGTTTGTATTTCGTCAATTCATTGGTAAAGTCTGAGTCACATGAGATGTCGCATCCTTTTTGCTGTAGTGCCATTTGCTCCCCCTCAATATGTGCATCGATATATGAAAGAGTTTAGCACATATGGGAGAGCTTACATTTAAGTCCAAATAATCACATTTTCATCAGAATTTCATATTTAAATCACATTCTCTCCCCCGATCAAAAATTTCAAACCATTTGAGATTTGTGATCCCAATTGATTTAAATATGTTTAGAAAATTTGGGAGAAAATGTGGTCAAGTTTTAATATATTCTGATTATGAAGCATGCTCTGCTCCCCCTTAAACCACGAGAGAGTGTCACTGCTGATGTTGCACAATGCTTAAAAAGGTGTCAGAAATTTGAACAAATACTCTCCCCCTCAATTAATGACCCGTATTCTATTTAAAGAGCTGTGGTCATTCAATTGAGCGTCAAGTATTTGTGAAAATTTAAGTCCAGTTACCACCTTGTGAAACACCAAAAACTCTCCTGAAGAATCCTAGAAGATAAAGAGTTTGTGGTGTAAAGAAGACTTCTCTTCTTATACAAGAAATGATGCACTGAATCGTACATCAAATTGAAGAAACATGGATATAAAGTAATCCATGCCCAGGTGAACATCACCCAGTTGGAGGAACAACTGTCTTTTTGGCGACATGCTTTCCCTATAGTAACGCACAGGTTGCAGTCTGAAGTAACTGCAAGCCGATTAGACATGTTTTAACCAGTTAGTATAACTTCTGCTTGAGCTTCATTTAAATTACCTTGTCATTATTGAATGATATTTCTAGGGTCGTAAATGTTATCGATAAACAGAAGACATGCCAAGAAGAACAATTTTTGGTTTTTTTTTTTTTTTTTTTTTTTTTTTTTTTTTTTTTTTTTTTTTTCTGATTTTTTAGTGTTTTTATAGGTTTTATATTTTTCTATTTTCTTTTTGATTTTAAGATATATACAAATATATACAAGGATATGTGATACAAATCATTTACTCCTCCTTTTCTTCTTGAAGACACTTGAGTGTTTCAGGAGACAAACTCTTCATGCCAAGCCGCGGGAGAATAAATTAGAACCGTTCTCTCGGAAGTGCCTTAGTGAAGATATCAGCCAACTGAAACTCCGTCCTCACGAAGTAGAGTTCAACGATCCCTTTCTCAACCTGTTCCCTTATGAAGTGATGCCTGATGTCGATGTGCTTTGAACGGGAATGTTGGACATTGTTGCAGCAAAGAGCGATAGCACTTTTGTTATCGCAATACAGAGGAATCTTGTTATATGCAAATCCATAGTCTGATAGTTGTGATCGCATCCAAAGAATTTGAGCACAACACGCAAACATGGCAATGTATTCAGCCTCTATGGAAGATATTAAAGTACTCATTTGCTTTTTTGAAGACCAGCTGACCAACTTTTCCCCAAGAAACTGAGCACCTCCCGATGTGCTTCGACAAGTATCTTGACACCCCTCATGATCCGCATCTGCATAAGCCGTGAGTTCCATTGCGGTGTCCTTAGGATACCAGAGACCCATGTGAACAGTGCCTTGAAGATATCTGAAGACCCGTTTTACCGCTTCCAGATGCTTCTTGGTGGGCTTGGACTGATACCGAGCACACATACATACAACGAACAAGAGATCTGGCCGGCGGGCGGTAAGGTACATTAAGGATCCAATCATGCTTCTAAATTTAGTTTGTTCAACCGGGATCCCAGAGAGGTCTTCATCCAACTTATATCTCTCAACCATAGGAGTGTCAACTGCATCACTTGATTCAAATCCAAATTTCTTCAATATTTCATTTGCATATTTGGATTGATTGATAAAGATGCCTCCAGGACTTTGAGATATTTGCAAACCCAAGAAGAACGACATTTGTCCCATCATAGACATTTGAAACTTAGAACTCATCTCATTAGAAAACCTATCACATTCCCTAGGATCAGAAGAGGCAAAGATGATGTCATCTACATAAATCTGAACAAGAAACAGATGTTTGCCCGATTTCCTAGTGAATAGTGTAGGATCAACAACCCCTTTGGAAAAACCATTACCCAGAAGAAACTTTGATAAAGTATCATACCACGCCCTGGGTGCTTGCTTTAGCCCATATAGAGCCTTCTTCAAACGGTAGACGTGAGTAGGATGATCAGGATCCACAAAACCTTCTGGTTGACTAACATAGACTTCTTCCTTCAGATCACCGTTTAGAAATGCTGTCTTTACATCCATTTGGTAGACAATCATATTCTGACTGGCAGCATTAGCTAGAAAGATTCTGATGGCTTCAATTCTAGCAACCGGAGCAAATGATTCTTCAAAGTCTATGCCCTCTTCTTGTCAATACCCCTTTGCAACAAGCCATGCCTTATTCTTTAAAACATCACCGTGCTCATCGAGTTTCACTTTAAAGATCCACTTTAGAGCGATAACCATTGCACACTCTGGAGGAGGCACTAATTCCCAAACTTCAAGACGATCAAACTCATGAATTAAATCTTGCATAGCAGTAAACCAACTATCTTTAGACATGGCTTCTTTGACGTCTTTTGGCTCGACTTTAGAGAGTACGGAATTAAAGAAGCACCACAGTGCATCTGTGGCAAGTTGCTTTCGAGTGGATACCGGACGAGAAGGATTACCAATGATGTTGTCAATTGGATGATCATTGGTCCATTTTCTGAGATGATCATGTGGTTGAGGGTTTTGAACTGATGTTGCTGTGTTGTGATCTCCTGAAGATGTATCAGTGGAAGACTCAGGAGCAAATACATTTTCAAATGGAACATCATCAACAGGAGCAAAAGGATTTACGTCAAAAGAATTGTCTTCTGCAGAACCTTGCTGTACCAAAGAAGACTGAATATTTGATGATGAGGACGATTGACTGGCAGATGGAGCATCTTGACTAATTGAGACAAACACAGATGGACCTTCTGAGTTAGTTGGAACTTGAGCATCAGCAACTGGAGGTACAGGTGGAGCTTCCGTTGTAGCATTACCCGTAGGTGGCTTAAAGTATTCGTCAAACATTGAATCAAACAACTTCTTCAACTCATAACTGGTGGGAGGTACATAAGGAACTGTAGGCGTGGGATTCTGTACAAGACCTGAACTAATTGGTCCAGGTGTTAATAAATTCGGTGCGGGTCCAGAACCGGTTTGTTCAGGATCCGTTTGCTCAGTCAGCTCATCGAATGTCACATGAATCGTTTCCATGATTTGTCGGGTTCTTTTGTTGTAGATTATATATCCCTTGCGATCTGGTGCATACCTAACGAAGAACCCTACGTCTGCTTTAGCCTTTAGCTTTCCCAAATCTTGACCGTCATTTATTAGATAGCACAGAGCACCGAACACTCGAAGAAAGGAAAGATTTGGTTTCTTGCAATGTATCAGCTCGTAAGGAGTTTTGTTGTGAAGAGTGTGTATCAAGGAACGGTTTTGGGTGTAACACACAGTAGCAATTGCTTCTGCCCAAAGAAACATCGGAGCCTTAGAATATATTAGCATAGTTCTTGCAGCTTCCACAAGAGTACGATTTCGTCTTTTAACAACACCGTTTTGCTGAGGAGTGCGTGCAACACTTTTCTGATGAGTTATGCCAATACTTTCATAAAATTGACTGAGTTGTTGGTTAACAAACTCAGTTCCATTGTCCGTCCGAATGATTCTGACAGTTTTGTTCAGCCTTTCTTGTAACTGCTTGATTAGTTTGATGATAACCTCTGGAGTTTCATCCTTGGTTCTCAAAAACTTTACCCATGTAAACCGAGAGTAGTCGTCGACCACCACAAGAACATATTTCTTTCCATTGATACTCTGCACTCTCATTGGTCTGCACAGATCCATGTCAAGGGTGTGAAGAACTTCCATGATGGTATTGATGGTTTTGGGTTTGTGAGTATGTTTCTTGCTTTTGCCCAATTAACATACAGAACAAAGATGATCTTTCTAAAACTTTAGTCTGGGCATGCCTCGTACAAGATCCTTGCGAGACAAGTCATTTATGGTGCCGAAGTTCAAGTGATTCAAACAACGGTGCCAAAGCCATGATTTAGTCTTCGAGGCCTTTGAAAGCAAGCATATAGGAGAGGACCTCATCATTTCTTCAATTGAGATGGTGTATAAATTGGTGCCACGACTGCCTTTATGAAGATCAACACCATCCAACTCTCAGACGAAACAAGTGTGTTTCTGAAAGTAACTTCAAGATCGGAGTCACAAAATTGACCAACAGAAAACAAGTTGTGCCCTAGTCCTTCCACATAGTATACCCGGGAAATTACACTGTCGCCAAACACATAATCTCCGTAACCTATAATTGCCCCAAAATGGTCGTTCCCAAATCTAACTGTCCCGATAAACTTTTTCACGAAATTCTTGAGCCGTGAGCGATCCCCAGTCATATGTTTTGAGCAGCCTGAGTCCAAATACCAAAGGACGATTTGTACGACCTGCATTTGAAAACAGACAATGATGGATAACAAAAAAATGTGGATCCCCACGTACAGCTGGGGTCCGTTTGGTTAGCACACACAAATTGTAACACCCCAACCCGACAAGGGTAGAGATGTCACGAAAATGGTGACATATCAGATACATACACAAGCATACATCTTCAATAATACAAAGGAAGTACAAAGGTTACAAGAATTTACAAGGAAATACAAAATTTACAAAGGAATAAACGCTAAGTCTGAAGTCATAAGTTCTTCTAATCTCTACATCAAAATAACTATCAAAGTCTTCTAAGTCCAAAAGTCTCTTCACTCAAAACCCAGCTTCCAACTAAAACCTGCCGCATGGAAAGAAATGCGGCTGAGCTTAAAAAGCCCAGTAAACAGATATATAATAAACGGAAACGAAAGTAAACGGAAATGAACAGAAGTAGCATAATGAATTAGATATAAGTAAAGGTTTAGGACAGTCATCCACCACGAGCCCAGAATCATATCACATCATATCATATCATATCTTCATAATCGTATGGAGGGGAGACCTCTCAGACAATCAGATAATATGAGGGGTGTCCTCATTCTTCAAACCAAATAATATGAGGGGTGTCCTCATTCTTCAAATGGAGTAGCTAGCTCCCAGGGGTGTGAAAGGAGTGGATTGCACCCAGCCCCAGTCACCATATCATATCATATCAAAGCATATCATATCAGAACATATCTAGGATGCATCTATACGCCCCCCAAACAAATCATATTGGCCATAACAAATCATAAAGCGCGCATAACATATCATAGTGGGGACGGTGTGCAACATCACTCGAGCACACTAGAGTCATGCCATTGGTGCATCAATGACACGGCCATGTTACCTTCATGGCTAGGAAACATATTTGGCTCGGGTATCAAACTGGGGTCAAAGGTCAAAGGTTCATATCAAAGCAAGGGTTCATATCACAGCAAAGGTTCATATAGTCATAGTCCAAATCTCAAGGTTCATATCAAAGGTTCACATGCCATAGGTTCAAATCAGAAGACAAGAGACCGAAGGCACCTTATTAAAAGGGCAGAATATCCGTACCTTATACTGCACGTGCAACCACAACAGAAAATATAAAGATCGGAAATGAACTCCATCTTCAGCGAATCTACACGAATTTATGATCGTTTGATTAATAACTTATATTAAATCAGATTGCTTATTTTAGTCGGCTCTTCCATTTTAAGTAATCTTCTATTTTAGGCAGGTTTCCCGAATTAGTAAGTTTCCATAATTAGTAAGTTTTGGGGTCACAAATGACAATTAAATAAATTTAAAGGTTTAGTGAGATCAATAAGTTTTATTTAAGATAATTACCAAGGTCTAGGTCTAATTGTGTAAACTTTTAGAATTTAGGGTCTAAAGTGTCAATTTAACTTTTGGCTTATAGTAACAACCTGTCACGAACTACACATGCAATCCTTCCTTCTCATTTGTTTACGTAAAACAAATTAGCTTCATTTCATTTTGAAAATATATTAATGAATGCATGAAATCTTATTATATGACATTCAACACATTTTCATTTCATTTTGATAGTAGTCAAAGTATATTCTAGCATATATATATACAAATATGAAAGCATGCTTCAAAACAAATGACTTTCTTTTACAACCTTTCTTAACGTGCGACATAACCAGGCCAGAAAAAGGAACATGCGACTCACATGAGACTTGCGACTCGACTTAGAACAATATAGCTTAGTCGAACACTCCTACGACTCAACCCATTAACGAAGCAAGGTAGTTATACAAGTTGCGTTATATATATTTTACGTGGCAAAGGTTTTAGTTTTATCTTCTTATGACCAAACGAGACAGTTTCAAAACAGTACAAACCTTATTCTTTTACTCCATCATGCAAGCATGTTTATACTAGTTTTAGGCACGATTCGACACAAGACACACACTCCGCGAGACATGATTGAAACCGAAAATACAACCACGGCTGAACGTACACAACACCAAGATTCAACGAGATATACCCGAACCCACAACCCGACGTACAACAGCCATACGATTTTTATAATATGTAGCATCAAAACATGGCTCGACGTCTTTTGTTAATAAGACTCGTGCGATATAAGCTTCCAAAATACGTATTATACTTCTTATATATATATTTGTTCAACGATAGCATGAATTAATATATGTTCAAACGATGGCATGAATTATACTTCTTATATATATTATATATTATATAATATATATATATTATATATTATATATATATACTTCTTATATATATATATATATATATATATATATGATGGCCTGAATTAATATAACGATGGTAACACAAGATTTAGATTAGGTTGTTTTAGTCACTCAGATTCGCAACATATATGTGTGTCGAAATAGAAAAGAAATACAAGGTGGATTAGTGATACCTTTGATGAGCCGAATAAGAAAGAACAGGAAGAACAACAATGATTAAACAACTCTAACCCACAACCCTAACAGCAACAATTCTAGCACCCACGGCTAGGACCACCACGGCAACACCTTTAAGGATCACGAACACCGCAACGGGGTCTTCGAATATATGGATTTGATAGAGAAAAAGTAGCAGTTTTGAATGTCTGTTGATATGGTTTATTGTTTCGCATGACAGGGAGGAAGAAGGAGAAAAAAAAATGCTTTATATGAAGAAGGATTTGGTGGAGCGTCTCCCACCTTCTTGGCAAGTAATAAAGTTCATTAAATTGAATTGATTTGTTTTAGAGTAAACTGCAAAATACATCCCTGTGGTTTACACCTTTTGGCACTTTACATCCCTGTCAGAAACTATTGGCAATATACATCCCCCGTTAGGCAAACGTTTGCCACATTACATCCCTGAGTTGGATGGGCGTTATGTTTCTCCGTTAAAGTGTTTGCATCGTTAGTCCTTCTGTTAAAATGTTTGCACAGTTAGTCCTATGGGTTAAGTCTATTTGCACCGTTAGTCCTTCGTTACGTTTTCGTCTAGTTTTTTACGTTTTCGTCCGGTTTTTTACGTTTTCGTCCGATTTTTTACGTTTTCGTCTGTTTTATTACGTTTTCGCCCGATTTTTTACGTTTTCGTCCGATTTTTTACTTTTGTCTGTTTTTTTCGTTTCGTCCGATTTTTTACGTTTAGTCCGATTTTTTCGTTTTCGTCCGATTTCCTTCTTTTTTTACTTTTCATCATTTTTTACGTTTTCGTCTGTTTTTTTACGTTTTGGTCCGATTTTTTACATTTTCGTCTGTTTTTTTAAGTTTTCATCCATATTTTTACGTTTTCGTCTGTTTTTTTACGTTTTCGTCTGATTTTTTACGATTTGTCTATTCTTCTAGTTTTTGTCGATTTTTTACGTTTTCATCCGATTTTTTTACGTTTTCGTCTGCGTTTTTTACGTTTTCGTCTGATTTTTTACATTTCGTCTTTTTTTAAGTTTTTGATCCATTTTTTTCTTTTCGTCCTTTTTTTACGTTTTCGTCTGGTTTTTACGTTTTCGTTATTTTTTACTTTTCGTCTGTTTTTTTACGTTTTCGATCCATTTTTTACATTTTCGTCCCTTTTTTACGTTTTCGTCTATTTTTTACGTTTTCGTTCGGTTTTTTTACGTTTTCGTCCATTTTTTACTTTTCGTCTGTTTTTTACGTTTTCATCCTATTTTTTACATTTTCGTCTGATTTTTTTCGTTTTCGTCATTTTTTTTTTACGTTTTCGTCTGTTTTTTTTTACGTTTCGTCGATTTTTTTACGTTTTCGTCAATTTTTATTTTCGTTGTTTTTTATGTTTGTTGTTTTTTTTAAGTTTTCATCATTTTTTACGTTTTCGTCTGTTTTTTTAAATACGTTTTCGTCTTTTTTTTTTATTTACGTTTTGTTCTCTTTTTTACGTTTTCGTCCGATTTTTTTTGTAAAAAAAATAGACGAAAACGTAAAAAAATAGATGAAAACGAAAAAAATCGGACGAAAACGTAAAAAAAAGAACAAAACGTAAAAAAATGGACGAAAACGTTAAAAAACAGACGAAAACGTAAAAAATGGATGAAAACTTAAAAAAACAGACGAAAACGTAAAAAATGGATGAAAACTTAAAAAAACAGACGAAAACATAAAAAAACAGACGAAAATGTAAAAAATTGGACGAAAACGTAAAAAATTCGGACGAAAACGTAAAAAAAACATACGAAAACTTAAAAAAATGGATGAAAACGTAAAAAATTGGACGAAAACGTAAAAAAACAGACGAAAACGTAAAAAAAATGGACAAAAACGTAAAAAAAATGGATGAAAACGTAAAAAAACAGACGAAAATGTAAAAAATCAGACGAAAACGTAAAAAAAAGACGAAAACGAAAAAAATCGGACAAAAACTTAAAAAAATAAACGAAATCGTAAAAAATTGGACGAAAACGTAAAAAACAGTCGAAAACGTAAAAAAAAACAGACGAAAACGTAAAAATATGGATGAAAACGTAAAAAAACAGACGAAAACGTAAAAAAATGGATGAAAACGTAAAAAAACAGACGAAAAGGTAAAAAATCGGACGAAAACGAAAAAAATCGGACTAAAACGTAAAAAATCAGACGAAAACGTAAAAAAACAGACGAAAACGTAAAAATATGGATGAAAACGTAAAAAAACAGACGAAAACGTAAAAAAATGGATGAAAACGTAAAAAAAACAGACGAAAAGGTAAAAAATCGGACGAAAACGAAAAAAATCGGACTAAAATGTAAAAAATCGGACGAAAACGTAAAAAAACAGACGAAAACGTAAAAAATCGGACGAAAACGTAAAAAATCAGACGAAAACGTAAAAAATAGGACGAAAACGTAAAAAACCGGACGAAAACGTAAAAAACTAGACGAAAACGTAACGAAGGACTAACGGTGCAAATAGACTTAACCCATAGGACTAACGGTGCAAACATTTTAACAGAAGGACTAACGATGCAAACACTTAACGGAGAAAGATAACGCCCATCCAACTCAGGGATGTAATGTGGCAAACGTTTGCCTAACGGGGGATGTATATTGCCAATAGTTTCTGACAGGGATGTAAAGTGCCAAAAGGTGTAAACCACAGGGATGTATTTTGCAGTTTACTCTTGAATTTATTTGTTTTTATGTCTTAGTTATTATCAGCCGAGAATTGTGGGGTTTGTATGGAAATGATGTGAATCAAGCGACTAGCTAGCTGAGCTATATATGATTTGAAATATATATGATTTGAAAATTGATATCAAGGATAACGTGAGTGATTATGTCCATGTGCAAACCATATAAGACAAGGACTAATAAACGTAATTTTTTTTTTTTTTTTTTTTAATTTTGCATTTGTATTAATATTTATATAGGCCTATCGCTTAGGTTAATTTTAATTTAATTATATCAATATAGTTTTAGGTGCCAAATAAATTATTTCAAGACATAGGTAAAAGTTCAAATTATTTACGAAAAATGGGAATCCGAAATTTAGGGTTTTACACAAATTCTGGAACTACATGTTTCATAGATGCAACTGTATTTATAGTGGAAATTACACTAGAAGAAGCAATTGACCTAGTAGTAGGGCATTGTGTCACTAAAGGCAACATTCGACCAGTTGGTTTCCATTCCTTAACCTTCACTACTTTATGGTTATTCAATTTAGTTAAGGGGCACTGATCTCCTAAAGTGAGCTTCCTTCCAGTGGGTCTCCATTGATACCCAACATTTGCAAACGTTTTTCCTGTTGCCTTCTAAACTTTCTTACTTGTTTAAGTTTTTCTAACATTCTTAACATGGGGTTGTACAGGAGACATCAAAAATGACACAACACAATCATCATGATTAGCAGAAATTAAACCTTCGTTACATGTTTTACAGACAACATTAGAATTCGAATTAATTACAATACTTTTGATACTAGAATCAACACGATTCATTCTACTCATTGCAAACTTATTGTTCTTAAGTTGGGCTTCTACTTTCTTCTCGTGACCACTCTTAGCTGGCGCAGTCCTATCTTTCCTTGCATTGCCTCTAGGCTTTGACCCGCTAGCTTTGGTGTCATATTTTACTCCTGTAGAAGTAATGATGGGAACATTAGTTTGTTTTACTGTCATTTGCTTTCCTGACTTTGACGTGCTGGGTTCTGATGTTCTCAGTGGTAGATCAAAGATTACGTGCTTGTTTTTAGTTGTAGATGATGATGCAACAAATCTATCTCTTTTGTTATCAATCTTTGGGCCAGTGCCAATGACGTATTCTAAAAATTCCTGAGACCTTTTAGTGAGGAAGCAGGCATCCACAACTGCTTTATCAAGTGGTTTTTCTATCCTATCCTCCTCTGCAATCTCACGAAGTATATCTAGGCTATCCTTAAGGTGATTGAGATAAATTTGATGGGCAGACCTATTGTTCCTAAGGGGAATTGGAATAGGCACAACATCAACATCATACTTTCTAACAACAGAAACCTTTGGAGCAACATTATCACAAATGCCAATTGGCATTTTCCCTTTCACCTGAGTCTTAAGATTCTCAATTTCATTTAGCAAAGAAGTTATCTTTTCATTATGACTGTTTTGTGTGACTTTAATTGAGTCATATAACTTTTTCTGTTTGATTTTTGAATTTTCAGCTCGAAAACACTCATTTTCACAGTGTAACTTATTCATAGTGTCCTGATAGTGAAAATTCTGGGAATCCAAAGACGATGGTTTATTGGTGCCAATTGCTTCACTCTTATTTGACTTTAATTGGGCAATTTGAGCCCTCAATTGTCGAATCGTGTTAGTGTGAGCTTGAATTTTTTCATCACGTTTACTCAATTCAAAATATGTATCAAATTCAGGAGCATCCAGAGATGTCTTGGCATTTGATATTTTACATTTTTCTTTTAAGTGTTGATATTTTAATTGTAAATTAAGATGATCAACTTCTAGTTTTGAAAAATGCTTGACCATGTTATCAAGGTCATTATTTTAAATTTTCTCTTGCAGTTTCAAATTCTCCCCCTCAATCTCAACAACACGATTCTGGGTAACATTCAATGCAATAGAATACTCATGAAATTGACAGGCAGTTTGATAACGCTCAAATCTAACATGTTTTTAGGAGCGTTATGGTGGATTTTTATGCATATATATTGATCAATTTTATGAACTTTTGGTACTTAATGAAGTATATTTTATATTTTAGGTTCATGGAAGCTCAAGTACAAGAAAACAAAGAAAAAGATGAAGAAATGATCAATAAACGAAGATTTATGCATGTACGAAGAATTCCCGACAAATGAAAGTCTCTTGGAGTATATTCGAGAAGATAAATTCATGAAGTTGTCACTCCAAAGACTCAAGAATAAAGCACAAGAGGGAAAACGAGAAAAGAAATGAAGAAAAGAAGCTCAAACGAAGAATTATTGGAAGACTCGTTGTTCACGACACACCTTCACCATTTTGGCCATAACTTGAGCATACGAACTCGGATTTAGTTGATTCAAGCGGCCACGGAAAGCTAAGAGAAAAATCTACAACACAAGTGTATCCAACCGATCGGTATGGGCCCGCATCCAAATCGGATGGAGCTCCAACCGATTCGGTTGGATGAAATACCGATCGGATGGAGTTGACTGGTCAGCCAAAACTTCACTACTAAGATTCCAAACGTGTACAAGCCAATTCTAGATCCTTCCCAAGTGTATTCTAGGCTATTCTACTCTGCTTGGAGGCCAAGTTGAGCATTAATACCCCTAGCCTTGAAGAGTAGTATAAATAGAACCATTTGGCTAGTGTTTTCATATACCATTCTCATCCAACTATTAATCCAATTCATGTAATCTCTAAGAATATCTCTCTTAACCACCCAACACCCTTTTCCAAAGGGGTTGGGGGGAATGGTTGGTCGAAAGTCATAGGAAACAAAGAAGAATTGTATTCCATCTTATGAACTTTGGTATTTTCTCTTTTAATATTAAGCATGTTTGTTTCTTTGATTGTGTTGATTCTTATTTGTCTTGTGAATGATGTCTTAATACTTGTTTGGTTTATATGATAACTTGTGATAATAGGATGTTTGGATAATATTAGTGTTTGTTTGGATTATGATGATAACATCATATTTGGTTAAATTGGATCTTGTTATTGTTTATTGTTTTGATTAATTATTGTTGAGTCTATATGTCAAAAGGATTCTCAATAGTGGTTGATTTCAATTCATTAGTCGACGAATGTTTTGGTCTTGTACTTTGTGACGATTGTATGAGAAACTTAATAAGCATAACAAGTAAATGTTTAATTTGGATTAAAGGTCGAAAGACATCTTTTGAATATGTGTTCTAATCATTATCTTTCAAGTAAGTGGAACTTCACAAATTGATGACATCAAAGTTATGGGTTGAAAGAACTCTTTGTTTGTTGTTGGTTTAGGCATGAGTTTTATGACATGACCAATTGATTAAGACTTATGTATATTTGATTTATAAAACGCTAAGCTATTATAATTGGTTCTATAGGTCGAAAGGATTACCCATGATAATATGTTTTCCAAACTAGTAAAGGCTTACACCAAGTCCTTACACCAAATCCTAGTAAAGGCTTACACCAAGTTCTTACTCACTTATTATCATTACCAAACATGTATGTTCTTTGTGTGCTTACATCATGCTTTTATAATTGTTTTTCATGTTGGTTTGATCCGTGACAATCATAACCATTGACTTGTTACTTGCTTAAACAAACAAACGACACTTGAGTGCAACCAAGTCTCTTGGGACGACCTTGACTTACCACAACCTCTATACTATAATTGACTAGGGTATACTTGCCCGAATGTGTTCCTAGTTAACCGGTAATTCTTGTTTATAAATTTAAAACCTTTTGCGAACGCATCAAGTTTTTGGCGCCGTTGCCGGGGACTTGCTTTGCACTTGTTTGTTCTTTTGTTTGTCTTCTTGTTTGAAAGATTCTTTGTTTGCTTGTTATATTGATCGATTGATTGCTTGCTAGTTTGTTCGTATGCTATATTGCTCTTGCTCATGAATGATTGTTTCTTTGTTCTTGTTTGATTGTTTGCTTGTTTGTTTGCTCATGATGTTTGCTTAAATTGCTTCCCTTGATTTTTGTCTCAAAAATTTCCCATTTCTCATATTTTCTAAAAACGTCTTGGCATAAAAACAAAATTTTTGGTGTTGGGATTTGGTTTCATGTTTTCTAAAAATGCTCATTCAAATGTTTGCTTCATAAGATTGCTCAAAAGTTTTGCGAAAAAAAAAAAACCACCCAAACAACCCCAACCGAATCGGATGGATTTCCATCCGATCGGATGGAGCTCTCAGTAAAAAAAAAAAGATTTTTTTTTTAAGTTTTGTTATTTTTCGTTTTCTTTAGTATTTAATGTTTGGTTTATGTTAGTTAAAGTTTATAAATGAAACCTTAAAAAAAAAAGAAAAAAGAAAAAAAAAGAAAAAATTACCGAGCCTTCTATCCGATCGGTTTGACATTCAACCGTTCGGCTGGACCACCCAAATCATTCCAACCGATGAGTCACCACCCGTAACCGATTCGGTTGGAGGCTTCTGTCCCATTTCTCTTTTTTTTTTTAGTTTGTGTTTTTCTTGTTTTGTGAGTTTTATGTTTTATATGTTATGTGATCTCTTGCATGTTTTTGTGTTTCTTTTTGTTTTAAGTGTCGTGTTATGTTCTTGGTGTTCTTCTAGTATATATGTGTTTATGTGTTTTATTTACTTGTGTTTATTTTCGTGATTGTTACCTTAAGTCTTCTTGTTTTATTTTGTCAATAAAAAAGTTTTAAGTAAAACTTGTTTTCATGAAAAAAAAAAAAAAAAAAGAGTAAAAAGTTTTTCCGAGCTGTCCAACCGATCGGATGTGCAAACATCCGATTCGGTCGGAAGTTGCATGATTTAACGAATTGTCCAACCGATCGGTTAGATACCCTGACTGATCGGATGGAGCTCTCGGTAAATTTTGTTAATCTCCAACCGATTCGGTTTGACACCCAACCGATCGGATGGACCAATCGGTAAAATAAAAAAAAAATGTTTTTCATTTTTCGTATTTTGGTTCTTGTGTGTTTGTGTTTAGATCGAATAAGTTTAAATGTCTTTTTATTTTTGCAAGAGTATCATTTCTTTTATTCTACTTAAATTGTTTTTTTTTAATTTTGTTAATTTAGTACATTGTGAATAAACAAGTACTTGTTTTAAAAATAAAATGTTTTGAACTTTGTGGGTATGTTCACTGGAAACCCTCACGAGAATTCACTCGTCCACTCGGGCCACCGAGGGGTTTAAAAGGCTTGTTGCATACGCTAAATGCAATCGTGATGCTTACGAAAGTGAGTTTTAGAATTTTACGTGTTTTTTGTAGTTTAGTTTATTTTTGCAGATTTAATAAACTCTTGGAGATTGGATTATTGATGATATTATACTTGGTGTGGAGATGTTTTGTTGAACGAGAAATCACGTAAGCTTAAGCTAGAATTTGCTTAGCACATTATCATATGGAGTTCGATTGCGACATATGGATTTCTTGGCCCGGGAAGTTTCGTTTCTCTTGGATTATTTATTTACTCATTTATTTTCCCTATTTTACATGCTTTGAAGTTTATTTTTCACAATGAGTATAATCGTAACTTAAGTGTGGGGGGAAGTAGATAGTGGAAAACGAAACTAATTTTCAAATTTATAATTTTTGAGGCCAATTTAAAATTTTGTATACTTGTTTGCCCTTGTGATCTAATTGTTTTCACGCTTTTAGGATAATATATTAGAATAACTGGATCATTCCACTGGTGAAATCTGTAATTTTGAAAAATTCGAGATGTGTCCCGATTAATATTGCAATCCATTCTGGGATCGATATCATTTGCTAGCACATATTATAGCCCTTTCCACTAAATTGTGAGGATTTGAGCCTGTTCTATATATATAGCATACATCTTTTATTCTTGGATCTTTTTCTATGAGTGTGCCGGTGATTTTATTTATTCTAGAACTTGTACTTGTAAATCATTACCAGACCGCAGTAAGATCGCATTCGTGTGATATAAGTGTATTCGTGTGATAAAGAGGCATCCTTAGGAATAAAACCAAATGGCCTTCCGTTTACATCTAATGATATATTAGCTAGCCACATCAGTTAGTTAACCACCCATATGAACCCATTTGTTAGTGCTCATCTTTAGCGCTAGATACCCCTAGTTAAACCCTTCGAGCCATCCTTTTCATTTTTGGTTAAATCCAGAAAATAAAAAATATTTTACACTTTAAACCTTAGCCTACCCTCTGTCAAAGTCTAAACGGTGGGTTGCTAGTTGCTTGGATGTTGGATTGTTTTTGATGATTATTAGTTAGCCACACTTTGCCATTCGTGTGTGCCATTCCGACAAAGATGAAGGTGGCCAACTTCTTATTTGTATTTTTGTGGTGTATGCTTATGCGAAGTGTGGGGGAGATGTGATGTATGGAAGAGAGGTGTTGAAAAAAAAATGTGAAACGAAAAAAAAAATGAATAAGTCATCAAAGAAAAAAAAAAGAAAGAAAGAAAAAATATGTGTGATGACAATTATAGCCAATGTGCTATATTATTATGAAGATGAAGGAAGATGAAGTATCTTTGAGATATCGATTAGCCAATTTGCTAAGACGTGATATACATATATATTTGGTGATGGATATGTGAAGAGGAGAAGATTGTAACTATAATCATTTTCGGATTTGTGGTTTGTTCGGTGACTAGCAACATGGGTATTAGACTTGACTTTATTTTTTTTCTTTTAAAACCAATTTCATAAATACTCCCATGCTTTATCCCTACCCTTTTGACTTTGTGAAATTATCAAGTGTATTGACATGTAGTGACCATACGATTTCTTGAGGAATTAGGTAGCGTCGTTAGCGAGCTAGGGCGTGTTTTGGTGACCATCCGTTATGCAAGTAGCGTTGTTAGCGAACCAAGGTACAATCTAGTGACCATCCGTTATTTGGTGATGCAAGAATTCGTTGTTAGCGAGCTATTATGTTTTGCACGAGATAGTTGCACGTAAGTTTGATATTACCCTTTAAGCCTTAAACCCAAATAAAAGACCTCTTTAGATGTTTACACTTTGTGCTTACGCCACGTCGGTGGAGTTTTGTTTCTTGTACAAGCCTATGGTAATAAACGGATCATGACTGAGCGATGAGTGTGATTTATCTTATATGTACTCCACTGCCAAAATAAATGAGTGATTGAGTGAATTATACTTCGTTTCTTTTTCGTGAGGTGTTTAAAAATGTTACTCAAGCAAGAAAATCTTCATACATCTCGGTTTTTCACCATAACGCTTAAAAATGATGAATCGTATCATGTACTTGTACTTGGTAGATTTGCATCATAATTTTTACAATCATTTTTCATGCACCACGTGGGATCTATTTTTCTTAATATTTGCTTGAGGGCAAGCAAACCTTTAAGTGTGGGGGAGTTTGCGCTCATTTTTCGCTTATTTTCTCTTTTATTATTAAATATATATAAAAATAAATAAAAAAATAAAATAAAATAAAATAAAATAAAAAATTATGATTTGTCCAACCGATCGGATGTGCGCGCATCCGATTCGGTTGGCATGCTGCATGTTTCTACGAATTGTCCATCCGATCGGATGGAGATGCAAACCGATCGGATGGATGCCTCGTTAAAGTTTTCAAAAGTTCAAATTTTCTTTTCGTTTTGTCATGTAGGTTTGAATTTTAATTTTTATTTTCTTAGATTTGCTTGAGGGCAAGCAAAGTTCAAGTGTGGGGGATTTGATAACGCTCAAATCTAACATATTTTTAGGAGCGTTATCGTTGATTTTTATGCATATATATTGATCAATTTTATGAACTTTTGGTACTTAATGAAGTATATTTTATATTTTAGGTTCATGGAAGCTCAAGTACAAGAAAACGAAGAAAAAGATGAAGAAATGATCAATAAACGAAGATTTATGCATGTACGAAGAATTCCCGACAAATGGAAGTCTCTTGGAGTATATTCGAGAAGATAAATTCATGAAGTTGTCACTCCAAAGACTCAAGAATAAAGCACAAGAGGGAAAACGAGAAAAGAAATGAAGAAAAGAAGCTCAAACGAAGAATTATTGGAAGACTCGTTGTTCCCGACACACCTTCACCATTTTGGCCATAACTTGAGCATACGAACTCGGATTTAGTTGATTCAAGCGGCCACGGAAAGCTAAGAGAAAAATCTACAACACAGGTGTATCCAACCGATCGGTATGGGCCCGCATCCGAATCGGATGGAGCTCCAACCGATTCGGTTGGATGAAATACCGATCGGATGGAGTTGACTGGTCAGCCAAAACTTCACTACTAAGATTCCAAACGTGTACAAGCCAATTCTAGATCCTTCCCAAGTGTATTCTAGGCTATTCTACTCTGCTTGGAGGCCAAGTTTAGCATTAATACCCCTAGCCTTGAAGAGTAGTATAAATAGAACCATTTGGCTAGTGTTTTCATATACCATTCTCATCCAACTATTAATCCAATTCATGTAATCTCTAAGAATATCTCTCTTAACCACCCAACACCCTTTTCCAAAGGTGTTGGGGGGAATGGTTGGTCGAAAGTCATAGGAAACAAAGAAGAATTGTATTCCATCTTATGAACTTTGGTATTTTCTCTTTTAATATTAAGCATGTTTGTTTCTTTGATTGTGTTGATTCTTATTTGTCTTGTGAATGATGTCTTAATACTTGTTTGGTTTATATGATAACTTGTGATAATAGGATGTTTGGATAATATTAGTGTTTGTTTGGATTATGATGATAACATCATATTTGGTTAAATTGGATCTTGTTATTGTTTATTGTTTTGATTAATTATTGTTGAGTCTATATGTCGAAAGGATTCTCAATAGTGGTTGATTTCAATTCATTAGTCGACGAATGTTTTGGTCTTGTACTTTGTGACGATTGTATGAGAAACTTAATAAACATAACAAGTAAAGGTTTAATTTGGATTAAAGGTCGAAAGGCATCTTTTGAATATGTGTTCTAATCATTATCTTTCAAGTAAGTGGAACTTCACAAATTGATGACATCAAAGTTATGGGTGGAAAGAACTCTTTGTTTGTTGTTGGTTTAGGCATGAGTTTTATGACATGACCAATTGATTAAGACTTATGTATATTTGATTTATAAAACGCTAAGCTATTATAATTTTTTCTATAGGTCGAAAGATTTACCCATGATAATATGTTTTCCAAACTAGTAAAGGCTTACACCAAGTCCTTACACCAAATCCTAGTAAAGGCTTACACCAAGTTCTTACTCACTTATTATCATTACCAAACATGTATGTTCTTTGTGTGCTTACATCATGCTTTTATAATTGCTTTTCTTGTTGGTTTGATCCGTGACAATCATAACCATCAACTTGTTACTTGCTTAAACAAACAAACGACACTTGAGTGCAACCATGTCTCTTGGGACGACCTTGACTTACCACAACCTCTATACTACAATTGACTAGGGTATACTTGCCTGAATGTGTTCCTAGTTAACCGGTAATTCTTGTTTATAAATTTAAAGCTCGGTGAACGCATCACAGTTAAAGTAGAATCAGTGGAAGTATAAAATATATCCTGTGCAATACATCTAGCAATCAAATTCTCTTTGGTGATGAGAATGTTCTTTCTCTCGATCTCACGGCTCTTAAGTTCTATCGCATTTTGAGCTACCTCATTTTCCATATCTTTAAACACTACTTTCATTTCATTTACTTCAGTTTCAAGGGTGTTTTGCATTCCTTCAAACTGTTCCTTAAGTAATTTAAAGAATGGGATGACCTCAGTTAAGTAACACCTTTTTGTCTATTCAAAACCCCTTTCCCCCTCAGTAATTCCGGTTGGTGTAATTCTCTTCTTACATGTTTTATCAAAATCAGCAAATAGTTGACAAAGTACATATATGCTAATTAAGGTTTTACATTTAGTAGGAACAGTCAAAGGAACCAAATGCCTAGGTATATTGGGAGGATACACCGTCGCAGCTGCAATTTTCCTAAGGGATGGAGTTTTGGCTTCAAGCTCATCGGCCTTTCTCTTTTCCATATCTAAAGACCAAAATATTTGTTCAGGCGTTAACTTCTTTTGAGGTGCAAACACAGTCAATCGATTCTCCTCATAATAATCATGGGGTTTGACTATTATTCGATTGGATATGCATTTGGGATCCTTCATTTTCTCATTCATTCTTTCTCTATTTCTCACATCTATCTCATTACTCTCTTCTAAAGATGAAACATCAGGTGGGGCATGACTAGGCATAATCATCACATTGGCATCATATAAGGCAGGTTGGGCTACTTTAGCTTTCTTAAGGAGAGCTAATTTAGGTTCACCTACATTACTTTCACTATGCTTATCACACAACTTTTTGTGCTTTTGAAGCATTTGAACCGTTTGTCTAGATTGGTCTTGCGTGTACAACTTATTTTCAAGCTTATTCTTTAAGGTTTTAAGTCTTGAGAAATCATTTAAGAGTTGTGTTTCTTTTTCCTTGAAATCTTGTTTTAGTGTATTTACGTGCTCTAGGGCCTCCTGTTTTTGTTTAACAGTCTGATCCAGCTGTTTTTGCAAAGAATTCAACTCTTGTTTTAATGTTTCCTCCCTTAAATTACGCTCAGTTATAAGTGTACGCATTTGACTATCCATTTTCTGCTCACGTTCAGTTAGTTCAAATTTAGCACGTTGTTCATAAATTGCCACCTGATCTTTATATATGTATATTCTAGTGGTCAAGGTGTCATCAGGGACAAACTCAGTTTTTTCATGCCACTCACAAGCATTATCTACCACACAGGCATTATCTACAACACAAGCAATATTTTCAACAAAAGATGCACCACCTTGTACATCAGACACGTTGTTGTGATTCACATATTGTTCATATGGAATAATATTACTATTTCCCATGTCAACAGTATCTGAATCAACCCCATCTGTCTGTTGTACTTCGTTGGGAATCTTTTGTTTATCAACCACGTTATATGTGTCATAAAGCTTTAGTACCTCAGAAATCACAGATGCATTGGAGGAACCAGCTTGTTGAGGTGATGAGACAACAGAGGACAAATTAGCCATGAAGATTGTTTGAGCTATTGGTTCATCATCCACATCAGAGTCAAAAGCATCAACAACATCTTTTCCTTGAAATAGTCTTAGTTCTGAGGAGGTTTTGGTTGATTGCAGTTTCTGGCAATGTGTCCAAGTCCACCACAGTTATAACACTTGGGCTGTTTCCCCTGCCCCTGATTTGCATTCCCTACTCTGATCTGCACATTACCTCGACCCATGTTCCTTTGATTCAAGTTTTGCCTCCCCTGAACATTTTGAACTACAATTCTTCCATCCTCCATCGTTGCCAGATTGCGTGGGTTTGATGAGGTTCTGAGTTGATTGTTAGTCTGAGGGAGTGTTGCTTTAAATTGTTGAACAAGTAAGGACACTTGGTTGGTAAGGTTATCAATCATTTTGTCGGTGTGAGAGTAACCTGAATCCAGTTGTGGACTCATAGCAGATGGTGATGAATAGGGATGAGGATAAGCTTGGTCACATGACAATTGGTTGATTGGTTGAGCACTTGCAACAAATGCCAGTGGATCATTTGGTGCAGTTGGATTGAGTTTTTCTCTCAACAGACGATCATAAGTAGCATGTTTCTCATGTTGTTGTAGATAGGCATACAACTGTTCATAATTTGTTTCTCCCAGACCTTTGTTGAGTTTTACTGCAGTAACAAATCTGTCCCATTCTGGAGTCATGTTGTTTACAAACTTTGAGTTAAGTTGGATGTTGGGCATAGTCATTCTGATGATCCTCATGTCATTTACCAACTTATGAAATCTCACATAGTAGTCTGTAATGTTCTCACCCGGGTTCATCTTAAAGTGTTCAAACTCGTCATACAACTGTGACTCACAATCTTCCTTTGTGAGTTTGATCCAGCCAAAAGCATTTTGACGTTGTCCCACACTGCTTTTGCTTCAGTGTTGAAGTTGATGAGTTTGTAAACATCTTTGGGCAGACCTTGAATGACAATGTTTGAGGCTCTAATATCTGCATCATACCTCTTTTTTTCTTCCTCATTAAGATCATTGTAAGTTCGAGGCCTGTCGATTCCCAAAGTGACAGTTCCATCTTCACCAGTAGTAACAGCGTCTCTGGTGGTGCCCATCTGAAATGGTCCTTCATCTATGGATTTAAGAATGTTAAATCCATTTTCTTTGCCCAAGCAATAAAGCCTTATTCGTTGTGCCCACGACTCATAGTCCGTCCTATCAAGCATAGGAGGACGGGTATCAGACCCTGCAGCTTGTATATCATCAGAAGCAGTACATGGTATGCTGGCCATAATGTATACGGGATTTTACAATTCTTGTGATTTAAATCGAGTAATCGACTCTTTCGCGGGATTTTCTAAAATCACCAAGAGAAACCGTAAAACTAACAAGAATGACCAAGAGTAGATTGCGATACTGATTTTCAAAATGCAAGTCATAGAAAACCAAATCTCAATTGATCAAATCGCAATAAGTCAAGTCACAGATTGTCAAATCGCAACAATTCAAATCACAAAATAACCAAATCGCAATATGTCAAATCGCAAGTGTTAACTCGCAATGTCAAATCGCAAACAGGTCAAATCGCAATCTGTCAAATCGCAAAAAGTCAAATCGCAGCTTGTCAACTCGCAATTAATCAAATCGCAATTTAGTCTAGCGTAAGTCAAATCGCAAAGATCAAATCGCAATGACTCAAATCACAAGTCACAGTCTCAAATCGTAACTGAGTATGCTCAAATCACAATAAGCAAATCGCAACCTGACTGCCCAACTCGTAACTATCAAATCGCAACCAGAATACCCGAATCGCAACTGACAACTCGCAACCAAAACTGCCCAAATCGCAACAACCAAATCGCAACGCTACCGGACAAAACAGTCGCTATCTGATCAAATTGCAATGCACAAACCGACAGAGCAGTCACTATCCTTGCGTTTTTTCTTCTTTTCCCTTTAAAGTAATAATCCAAATAGCAATTGAGAGGCGCACCAAATCGCAGCTTCAAAATTCCTTAACACACTCAAATCACAACGAAGAAAGTCCTTTCGAGACTCAAATCGCAACGAAGAATACCTTCAACCAAGTACACGAATTGACCAAATACTCCAATAATCGACTGGAGCAAGCTATCGAACAACAAACCAAAGCTCATACAACAATCTTTACCAAGAAAGTACAAGCCTTTTAACAAGTTTAACCACAAATGAAGCCGAACAAGAGATTTTCAATCCTATTCTATTTGAACCAAAAACTAACCATAAAACCTAAGAAATCCGTGAACATGTAATCATATGAACCTAACCTTGGCTCTTTATGCCAATTGTAAGATGTTCACTAACTTATATCACACGTATGGTTGAGATTATGGGCCGAATAGTGAAGAATTCTAGAGAGAGAAGTAGAGAGTTAGGAACCTTAGAGAGAGAAAGTGGAAGATATTAGATTAATGTGAATGAAGGTCCAACCCTCTCCCTTGGTGGGAGAGGGGTATTTATACTTACATATTAGTTTCCCCATGTGGGCTGTGGAGCGAGCTGACAGTGGGTAAAGACCCGACCCACTCCACGAATACTTAAATAATAATAATACTAATAATCCTACGAGCTAGTTAATGCTAACAGGTGGGTGACCGAGTCTTCACATGAATATTTATATTCCTAACATATAGTTTTTAGCAAACTATCAACTATCAACAGATTTGATGTGTCTTTACCAAGAGTCGTTTGCTTTGGACTAGCCAACTCTTCACTGTGAAGTATGGTGAGTTGATAACCATATAGTTTTTGGTAAACTATCAACCATAAACGGATTTAAGAAGTCTTTACCAGAAACCGTTTGCTCTGGACTAGGTGGTTCTTGATGTGGGTTAGACATGGTGAACCAATAACCATTTGTTGTGTGCACAGATCATACACTTTAAGCTCCAAAGCACCATACTTTCCAAAGAATAAAGCACTTAATTCACAAACTCCAATCAACCTGCAATTGTTAGTCCAAAACCAAGAAAACAAAGTGCAAAGCACTTGTCTTATAACTTATAAGCATATGAATAACAAATTAAACATAAGGAAATTAATTTCCTTGGGGAACCCAAGCCATTAATGACTTAGGTTTGCCTCTTGCATCAATATAGTTCATTCTCTTTAAAACAATTGATGCACTATTGGATTGGATTGGTCTCCAAATCCAACATGCTAAGGCTCTAACACCGTTGCCCATCTTTCCCTTAGCAGTGTGTTTAAACTTATCAGTACCAACTACTTGGCTAGTAGTATGAACTGCAGGCTTTGCAGTAGTAACCTTTGGTTTCCAAATTTGTTTCTTTACCACTGCTTTGTTATGAAAGGGTCTTTTAGCAGTCTTTGGTGCAGATTTGAAAAGATTTTTTTGCACTTATAACTGCTGGTTTTGGGTAAAAAGTCTTATTTGGTCTGGCAGTATGAACTGCTGGTCTAGCAGTACTAAATGATTTTGGTCTAGACTTTAATAGAACTGCTCTGGGTGTCATTCTAGAAATATTAGAGTGATTTTGAGGTCTCTCTAACTTCACCCTATGGTTTGTATACCCAGTTACCCTTTTGTTGCAAAAAGCTGCAAGATGGTCAAAAGCTCCACAATTAAAACTAGCTTTCTTGTATAGAACAAAGTCGTCACCTAGTTGGTGAGACTTGAGGTTGTTTCAATTCCTTTGGTTACCTCTGGGCTTGAGTGTGGTTCTATACATTTCACAATATCTTACTGGTTGCCTAACTTGTCTCACATTGGTTTTAGGCCTAACAGTATTATCCTTGACCACCTTGAGAACACTTGTTCTCTCTACCTTAACAGTATCAGGTTTAACCTTAACCTGATGATCCTCATCATCATTAGAAGTCCAATCCTTAGTGGTTGAAGCATCTGAATCCCTAGCAGAGGACACCTTATCCTCAGTGAGTGAAGTATTACTTGCACTCTCAAAGGGTTCTCTTACTTCTATAGGCTTGTCAACTACTACATTTTCCTTTGATTTATGATGCGTGGGTTTTGCAACCTTACAACAGGTTTTACCTCTCGAGGGATCTCAAGAGGCTTACAACCCCACCAGGCAGTGTACCTGACCGATGTAGTATAGTGTAGTGGTAAGTACGGGGGATTGATCGTTCTCCACAGGGAATAGTGTTCGTTAGGTGTGAAAGACTACTCTAATTAGGTCTAAGGGTTGAGGAAGATTCTTTTTATGTTTTTATATTTTTATGAAAGCAAGTAAAATCTCGGTTTTGAAAGAGTGGGCGGAATTAGTTGCTAGTCAACTAACCCAAAATTACTACGGATGCAAATAAAATAAAATAACAAAAATGAAAATGTGGTGAGAAACTTATGTGTAGAGAAATGTGTTTACTTAGATTTCCTTACTCCCTAACTATCTTTTACCGGTTAATTAGTGTGTATTAGTCGCGTGGATGACGGGTGTATTCCTTAATACCATTCGTGGGGTGGCGTACTTACTTCCCCAACTCTACAAGCTCCTACTTCACTCCTATGTCGAGCCGGATAGGAAGCTCCTAACATGGGATCACTAGAATTCGCTTGTGCATTAAATACAACCATAAAAACCTTTAGTACGCATTTGGTTCATGTTTCTTAAGACGTTCAAGCAAGTTACCGAATAGGAAGTTAGCCAGTTTTCTTAAGCCTAACATAGATAAACAATCATCCAATACAACTAACAACACACTAATAACCAATAATCAATAGCTAGGTTTCATTAGATCTAAGCAAACACAAGATAAATTTAGCCTAACATGTTAATCAAAAGACAAGAATAAGATAAAATCAAACAACACATAGACATATTGAATGATTAATTGATAACTTATCTTCAATGTAACATGGAAGATCTCAAGGCAAAAAGCCTTGAAAAAGAAGCTGAATTCGTCTTAGGGTTTTCTCCCAAAATTCCACACACTAAGCTCTCCTTTAATGACAAAAAATTAGAAAACTATATATAGATTTTTGGATCTGACGGCGTCACGTTATGGAGTGTGACGCCGTCACCTCGCCGCTTTTAGGGTTCCCGGATGACCTTCTCGACGCCGTACCTCTTTAGCTCTTCAAAAATCCATTCTGGCTTATCAAGGCTTGACGCCGTCTAACCTTGAACGTGACGCCGTCCCTCTTTGATTTAAGCCATGACGCCCTTGATCAAGTTAAAGCATCACGCCGTCAGAATTCACATGGTATTTTCACTGGCTTATCATGAGTAAATTTCACGTCCACCTTTTCTTGCCAAGGCATGACGCCGTCTGGGGTTAAATGTGACGCCGTCAAAGGTAACTTTCAGCCGATTTTTGAGACTTTGCCGTTTTCTTCACTTTTATGCTCCAAAAACGTCCAAAATGCCTCCTTTTCCAGATTTCTCCTCAAAAGTACCTAAAATGACAAAAGGAACGATTTAGGGAAATATTTGCTCAAATAAATACGATTTAGGGCTTAAATGACCCCTTAAAAGCGGTACACTTTTCGCTTCATCAAATATCCTTACACTTGAGATTTGCTTGTCCTCAAGCAAATGCGCTTTTATTCTAATCAAAATACAAGTTATGGGTCATTTAATGCAAACATAAAAGTAATTACAACAAATAATCGTTCCACTTCAATCATAATAAGCACGGAGATTATAAACTAGCACCTCACAAGTAGTGTTTAGATACTCACATCTCTCAAGTGTCATCAAAATAAATCTCATAAATGAAAACGGATAATATCTCTCACTACCTGTCATAGCAAATAGATTACCATAGGCTTGGGAAAGGATCGAAAACCTCCTCCACTAGGCGTAAGCACCAAAGATAAACTATCAAAGAGGGCTTTTACATGGGTTATAACGTTAGGTGTAGGGAAAAGGAAAACACGGTTTTGTTGGATAAAGGATATTTTACTGGTGGCGAGTTAAAGATCTTGATTAATTACATGTACTATACAATGTTGCTAAGCCAAGACTAGACTCGACTTAAGCTAAAAACAAAATAACAAAAACATAAAATAAACATAAAATGAAACGGGATGGTAGTCCGTATGTTTTTTTTTCTACTTTTCTTTTTCTCATTTTTTTGTATTTTTCTTGATTTTTTCGATTTTTCTTTTTTTTTTTTTTTTTTTTCATACACTCTTGCCCTACCATCCAAAATAATACATCATAGGGGCGTTGCATTCCCCTTACACTTGAACTTTTACATAACTTTACAAATTACTATTCTAATGACTCGAATTAAGATAATCGAAAAACTTGGAGTACTTTTAAAATATTTAGCACATATGGGGGTAATAAATGATGTTCTTCCCCATTACTCCATTACACTAGTACTTTACCCATGAGTCCCAATCGTCCCAAAACAATATGTACAAGGATATGACTCGACTTAGCAACCATGTAATCAATTAGATAATTAACTTGGGTTTAAACAAATGTTGTCACAATAATGCACTAAAATTGAGTGCATACAAGGTAGGCTAAGGCGATTTGGGTGTACATTTTAGTGGGGTGTAACAAATTCTTCCTTTAAGTAAAATGCTTAAAGGTCGAAACGAAAAGATAGGCTCTGAGGGGTGTACTAGGGGTATCGTGTACTAAAAATGAGTACAACGCAAAGGGTGTGGGAGAATTACTTGACCAATGTTGCCAATGTAATTATAACAAAAACACAGGTGTAAAACAATGGGTTAATCCTAATGCCTCTTATCATGTAGTAAATCTAACTACACGAATGTAGTCTCACTTGTGGCCTTGGAATGGTCCTAACGCAAGTTCTAGAATCTAAGTGCTACCGGTACACACATCATAGCATAAATGCTTTTCCTACCAATTCTAGGGGCGAACCTCACATATTTGGGGGTGGAAAATTTTTTAGTGGTACGGTTTTTGTGCTAGTCATATAACTCCTATCCGTGAGACGCTCATTAAGATCAAAGTTTCACTCCTATATGTTGTAAAAATATTTTAAATTTGGCACTAAATTTACCTTAACAAGTATTTCTCTCAGTTTTATTACACATCTACTATTAAACAAACAAAAATCAAGCGTAATAGCATTCTCTAAAATCGTACTTTTACCCTCCCATTACACTTAAGATGAACATTGTCCCCAATGTTCAAATAACAAGATGTAAAAGCATAAAGTAAAAGAATGAAATCAAATACTCCCCTGATTCGCTCGGTGGATAATGAAGTAACACGGTTAAATCTTCTTCCAAAGTAATGTTGAAGCTCCATGACTAATGCATCGCCATAAGCTTGATTCAAAACATTTTCTTGTCCAAAATAACCTGTTAAACCTGAGAAAACAAACACGAAAACCTGCATAACATCGGCGGGATAAAATCTATATATAAGGATATAATGCTTGTGGAATGATAACTTTGCAGATTCCTGGAGATTATAAGTTGGAGATTTTAATAAAAACTTTTTATGAAAACAAAACTTTCAAAAATTTTTGAAATTTAAATCTGACGCCGTCAGGTTATAAACCCTGACGCCGTCAGAAATGACCTGACAAAAATTTTCATTTTAAGTTTCCGGAAAATTTTTGGAAAAACCTTTACCTTACTTCCTGGAAATCCTGCAAAACATCATTATGACTCGATACAAGCATTTGACTCAAACAAATACGAATATGTATGTTAATTTATTATTATTACGATTCATGTTCATATGTGTTCTAATAAACCAATTTAGATTTCCCTTACACTTATCTTTTGCAAAATACCTTTATATGTAGTTAAGACGAAGTTAAAAACAAAATAAAGCATTTTCACAAATTACTTTTGAACATGAAACAATAAGAATAAAAATTAAACACACATACGGAAGCAAATAAAAACAAACAAACAAACAAGTAAATAAACACACAAAGCAAATAAAGCTTGGGTTGCCTCCCAAGAAGCGCTTGTTTTTGTTCGAGTCATGAGCCTGACTCTACCCTTATTTAACGGAAATAGGGGAGGTTTTCACTACACTTAGGGTTAAGTGCGGGTGATAGTAGCGATACACACCAACTCGGTAGGAGTATGCCACGTGAGGAAAGATTGGTGGATGAATTATATGCTCAAAGGGGTGTGCTCCTTTCATCATAACCTTACCTAGTTCACTTTGGTCAATGGGTGAGTTAAAGTTTTCTCCTAAAAAGGGATCATCTTCTATCAACTTCGAAAGACTCCTAGTTGGGAATCCATCTTGACCTAATAAACCTGGTTTAAACCCATAATGTTTCTTGTGATCAATCATGAATGGGCGATGTAAGTATGTAAGGTCATGGTTCACTCCTATATTGTCTTCCTCACTACAAGGCTTAATGTCTACTACCTTAAACTTAAGACTACCCGGACTATATGTTTTGATGGGTGAATCGGGACCTAATTCAATTCCTAAATTTTCATCCAAGGATGGAAGATTAGGTAACGGTTTTGGTTGAGGCTCCGGCTCATCAAAACTAGGAACTTCCATAGGACTAAAAGAAAGGTTGTGATCACTAAAAGCATTCAAACTTATTTCTTCTAGTTGTGTTTGGTCCAAGGGCTCTACCTCTATTGGGGTTCCTATAGTCTCCTCAACTTCTTCCGGGTAAGTCACGGGCGGTGTGTGTGCCTCAAATGATGGTAGGACTTGTGGGGTACTTGGTGGGCTTAGGTTACTTACCTCATCATTCCTTATGTCAAGATCACCTATATCCTCATCATGTGTTTTAGTATGATCTAACCCTAACATTTTACCAAGTATCTCAAGTACTTCTCTAGGCATCTCAACTTCAATGTCCGAATCATAAGGATCATCCTCAATATTCTGACTGCTATATTCAAATTGCCCAAAAGATTCATCATGTGTTTCTTGAGATTCATCATCATCGATCATAAAACCTAGGTCTTTTTGATCAATGTGATCATGCTCGGCTAGATCCTCCATCACATCAAGATCACCTAAGTGTTCACCCTGTATTATGGTAGTGCCTAACCATGACATGCAGCTAGGTGGCTCAACTCTACCCTCATCCCCAAACAAACTTGTTTCATGATCCTTGAAATTTGTGGTCAATTGACTTGTATTAATGTTTGTTGGGTTGTCTACCATATAATAATATTGGGCACAATTCTCAATAGCTTCCCATGCTTTCTCAGCACTTAATTCCCTAATATCCCTGCCGGCAATATGGTAAATGTCCCTTTGGGCATGTCGGTCGACATGATTGTAAAAGATTTGAGTTAGGGACAAAAAATCGAAGTTATGATGAGGGACTTTTTGGAGTAAATATTTAAAACGAGTCCATGCATCATAGAGAGGTTCATCTTTATGTTGTTTAAACATCAAGATGTCATATGGAGTGGGTGAATTACGTGGTTGGTGGTATGGTGGATTCGCGTTCTCCATAATGGTGAACGGAAGAGTCAATGAAAATCTTATACGAACAAAAACACGAAGAAAATAGATAGACTAAAGAAAACCTAGAAAAAGAAAATAAAAATCTCACTAGAAAGGAATCTAGTGAGTAGACCTATAAAATAAAAATTCAACCTAAACAATAACTATTCCCCGGCAGCGGCGCCAAAAACTTGATGCGTGGGTTTTGCAACCTTACAACAGGTTTTACCTCTCGAGGGATCTCAAGAGGCTTACAACCCCACCAGGCAGTGTACCTGACCGATGTAGTATAGTGTAGTGGTAAGTACGGGGGATTGATCGTTCTCCACAGGGAATAGTGTTCGTTAGGTGTGAAAGACTACTCTAATTAGGTCTAAGGGTTGAGGAAGATTCTTTTTATGTTTTTATATTTTTATGAAAGCAAGTAAAATCTCGGTTTTGAAAGAGTGGGCGGAATTAGTTGCTAGTCAACTAACCCAAAATTACTACGGATGCAAATAAAATAAAATAACAAAAATGAAAATGTGGTGAGAAACTTATGTGTAGAGAAATGTGTTTACTTAGATTTCCTTACTCCCTAACTATCTTTTACCGGTTAATTAGTGTGTATTAGTCGCGTGGATGACGGGTGTATTCCTTAATACCATTCGTGGGGTGGCGTACTTACTTCCCCAACTCTACAAGCTCCTACTTCACTCCTATGTCGAGCCGGCTAGGAAGCTCCTAACATGGGATCACTAGAATTCGCTTGTGCATTAAATACAACCATAAAAACCTTTAGTACGCATTTGGTTCATGTTTCTTAAGACGTTCAAGCAAGTTACCGAATAGGAAGTTAGCCAGTTTTCTTAAGCCTAACATAGATAAACAATCATCCAATACAACTAACAACACACTAATAACCAATAATCAATAGCTAGGTTTCATTAGATCTAAGCAAACACAAGATAAATTTAGCCTAACATGTTAATCAAAAGACAAGAATAAGATAAAATCAAACAACACATAGACATATTGAATGATTAATTGATAACTTATCTTCAATGTAACATGGAAGATCTCAAGGCAAAAAGCCTTGAAAAAGAAGCTGAATTCGTCTTAGGGTTTTCTCCCAAAATTCCACACACTAAGCTCTCCCTTAATGACAAAAAATTAGAAAACTATATATAGATTTTTGGATCTGACGGCGTCACGTTATGGAGTGTGACGCCGTCACCTCGCCGCTTTTAGGGTTCCCGGATGACCTTTTCGACGCCGTCCCTCTTTAGCTCTTCAAAAATCCATTCTGGCTTATCAAGGCTTGACGCTGTCTAACCTTGAACGTGACGCCGTCCCTCTTTGATTTAAGCCGTGACGCCCTTGATCAAGTTAAAGCATGACGCCGTCAGAATTCACATGGTATTTTCACTGGCTTATCATGAGTAAATTTCACGTCCACCTTTTCTTGCCAAGGCATGACGCCGTCTGGGGTTAAATGTGACGCCGTCAAAGGTAACTTTCAACCGATTTTTGAGACTTTGCCGTTTTCTTCACTTTTATGCTCCAAAAACGTCCAAAATGCCTCCTTTTCCAGATTTCTCCTCAAAAGTACCTAAAATGACAAAAGGAACTATTTAGGGAAATATTTGCTCAAATAAATACGATTTAGGGCTTAAATGACCCCTTAAAAGCGGTACACTTTTCGCTTCATCAATTTAGGACCATATTCTAACTTGGGTAGTTGAAATTCAGGCAATCCTGTATGTTCTAGGTCTATACATGGAGGTGCAGGTATTCCTCTGTGAGGAGGTGGAACAGACTTGTAACCTAATCCAGATTTAGCCTTGTTGATTATTTGACATTCAATCAATTTGTTTACACCCTTAGATGCATATTCTAATGTGTCTACACTTAACTGAATGTTTTCATTAGCTTTCTTAATCCTATCCAATTCAGCTCTCAACATACTAATTTCAGCATCTCTAAAAGTTAAATCTCTTTTAAGCACAACTATGTCATCAACAAAACTAGACTCATTACTCTTATAGTGAAAAATTTGCTCCTCTAAGACAGCTACACCTCTCTTATGATTTTCCAAATTATAACTGGTCTTGTTTAGCTCTATTCTTTGTTCATCATATTGTTTCCTAAGAGTTTCTAGTTCTTTTTTAAGCAACACATGTTTTAGAACACTTTGCAATTTGTACCTCAGAATCAGAGAAAGCCATGAGTACCATCTCAGTAGGTGCTGCTTCTTCTTCTTCCATAAAGCTCCAATCAAATCCTAAGCCATCAATAGCTACCATAGCTTTTGAGCTTGAGTCAGTGATCTTCACAGTCTTGGTCTTGCCTCCATAGCTCTTATTCCTGCTATCTTGTTGTCTTAGCCTTCTGCACTCCCTTAAAAAATGACCCATCTTATGGCAATTATAGCATTCAATCTTTGACTTATCATAACCAGCAGTATCATTGCTGTTTATGGTAATCTTCTTCCCTGTCCTCTGATGGAATTTCCTAGCCCTCATGCTAAGAAGAGAAATTTGCCATTTGATATCCATCTCCTCCAGATCATCATCATTGATCTCTTGGAGGTCTTCATATGTCAACATGGATCTATTATGCTGGGTTGTCAGGAATGCACAGCAAGTTGTCTCATCCATAATGCCTTTAGTACTGCTTGATGTGCTAGCAGTACCAATATTTAAGCTAGCAGTATTAACTCTTCCAGCAGTCTTAACTTTTTCAACAGGACTTGAGGTACTAGGAGATGACACAAATGCCATATTCCCAGTGCTTGAGCTTGTTCCAGTAGTCTTCTTTACATCTTGCTCCATAATCTTGAAATTGCTATACAAATCCATCAAACTCATAGAATCAATGTCTGGCTTGTTCTTCCAGACAACAAAATGCATAGCCCATTCTAATGGTAAACTTCTCAGGAATTTGGAGTTAAGGTCTTCCTGAGGTATTTCAATTCCAAGAATAGCAAGTTGGCCTACAACATTTTGAAGCCTGTTGAACATATGATCCAATGATTCATTGCTAGTTGCTGAGAAGTTCTCAAAATTTTGCTTGAGAAGTGTCTTCTGTGTCTTCTTGGTGGCTTCATTCCCACCATACCTAGCAACAATGGCCTCAAATAGTGTCTTGGCACACTTGAACTTGCTGAAGTTCAAGAGTTGATCACTAGGTATTGTCATTAGCAGCATGCTTCTGGCCTTGAGGTCATTCTTCATCTGAATCTTCTCCTCTGCAGTCACTGGCTTTGTCTGCACAGTTGTCTCAACCTTACCATCAACAGTAGATGTAGTGGTTGAGGGCTTAAAATAATTCCCTTCTTCTATGATTTCCCAGAGTTCATAATCTTTCACCTAGAAGTATTGCTTAATCCTTAACCTCCACATGTCGAATTCGTTGGGCTTAAGTATTGGCAACTTTGCAGTCACATTGGTTGTAGAAGTCTCCATGTCCATCTTCCTTGTTGAAAAAGTTCTTCTGGATCTTCTAATTCAAAGTATAAGAACCTGTCTCTGATACCACTTGAGAGGATCTAAACACACTCCTTGTGTTAGAGATACTTTGAGTAATATTAACTAGCACGCGGAATTTACTAGTCAATACTTAGAAGATATTATGTATATGAATGGAACAGTGAATGTATTTGTATGAACAATGAAGACAATAGTTAACCAAAACGATTCAATATTATTAATAATAATACGAGTGATCTAAGTATCACTTGGGTAACAAAACCTTGAATCTTTCACAATACAATACATACATAAACTCTAACCTAGGACCTCCTTTTATAGAACAAGGAGTCCTTTACAAGTAAACTTCTAAATACGTATCAATCTATAACTAGAAAATATACACCAAATCTATTCTATATTTATCTTCAATCTCTGTCATCATCACATAAGCAGTACAAAGTATTTGTACTGGCAGTTAGTACTGCTAGTGTTATCTTCCATCAGTTGAAACTCTAAGCTTGACAGTACTAACTGTTGGTTTAATTCCCAACAGAAAGGCAAGCTTCAAATGAGCTTCCAAAAACTGAAAAGTCATCCATGAAAACTTCCATAGATGTTTCAAGCATGTCTTGGAATATTGCAATCATACACCTTTGAAAAGTTGCTGGTGCATTACAAAGACCGAAAGGCATACGCCGGTAAGCGTAAGTTCCAAAAGGACATGTGAATATAGTCTTTTCTTGATCGGTAGGATCAATAGGAATTTGGAAATATCCTGAAAAGCCATCAAGGAAACAAAAGTACTTGTTCCCTGCTAGTCTCTCAAGCATTTGATCCATGAAGGGTAGAGGAAAATGATCCTTTCTGGTGGCTTTGTTTAATTTTCTGTAATCAATACATACTCGCCATCAAGTGACAGTTCTAGTAGGAACTAATTCATTCCGTTTGTTAGTCACAACGGTCATTCCTCCTTTTTTCGGAACACAGTGAACTGGACTCACCCAAGGACTATCCTCGATGGGGTAAATGATACCGGCATCAAGAAGTTTGATGATTTCTTTCTTAACAACTTCTTTCATGTTGGGATTGAGTCGACGTTGTCTTTCTACAATGGGTTTAGCACCTTCTTCGAAATTGATTTTGTGTTTACTGAAATCAGGGCTAATTCCTGGGATATCAGAAGTTTTCCACGCAAAAGCTCTTTTATGCCTCTTGAGAACAGAGATGAGACATTCTTTTTAATTATCATTGAGCAACGAAGATATGACTACTGGAAGAAGTGAATTATCCTCCAAGTAAGCATATTCAAGATGATCGAGAAGTGGTTTTAGCTCAAGATCAGTTAGTGGTTCTTGAAGAGATGTTTTGATTCTCAATTGATCATTAAAGGTGATTTCCTCAAAATTCTCTTCCACTATTTCTCCTTCTAAAACTTCTTCAACATCTTCTTCGAATTTTACTTCCATAAAATTAGCGAATTCTTTATCAAGATCTGTTTCACTAATTTTCTCCGAAGTAGTCATGAATGGATCAGAATCGTCAAGTAATGCATCCAATTCTTCATCAGTGACTTCATCGATTACGTCAATGTTAAAACAAGTGTCATAACTGGAATATGGATATTGCATTGCTTTATCGATTAAAAAAGTAATTCTATCTTCTCCAACTCCAAGATTGAGTTCTTTACCTTTTACTTTGATGATAGCATCATCGGTGTTTAGGAAAGGTCTTCCTAAAATAAGAGGGACTCTACTATCTTCCTCCATTTCTAAGATCACAAAATCCACGGGAAAAACAAATTTACCAACTTAAACAAGCATATTTTCAGCAACCCCAACAGGATATTGGTAAGAATGGTTGGCTAATCGAATACTCATCTTTGTAGGTTTCAAGGTATTGATGGAAAGTTTAGAATATAATGAATAGGGCATCAAATTGATACTTGCACCAAGATCAGCTAAAGCATCGCATGTGATATTGTTTCCTAATGTGCATGGAATCAGAAAACTTTTGGGATCTCCGAGTTTTGGTGGAATTTTGTTTTGAACAATGGCTGAGCATTCTTCGTTGAGAAAGGTAGCGGATATTTGCTCCAACTTTTACTTGTTATTAAGAAGTTCCTTAAAAAATTTCTCATAATTGGGCATTCTAGCTAGAACATCAACGAGGGGTACATTGAGTCTAACCTCTTTGATCATTTTAACAAACTTCTTATAACGCTCTTCCATCTTTTCTTTCTTATGGCGTTGTGGATATGGAATTTTTGGTGTGTACGCCTTAACTGTTGAAATAGGTTTTTCTTTGGAGGGTGTATTTGGAGTATTTTCCTTATCTGCTCCTTCAGCTTCATCCTCACTTTCATCATGGATGATCGTGATATCATTTGGATGGGGTGGTGGATCATAAGAGCGACCACTTCTTGTGAATACAGCATTGATATGCTCATTTCTAGTCTGTGGTGGACGATAAGTTTTATCTTTTGATCCAGATTATGTTGGTTTAGGGTTGGATTGGGTATTACTTGGTAACGAACCTGATGGTCGGGAAGAGAATTGGTCAGAAACTCTACCGAATTTGTTTTCAAGATCCTAAATAGATGCTTGATGATTTTTCGGACCTTGCTCAACTTTGGTTTTGAGATTGAAAAATTGAGTTTTGACGAACTCATTGGTTGATTTTAGAGCAGTCACGAATTCTCTCATCATTTTTTTGAAATCGGATTCTTCCGGCTTTTTATCAGAGGTTTGTGGAGTTTGATTGTCAGCTCGAGGTTGAGAATCACGGTTGTTATCCCTTTGTTGGCGATCTTGCCAATTTCCAGAATTTCTCCCGTAATAATTACCACGATAACCGCCTCCACGGTATCCTCCTTGGACATAATTAGCTTCTCCTTTTTTAGGTCCATCCATTGGTTGATCGTCACATTCCGATGATGGGTGATTACCTCCACAGTTGTTACAACCATCTCGCATTTCTTTCATTTCTCCTTTAAGATCTTTGTATTGCGAGTCGAATTTGGAAGTCAAGGCTTCCATTTTCTCCATGAGTTTAGAGGTATCGGAACTTTCAGCAAAAGCAACGGTTTTTCTTAAGGGTTTGGTTTTGGAATCTTTTGACCAATCGAGTTTGAGGAATACTCGGTCTTCGAGTAGTTGATGTGCCTCGTTAGGGGTCTTATAGAGAAAAATTCCTCCAGCATCAAAGATTCCTTGAGATGTTTCATCAAGTCCATGGTAGAATATTTGGATAATGGTTCTTCGTCCTAAACCATGTCCATGACAACTACGAAGCAAATCTTTCATACGAAGCCAAGCTTCGATGAGTGATTCGTTAGGATTTTGTGTGAAAGCACGAATTTCTCCCATGAGTCGGTCAAACATGACAGGTGGAAAGAATCGGCTTACAAAAGCTTGCCTCATCTCCTCCCAAGTATTGATAGTTCCTGGGGTTAATTCGTTGTACCACACTTTTACATCTCCGGCAAGTGATGATGGAAAAAGTTTGAGTTTAATGGCGTTGACATCGGTTTCGCCATATCAGAACATGCCACAAATTTCGATGAATTCGGAAATGTGTTTATGCGGATCGGCCCGCGAACGGCCATCGAATTGACGGACTTTGATCATAGAAAGATGGTGACCTTTCACGTTGAAATTGTCACCAAGGTTGTTGGGAATTATATTTGAGTTGATATAGACAAAATATGAAAGATGGAGGAAACTTATGAAGACAAAGATGAAGGACCTAATATGTATTATTTAAAGTCTTTGTAACCCTAATCCTCTATTATATAAAGAGGGTAGGGGCGTTCATTATGATGTACAGGTGTCAAAATGTAATATTCAGTAAAGCGTGTGTGTATGGGCGTAGTACTCTAAACGCCTAGGTTAGTGGTTGTTCAGCCTCAAGGTTGAGTCCTTGATCCCTGTTACAAGGTGTGTAACACGTGCTACACTTGATCACGTAGCATTGGAGCTGTTGGTGTTTGTATTGTTAGTTGGTAGAGATGATGACGAGAAAAACCTTTATACAATAACATTGATGTTCTTATTATTCCTCTGCATGTTCTTATTGTCTTTGTTATTGTTATCCTAGATAAAAGATCTAACAAATCTGAGCTATAAACGATCTTAACATGTGGTATCAGAGCCAAGGGGCTCGTGATCTAGGATCTACAAGCTTTTCTTGAAGAAAACTAAAAAAATTCGAATCTGGAAATATTTTCGTATCTTTCTGCAGGTCAGTTTTCAAGGGGCGATAACTTTTTCGTTAACCGTTGGATCGAGCTGAATTTTTTACTGGAGATACTTCATATGTCAAGGATGATTTTCACCGAAGGGATTTTTCATCTGAGCTCTGGATTGAAAGTTATGGTTCGTCAAAATCTGCTGCATGAGAAGAGATTTTTATTCAGTGGTTGGCATGAGATTATCAAAGTGAGGGGAAGCGTATAGGTATTTGATTTGGAACAGGTGGTTCCAACACACATACGAGAGATTTGATTTTTGGATTTTGGTTTATGTTCTTCAAAGATTTAATGGCTCGTTTTCTTGGAATATGTGATTACGAAGACGATTATTTATCACTTATTTGATGTTGTAGTTGCGTTTCACAGGTGCATTTTCTTATTATATCTACGAATTGCGAACTCTTGAAGGAGTTATGTTATTATGCTCAGTGTTCATTTTCAAGGGATTGCGATCTCCTTATACATCGGTTTGGGTATGCGTTCGAAGTTATATTTATGACATAAGTTTGCGATATTCTACTTCATCATCAAGTTGGTAATACTTAGTTTTCTTCATCAGTAATCATTACATAGAGCCTACAGATTTGAACATTCAAGGAATGGTTAACATATGGGTTTTTGGGGAAGCTAATTAATGTTTAAGTGTTTAACCATTTATATGCTACATCGAGGTGAAGGTCTTTACTACTGCTAATTGTTATTACTACTGCTGGTTTTGATTTCTACTGTTTCAAGTTCATTTTTAGTGCGGAAAACTTAATGGTGGGTAATTTGAGACATTGGAAAGATGAATTGGACGTGTAATATTGATTCGTAGTTGTAAAGATCAAGGTTGCTTACCTTTGTCCCCTATTTGATGATGAAAAAAAGGGGAAGAAGATATTAAAGATTGCAGCTTGAAGATCCTTGATGATATGCATGGCTTAAGGGGAAGACGACATCTTTCATACGTGGTTTTGTCATTATCGACTAGGGGAAGATTGTTGGGAATTATATTTGAGTTGATATTGACAAAATATGAAAGATGGAGGAAACTTATGAAGACAAAGATGAAGGACCTAATATGTGTTATTTAAATTCTTTGTAACCCTAATCCCCTATTATATAAATAGGATAGGGGCGTTCGTTACGATGTACATGTGTCAAAATGTAATATTTAGTAAAGCGTGTGTGTATGGGTGTAGTAATCTAAACGCCTAGGTTAGTGGTTGTTCAGCCTCAAGGTTGAGTCCTTGATCCCTGTTACAAGGTGTGTAACACGTGCTACACTTGATCACATAGCATTGGGGCTGTTGGTGTTTGTATTGTTAGTTGGTAGAGATGATGACGAGAAAAATCTTTATACAATAACATTGATGTTCTTATTATTCCGCTGCATGTTCTTATTTTCTTTTTTATTGTTACCCTAGCTAAAAGATCTAACAAATCTGAGCTATAAATGATCTTAACAAAGGTTAACAGCAACAATAGCAGCTCCAGAAGTGGGTGCTACGGCTCGGTTGGTGGCCCACATGGGTTGATCGTCAGCCATGGGAAAGGGTTGATCAGTGAATGGGTTATAAACGACTTTGGCTTCGAAAAGGTTATCAAACGGTTGGTTTGGTACTCTAGGTACACGGTAAGTTAATGAAACAAAAGGTGTTCTTCTTCTTCTTGGTCTTCGGATTAAACGTTCGGGATCTGAAAGAGGTGAAATTGGTTCTATTCCAGTAGAGCGAGTGTTCATACAATTCCCAAGAGAATCTAGGCAACGTTTAAACACAAGAGCAAAGAATGAAAACAGTTTGAAATGATCAGATCAGATGATCCGAATCGGATACGGGTTGAATCCGATCGGTTGGATCAAAGTCTAAGCGATCCGATCGGATGGCAGGCGTGCCGATCGGATAAACGTCTAGGTAAAAATTGATTATTGGGGAACCGATCGGATGGGAGTCTGTTGATGCAAATAATGTTCTAAAAACGTTATTTATATCTTTCGATTACTTCACGTTTTGAGGATACAAAATGTGAACTCACGTTACGTTAAAATTAACGTTAACAAGTTTTTAATCGGAAGATCTCGTTTCTACGCAAATCACTCTTGAACAAAGTTACAACTTGAACTAGTGATCAAAGAAGTGAATTTATGTTTTGAAAATTCACATCTTAAATGGGACAAAACATTTTTTCAAAAATACACATGACAAATTATTTTTGAAATATTAAGAAATGTTTTAATGGAAAAATTAGTTTGAAAATCACAACAGCTATTATTCCCCCCAAAATCAGCTCCAACCTTCCCCAAATAAGTTTTCACCAGAAAAGACAAAATTTGGAGCGTCCTAGTCTACCACGGCTCCACGGTTCCACTAAATTTAGTGGAGCCGTATGGTATTTAACGGAGCCGTCCGTACCATTTTGAATTGTAACGTTCAGATTTTCTTTGCCTATAAATACCCACCTCTTTCACAGTTTTAGCACCCTTCACACACAGAAAAATCCCTTAGCTAAATCCTCTCACACCTTTCACTTCTTAGGTTCATTTAGATTAGTTTTTCTTTATTTCAAGAGTGATCCAATCATCTTTCAAGTGATCCTCTTCATACCTCTTCACTAGCAAGAGAAGAACACAAGTATCCAAGTTGATACAAGGTGTTGTCATCCCTCTTCATTAGCAAGAGAAGAACTCAAGTAATCAAGAAGATACTAGAGTTATAGTTGATAGGTTTTTGTAACACTTGTTACAACCTTGTTGTGTCTTAGCATACATCAAGTTTATTTTCTTTTTGTGAGTGCGAGTGAAGATCAAGTGTGATCTATAGAAATAGTGAACATCTCTTGAAGCCATTGGGCTTGTGTGATTGATCAAGAAGATCAAGAGTCATTAGGTTAGTGTTAGTTGAGTAGAGTGAAGTGAGTGTTGATCATTGTGATCGTGTTGAGATCTTGGTGATATCTTGAAGCCACTGGGCTTGAGTGTTTGGTCACGTGGACCTTTGTAGATTGGTGCTAGCTAAGATTAGCATTCGACATCTAGCTTAGTGTCGGTAATAGGATAAGCGACGTGTACGGTTTTCTCCGCCTGAAGGGAGGTTGTTGATATAGTGTTTGAAACTCTCGAGTGTGGTACTCGGGGAGTGGAGTAGGGAGAAGAAGAGCTTCGTAGCCGAACCACTATAAATCCTCTGTCTCGGTTTGATCTTTCCAACTCTACTCTTTACTTTTATTTGTTATTATTACTTAGCGTAGTGTGTAGTTCATATTGGTGTTGATTGATTACACATAGAGTTCGAATCAAAGTTTCCAATAGTATACTTTTAAAACAAGATTTTTTAAAAGAAGTTTTTTTAAACCGGTAAACTATTCAACCCCCCCTTCTAGTTTCCCACAATTGGTATCAGGAGCCACGTCAGTCAAGTTTTTAAAGTATATTGTATTTTAAAGCTTGAACCGATCAATGGATTCCGACAAATATCTAGAAGGGCAATCTATGCAAAGACCACCACTTTTCGAAACCGATTGTTTTATTTATTGGAAAACAAGATTCGAAACGTATGTGAAATCAAAATACATTGATCTTTGGCATGTTATTACCGAGGGTGACTTTCAACCTATTCAAAATAATCCGGAAACTAAAAAGGATGAAATAGTTTCTTATGATAAACAAAGTGATGAACTAAAAAGGAAATTAGCCAAAAATAATGAGGCTAAAATGATGATTTATAATGCTTTGCCTAAAAAGGAATTTGAAAGAATTTTTATGTGTAATACGGCAAAAACATTTGGAAAACTTTGTTAGTCACTCACCAAGGTAATAACCAAGTCAAAGAGAACAAGATAGATCTTCTTGTTCAACAATATGAACAATTCTCCATTTCGGAGGATGAGTCAATAGATAATGCTTTTGCTAAATTTAATACTATTATCACTAGTCTTAAAGCTCTTGATGAAGGTTATTCTAGTAAGAACTATGTTAGGAAGTTTCTTAGAGATCTACATCCTAAATGGAGAGCAAAGGTCACCGCCATTGAAGAGTCAAAGGACTTGGCGGCATTGTTACTCGATGAACTTATAGGAAACTTGAAAGTTCACGAGATGATCATCAAGAAAGACTCTGACATTGTCAAAGGCAAAAGTGAGAGAGTTAGATCTCTAGCATTAAAAGCCAAGAAGGAGTCTAGTGATGAGGAATGTTCGAGTTCCGATAGTGAAGATGAGGAATATGCATTAGCGGTTCGGAACTTTAGAAAGTTCTTTAGGAGGAAAGGTAGATTTCCTAGACAATCTCGCGATGAGAAGAAGTCATCCCAAAGAAATCATGATGAAAGAAAAGGGACAAGTGATAGGAGATGCTTTAGATACGGAGATCCTAATCACTTCATAGGAGAATGTCCTAAGCCACCAAAATCCAACAACCAAAGAGCCTTTGTAGGAGGTTCTTGGAGTGATAGCGGTGAAGAAGAAGAGAAGAAGCTTAACGATGAAACATGCCTAATGGCTCAAGCTTCTAACGAGGTACATTCCGACTCTTCTTATTATAGTGATAATAATTCGTCAGTAGATGACAGTGAATTACATGACGAATACAACAAACTATGCGTAGTTAGTACTAAGATCTTAGGTAGAAACACAAAGCTAAAATTAAAATTAAAAGAACTAGAACTACAAGTCTTAGAACTAAATGATCAAGTCAAGAGACTTGAGAAAAACAAGGAAGTAGACGTAGGATGCGGGTCATGTATTAGTCTTCAAGTAGAAAATGAAAAACTTAAAGAAAATGCTTTAAGAATCATTAGGTTTGATGAAGGAACTAAAAAGCTTAATGATATACTTGAAAATATTAGATATAGTGAACATGACCGTTCGGGTTTAGGATTTGACCAAAATCAGGCTTCTACAAGTGGTACTAAACAAGTAAAATTTGTAATGCCTGAAAAGTCCATGTCTGAAGGTGACGGCACCATTAAAGATACAGACGGCACCACTAAATTTAGTGGTACTGTGGTACCGTGTGGTGCTGAGGACAAAACTGGGTCAATTCTGAAAAGTAACTTAAGTCCTAAACCAAGTCAAGTAGTTGTAAATAGAACTAAAGTGTCTACTCCAAGTAGAGAGGAAACCAAAGGCTTTAACAAACCATTGTCATCTCCCGAACATGGATTTGTAAAGCGTGACACTAGGTCAACTACTCCTCCACCTAGAAAGGTAAACTCTCCTAAACCTCGGTCTAGAACTCCTCTACCGAGAGGTAACTTTAGAAGACAAAATCATCCAAGTAACATTCCCGTAACTTGGAATGATCATCCACCACAAAGTTACTTACCATGGGAAATGTGTCCTCCATTCTCACATCCTAAACTAACGCAACAAATGCGTAGGATGTTTAACTCTAACAACTTTGGACCCATGAGATATTGGGGACCAGATGTTTGAACATTTGTTTTGCTAGGAAAACATGAGTGTAAATAAACTTTGGAGTCTAACAAAAGGAGTATGATGCGTTATCAAGAAAATCCGGTGACTCAATAGTCAAGTCGTGTCTTTCATGCTTAACATTCAACAAAGGTACCCTAGTCTTCTAGTTTTAAGAGCAAACACCTCAGGCACATGTACGCTTTCTTAAAACACCCTTTGTTAGTAGTAATGTTTGGCATGAAATAGTGTAGTTAGAATCTAACATGGTAGGCACTATAACACAGAAACTCTATTCACATCTCATCATGTCAAATTCAACTTGTCCAGAAGTGTTCGATGATCGCTTTAAGATCATGCGTGGCAAGTTTGAATTGAGCATTGATGAGTGAATTAAGTTTCCTTCCTTGCACATATGTAATCTTGCCTAAATTAAGTATCCCTTTAAACTTATGTATACTGTATGTATGAGATACATAGTTTAAGTAATAGTCTTTATTGACAATAACGCCCATATCCGCAAATGCGAAACTCACAAGAGACGAAGAAGGTGAGTGCACGGATATAACTAGGTTAGGGGCACAATAGGTAAAGTAGTTTACCTAACGGCAAGTAGGTCCATTATCATGAATAGTGTTGGCTTTGTGCCCACTTGTAAGAAGTGTCCCAAAACTTCTTACATCAAAGTGTTCAATGTATCATACGATGCATTGAAGATACTACACACTTGAGACTGCGATATCTCAAGGAGACGGTTGTAGAAAATGTTTCTATACTAACTCTGATAATGCGAGAGTTGATGTGGATTGAGACATAAAGAGCAATGTTTGTACCTTCATAGGTTTGTTAACAAACTTCTTGGTTCCCCAAGAAACAAACTACTCTTGCTATTTCCACGACCGAAGCCGAGTACGCAAGCGCCGGAAAGGCATGACAACAAACACTATAGATGAGACAACTCCCTGTGAAGAGTAGCAGTCAAGATGCCATTAGACTTGTCCGGGAACCCTATAGTTTGCTCATGAACGAAGCTCGTCGAAGTACGTCATCTCCCCGCGGAAAGACATCTCCTCCGTCATGATAACGTCGAAAGAGAAATATTTTATTTGAAAAGTATCTCTTCTCACCTTAACCTTTACATTCTCGTCAAATGACCTCTTAATACTCCATTGGAATTATTAATGTCATCTCTCACGTCCCATCATATGAATTTTCAAGTCATTCCTCATATCCCGCTCTTGACTATTTTAATATTTCTATGGAAATATTAAAGTCATCCCTCGCGTCATACTTTATAACCTTTCATCCCCTATTATGACTATTTGAATATTTCTCTGGAAATATTGAAGTCATCTCTCACATCCATCTTATTCTCGACTCATGACACTTGAATATTTCATTGGAAATGTCAAGTCATTCCCTAAACCTCATCTCATGACTTCTTAATATTTCACAGGAAATATTAACGTCATTCCTCGCATCTCGTCATATGACTTTTTAAGTCATTCCTCTCATCCCGCTCATGACTATTTGAATATTCATTCGGAAATATTAAAGTCATCCGTCACGTCATACCTCATAACCTTTCATCCCTTCTATGACCTCTCGAAAGTTTCGCGGGAAACATTGAAGTCATTCTCTACAAATCGCCCATGACTTTTTAAGTCATACTTTTCACTCGTCACATGACTCATGAATATTTCACGGGAAATATCAAGTCATTCCTTGTGTCGCGTACTCTGACTAATTAAATATTTCATGGGAAATATTATAGTCATCCTCCTAAACACAACTCATAACTTCTATTTATTTCACGAGAAATACTAGAAGTAAATCCTCATCCAATGACAACTTAGTCAATTTCCTCGGAAACACTAAGGTCATTTCCGGTCATCCCATTTAATCATCTTTCGTCAAAAAGTTTATTAGGTATAAACTTTTTTCCTCGTGTCAAAAAGTCTTACTAAATAAGTAAGATTAATCAGCCAAAAGTCAAAACAGAAGAAAAACTGGACCATCAGACATACGGCTCCACTAAAGAGCCACGGCTCCACTAATGTTTAGTGGAACCGTGGAGCCGTGCATCTGAAAAACGCGCCCAGTTACTCTTTTCTTCTGCACAAACTTTCCAAACACACAAAACCACTTCCACTTGCTGTCAAAACCGAACCATAACACGATAATTCAATTAATCTTTTGCAAATCAAGATTGAGGCATTGAAATTAACAAATCCTAACCACAACATCATCAATTGTAAGTAATTTACTCTTAATTTCATTTAATTTGAGTCTAGGGTTTGTTCTTGAGTATAAATCCGAATTGGGGATTTTCAAAATTAATTGATGTGAAATTAAGACTAGGATTAGACAATGTAGCATTCACATGATTCCCTAAACCTAGGATTTCGAAAAAATCATTTGTGTTGCAAAACCTAATCCGAAATTAATCACTAAATTCGGATTATGATTGATTATTTGCAATGGAATCATGTTTAGGATGATTAAAATTGGATTAGGAACGTTCTGCATTAAAGGTTTTCAAACTAAAAGCTCATTGGCACCATGTTGAGGCATTTGCCAAACACCCCAATTCAATCATTTTTCAAAAAACTTCACAAGTCTAGGATCAAGAAACCTTTTTCATGCATTGTTGATGCAAAATTAAAAACGTTTTTGCATGCATACATGAACTCTCAAATATGGCACGAAGTACATAATTGATATGTATTGATCGACATATTTGATTGAGCAAAAATGAAGTTAGGAGCGTTTGGGTAATCTCTTTAGGATAATTTTAGAGTCGAGATTTCCGCACCTCCACATTGTTTGCATTTAGGCACACACACTAGAAGTGTAATCATTAAAATGCAACGAACTAACATATACAAATTTTTTTTGGTAGACAGTAATGCCTCGGAATGATTATCAATTAACCCGAAATTACATCATTGAAACACTTGAAAACCCAAACATCACTGATGAACAAAAGGCTTATTTTGCCAAAGTGCTAACACGATACATACACGAGGGGCGTGTAGTCGATGCACTTTATGTCATGTTAGACAGAGTCAGTGCTTGTTTCCCTTCTATTCGGTTCGATTGTTTATACACAATAAACGATCAAATATGTCCCCTTTTCGTTCTCGAATTTTACAGTCGTGTTCGTACCTACACTGACTCTGACGGAAATGTCTTTCTTGACTTTTGGATTCGACACCAAAATATCACCCTGTCTGTCACTCAGTTTGGTGAAATTCTTGGTGTTCCCTCATATGGTCAGTGTGCATACACCAACGACCATTCTCTAGAGTCTCTTTACTACAATGTTGAGATGGAAGGTGCCTATAGTACCCAAATTCCCGACATTGAAGTAATCAAACAAATTATCCAAATTCCTCGAGTCGCCAACACGTACCGAAAATGTGATGGATCCGTTGTCTTTCTCGACCCATCCAAAATCTACCTCAGGGAACTCCGTCCCGACCTTAGAAGTTGGGAACTTCTTCTACGTGAAAATGTGTTAAGCCTTGCGGGCAACCGTGATCACGTATCGGCAAGTCTTGCCCTTATGCTCTACTGTCTTAGTATCGAGGAACCATTCAACCTCGCATACTACATGGTCAAACGGATGGCCAACATTCATCGTCGGTCCGATGAGCTCATGCCATACGGCATGTTGCTTACTCATTTATTCAGGTGGGTCATGGAACATTTCCCACATCTTCAAAGTGTCGACTATGTCCTAGTCAATCCGGTTATGCATCCACTTGGTGGACTACAACGTCGCACAAAGCAACATAAGGACAAAGGGTCCAAACGTGGTCGTAAATCCACTTCCGATATTCCCCATTCATCCTCCTCCTTCAGTCACGAATCATCATCTGAACCCATGGATGAGGACGATGATGAGGTGAACGAAGAAGGAACGTCTAGTTCTCAAATCCCTTCTCCCGACACCTACTTTCGTAACCTTGATACCTCATCATTTCGACGTACAACCGACCTTGAAAATGGGATGGTAAATCTATCCCACGTGATGAGAAGGCAAACCACAATGTACAATAGACAAGTGGAGATGCATGAGCAAACTATCGGGGGATTCAAGTCCATCGGCAAGGCGATTAAAGGGCTTGGGAACAAGATTAAAAAGATGGGGAAGAAACGAGACTAGTTAGGATTAGCTTAAGTAGTACTATTAACTTAAGTATTATTAAGCTATTATAAATAAAGTCATGGCATTAACTTGCTTGGAATGTTTCCTTTTTAACATTTTAACACCTGAACATGGTTAATTCTCTTGTTAATTAATCCTCATGTTGGTTTATCTTGCCTAACTCATGCATGTTAGCTTATTTTATTACATGCACTAGATGTTATAAATGCTTGGATTCATGCATGCTTAATAGTTTCCTAAATACATAGATGATCACATGATCATGTTAGTTGCTAGTTGAAACTAGCTTTAGGAATTCTATGTGTTTAGTAATTTGAGGCTTTGAGATTTGTAGCCAATGGATTCCCCAGAAATTTCCCCATTTAGGCTGCCTAAAACCTGCAGACCTGGAAAGAAGGTCAAAAGAGCCCACGGCTCCACTAAATAGGCCATGGCTCCACTAAATTTAGTGGTGCCGTAGCACCTTTAATGGTGCCGTGCCTCTGAAAGACGAAAACTGCTATTCTCTTCCACTTTTTGACTCTCTTTTCCTGAAAACCTACAAACAAAACCTGATTCCCATGCACCCAAATCCCCAAATCCAACATTTCAAACTTGTATGCTTATGATTTGGCTATTTAAGCTAACATTATGCATTGCCATCCTTACACCCATCCTTACACCTTCACACTCACCATACCACCATCATGGGATCAAGAGTGTTCAAGAAACCTAGATTCAACATCAAACCAACCAACCAAACCACTCTAGTTGATCAAGGGATCAAGAATGTCAACACACCCCAATCATCAACTAAACCTATCACCAATGACATTCCCCTCATTGATCTCACCTTGGATGATGAAGATGAAACCCATACACCTATAACCTCTACCAAATCATCATCTTCCTTCACTACACCCCAAGCTCCATCCAAGGCAACCTCTATCCAACCTACATCCTCATCCTCCACAACAAGAATCAACACACACTCATCTCAACCTAGTCCCATTCATCCTTTAGCCTTGACACTCAACTCATCACCATCAACTTCCCTTGAATTGGGAACTAACACAACACCCTCATCACTTTCAACATCACCACAACCTCTAACTCTCACCCTCACCCTTTCACCAAACACTCCCTTTGAATTTGGGAGCAACACATCATCACCTTCACTATCACCATCATCTCAACCCTTAATGGGTTATCCCATCATGTATCCCCTTCACTCACATACCTTGAGTTGCCCTTGTTGCAACTACAACCTTGAACTCATCATGAACCTTAGAGATGAGCTTAGCTTTAGGTTTTCATACCTAGAACACCTCCTCATACCACCCATAGGACCCATCATTCTTCCACCACCTCCACCACATAATAGCCCAAACTAAACATGGTTATGTTTAGTCCCTCCAATAAATGATTAGGAACCTTTTGAAGTTGGAAGCAAATCTAGAAGCCTCATGTTACTTTAGATGTTTATGTGTCTTCTTGTTAGATTAATTTGCTTTCCTATTGTAGTCATACTTATGTATGACATTTATTTCATATTTATGAATTGGGCTTTTCATTTTGGCTACTTAGCCATAAATCTTTTATTGTGGTTGGATATTTGTCTTATGTGCTACTTGTTAGATATTGTTTATTTGCCGTCTAACCTTGTTTTGTAGCACGAATCATTGCTAGATTCCTTTGTGTTCTCCAAATGAGGGGGAGTACACATCAAGGGGGAGCCTTAACCACCTTTTTGATTTGACAAAAAGGGGGAGAAATGGGAGTAAACTCATTAAAGACTTGTTAAAAGCTAATTTTAACCTAACATGAGTTTATATTTTGTCATCATCAAAAAGGGGGAGATTGTTGATGCAAATAATGTTCTAAAAACGTTATTTATATCTTTCGATTACTTCACGTTTTGAGGATGACAAAATGTGAACTCACGTTACGTTAAAATTAACGTTAACAAGTTTTTAATCGGAAGATCTCGTTTCTACGCAAATCACTCTTGAACAAAGTTACAACTTGAACTAGTGATCAAAGAAGTGAATTTATGTTTTGAAAATTCACATTTTAAATGGGACAAAATATTTTTTCAAAAATACACATGACAAATTATTTTTGAAATATTAAGAAATGTTTTAATGGAAAAATTAGTTTGAAAATCACAACAGCTATTTTTCCCCCCAAAATCAGCTCCAACCTTCCCCAAATAAGTTTTCACCAGAAAAGACAAAATTTGGAGCGTCCTAATCTACCACGGCTCCACGGTTCCACTAAATTTAGTGGAGCCCTATGGTATTTAACGGAGCCGTCCGTACCATTTTGAATTGTAACGTTCAGATTTTCTTTGCCTATAAATACCCACCTCTTTCACAGTTTTAGGCACCCTTCACACATAGAAAAATCCCTTAGCTAAATCCTCTCACACCTTTCACTTCTTAGGTTCATTTAGATTAGTTTTTCTTTGTATCAAGAGTGATCCAATCATCCTTCAAGTGATCCTCTTCATACCTCTTCACTAGCAAGAGAAGAACACAAGTATCCAAGTTGATACAAGGTGTTGTCATCCCTCTTCATTAGCAAGAGAAGAACTCAAGTAATCAAGAAGATACTAGAGTTATAGTTGATAGGTTTTTGTAACACTTGTTACAACCTTGTTGTGTCTTAGCATACATAAAGTTTATTTTCTTTTTGTGAGTGAGAGTGAAGATCAAGTGTGATCTATAGAGATAGTGAACATCTCTTGAAGCCATTGGGCTTGTGTGATTGATCAAGAAGATCAAGGGTCATTAGGTTAGTGTTAGTTGAGTAGAGTGAAGTGAGTGTTGATCATTGTGATCGTGTTGAGATCTTGGTGATCTCTTGAAGCCACTGGGCTTGAGTGTTTGGTCACGTGGACCTTGGTAGATTGGTGCTAGCTAAGATTAGCACTCGACATCTAGCTTAGTGTCGGTAATAGGATAAGCGACGTGTACGGTTTTCTCCGCCTGAAGGGAGGTTGTTGATATAGTGTTTGAAACTCTCGAGTGTGGTACTCGGGGAGTGGAGTAGGGCGAAGAAGAGCTTCGTAGCCGAACCACTATAAATCCTCTGTATCGGTTTGATCTTTCTAACTCTACTCTTTACTTTTATTTGTTATTATTACTTAGCGTAGTGTGTAGTTCATATTTGTGTTGATTGATTACACATAGAGTTCGAATCAAAGTTTCCAATAGCATACTTTTAAAACAAGATTTTTTAAAAGAAGTTTTTTTAAACCGGTAAACTATTCAACACCCCCTTCTAGTTTCCCACAGAGTCTAACCGATCGGATGGTTGGCTCGGATTTTTTTTTCAAAAATGAACTTGGTAAGAGATGGACTTCTAAAACTTACAGAAACACAATCAAAATCCCCAGCAACGGCGCCAAAAACTTGATGTGTTACGTGTGAGTACAAGTTTTAAAATTATAAGTGGTGAATTACCGAATCTATAAATAACACATACGAGCAAGTGAACTCGTCCGTTATAGAAAGATTATGATGGTAAGTCGGGATCGTTCGCAGGGATTTGTGAGTGAATCGAGTTGTAAGTATAAAAGATACTAAAAGTAAATCTAAAAAACAAGCAATAATGATAATATGATAATTCAAATGATTAAAACTACACTTGCTTAGACTAGTATACTACTCTAGATAAGCAGGATTGTGATAACTTTTGTTAACATGTTGGTTATGATAATTAGTTGGTGAACTAATCTATTGTTCTTACAAGTCAAATCTTCATTAAGATTTTAGTTTATAAAAACAAGCATTAAGTTTAACCAATCAATTCAAGATCAATTCAAGTTTCATAAGTTTTGATTAACAAACTTAAACACAAAAACAATCTTTTGTTTTATCAAATAAGCTTAGGAAATGGTCAATACAAAAGGTAACCGATCATAGACAAAAAGGTTACAATTGATTGTAAACTACTAATCTTTCGACCTATGAGGTGGTTTTCAATCAATCCAATTTGATAGACAAAAGCATTCTTATTACAACCACAATTAAGTTTCTTTGTTTAACCAAGAATAATGGGTAAAAACAATCATTCATAGACAAATGATTATAACTAGTTGAATAACAATAAACCTTTCGACCATTAGAATTACTAACAACTAGTCAAACTTGATTAACAAATGTCACTACGAAACTTAAGCACAATTGGATCTTAGAATTAACTTGAAATTGAATTAAAACATGTTATCACAATCATACGCAAATCATTAAGTAATATACATCATCTAAGCAAGTGCACAAAGGCACTAGCCACTCATAACAAACATGAACATAAACTCAGAATTTTGAACATTAGAAATCATGATTAAAAGTCTTACAATGATTGGAATGAGATTACAAATGATAAGGTAATTATACCAAAAATATTGGTGTTGACTTCTTGAAGGTTTGACTTCCAAATGTTGACTTCTTGGATTTCCAAGGACAAATTTGAGAGCTTTTGAGAGTGGTTTATGATTAGAGAGAGTTGATTAATAGTTGTGTAATAGTTGTCTCCCTCAAATGATTTCCAAAGGCTCTATTTATACTACTCTCAAGCATAGCAACTTTAAATGCTGCAACTTGGCCTCCAAGTAGCTTAGAAGGACCTAGAATACCAAATAGAAGAGCTTAGAATTGAACCAAAGTGCAGATTTGAGAAAAGTACGAGGGCTCCATCCGATCGGATACAGGTTGTGTCCGATCGGATGGTCTTGATCATCATCTCCATCCGAATCGGTTGCGGGTTGCATCCGATCGGATGGAGTTTTCCTGTAGACACAAACTTGGTCTTTTGATGTTTGGCTTGTATCTTTCTCATAGCTCTTGGAACTTTGAATGACTTTCAGATGTAGGTATGAGCATGTGGAGATGGAATGTAGATGATAATAATGGTGGTAGTGGAACTCCCGGTCTCCATAAGTACTTGCAAGAAAACAGTTAGCAATAAAGCATCCGACACTTATAGGTTCGGACTTCGAAATCTTTAACAGCATAGTGTGAAAACTTTCTCTAATCCTTGCCAAGGCCGTTCCTGAATCGGATGCCCCCAAGAGGGCTTACACAGATACACCGAAGTGTATCAACGATTCAGGGTGAGCCGCTGAAGTATAGCGAAGTATCACTCCACGACTGTAGATCGTTTGAAACCACCGCGAACACGAAGCGTAACCCACAAGGGTTTACCGAAGTGACCTGCTGTCAGGACTGTTTGATGTGGACCCTGGCAGGAATTTCCATTCAATCACTGAGAATCACAATTGTGAGTTCCCTCATGAATGTTCTTGGCAGGTTGCTAAGATCTGCGTAGGACTCTTGTTATTTACAACTGGTTTCTTTAATGTTGAACAACCAGTGTAGAAATATTAAGTGTTCCTAAGAGATCTTTTGATGTATCTCGCGGCTCTAGACTCGATTTAGTGCATTTTGGTTCTAGTCGTCAGAGGCATGGAGCAGAGTGCCTCCTTTTCAATATCAACTCATCTCGGAGTGAGAGGTCAATAGATTATGAAGGGTTCTCCGTGAGAAATGAAACAAGTATCTTTTGAGAGACACTTGAGTGGCTAGAAGGTTTAGTGCAGTGCGTCACTGGGTCCATGACAGCTTGTCTTCAATACCGGTGTCACCGTAGTGACATCCAGTAGCATATGAATTGAACCCGGTTTCTGCCCTAAGGTTGAACATTTGGAGGGCTATTTCTTTTCACCCTTTCATTTACTTTTATTTTTAATTCTTCAACCCCTTCTTTCTCCTTTCATTTCTTTACTCCTTTTATCAATCATACCCAAGGACTTCTAGTTCTAAACTATTGGTATTGTCCATGGGTAGATCCCTCCGGTTCTGGCAGATCATAAGACGTATTTCTTAATCTTAGTCACCTTATAACCCCATGACTATCATATGTTGCCATAAACCAATCATTCGAAAATCTCTCAAAATGTTTATGATTATAAAACATATTTTGTTAACACCTTGAGAGTTTTGCTTTTTCTGAAATACTCCCCCTTCACATGTGCTCATAAGTTTTTATGATAAATTTGCACATGTCGGGTGGAGTTAGCACTTTTTGAGTTGATTGATTTTCAGTGAATATGATCGATTCGAGACATGCTTACATCACTAGTTAGACTAGCTTGAAATTATTACCCGTCCTGGTCATATTCAAAGAAAATATCTCGAAACGGTACACTCTACTCAGACAAGTCCTATTCGAGACATGCTTACATCACTGGATAAACCAGCTTGAAATTATTACCCGTCCAGGACAAGTCCTTTCGATTAAAGACAGTTAAGTTTCGTCAATTCTTGGGTAAAATCTGAGTCGAGCTCATGCGAGATATCATACTTCACACTCATATTTTAATCACGTTTTTATTCTCCCCTCAAAAATAGCATATTGGTGTTGTTTTTGGAAAACATTTTGATTAAAATATATTTTTTGAGGTTTACGGGAAGAATTAAACAAGAACTTTTTGTTTTAGAACAAATATTTGTTTCAAGTACTCCCCCTCAACAAGTAAAATCACTTTTTGAGGTTTTTAAACACGAGAGGGAATACTTGTTCTTTTGAGCAGAATTTTGAAAAACTTATCAAAATTTTGATTAATTCTACTCAAAAGTAAGAAGCTTTCGCTCCTTATATTAGGATTGAGGCACTGAAGCGTACCTCAGGGTCCTTTCTTTACAGGTACAGGTTGTGCACTGTTATCTGTACACAAGCCATTAAGCATGATTTTGACGGAACATTTTTGTTTTGAAAATATTCACCCTCAAAACTCACATTTTATTTTGAGAATATTAAACTTTTTAAAGTTTGAGGGAAGGAGCCTTCTTGAAGCAAAATTCTGAAAGATTTAGAAATTTCAGTTTGAAATTTTTTTTGAATAAATTTTGCTTTAAGGTAACTAAAACGTTATACTCTAAAATACTCCCCCTCAAAACTAGCATATGTTTTGACATTTTTAAACTTTGGAGCGAATTGGTGAGTAAAGATTTGAAAACCTTGAGCAAAATTTTGAAATTTTTTGAAAAACCTTTTGAAAACTTTTGAATAAATTTTGCTCAAGATTAAGAAGTTTTTGATAAACTTTGCGTAAGAACTTCTTTTCTGTTAGGATTGTAGCACCAAAACGTACAACGGGGTCATTTCTTTGAAAAATCGCGGTGTTATCTAACATTTGATCAACAACCGTTGACTTGAGCTTAAAGATTTTGAAAGTTTTTCTAAAATAGCTCAAGCCAGAGAAGAATTTGCCTTTTGTTTTTAGGATAAGTGCACGCTTGGTTTTAAAGAATGGTTTAGCAAGGCACTTTCCTTTCTTTGAAACCCAAGTTGTACACTGTAATGTGTGTACAAGTCGTAATATTGAAGTCCGAGTCCTTAGCTGAAGTACTAAGAAGTCATATAAAGTTTAGATTAGACAACAACCTTGGGAACCCATTTAAGCACGACGCTAACGAGTTTACCAAATTTTGAAATCCATTTGTAAGTTGTGTCAATCTGATTCAAAGATGTTGAATTCCAACGAGGACTGAAAACTGGTGTTTCATTTTGAAATAACACTCGTGGAATCAATGAAGTTTTAAAACTCTTTTTTCGTTGAAAATTGTTTGAGAAACCCGGTGTTTCTCTTGGAGTTTTAAAATCTGAAGAAGAAGATTTCCATCTAGAGTTGAACCTCATGGTTTTTGTGATAAATGGAAACCTTCCTGTATTTGGAAGGTTCAAAGCAGGGTCATTCTTATGTTGCAGCGAAAGCAATTTTGATATTGAATATTTGAAAGGTTTTGAACGACTTTGCTTTGGTCTCTATACTTGCTTTACCAGTGTAAAACGAGAGTGTAGAGTTTGAAAAACTTGATTCTTTCCATTTGAAGCATTTGGGGGTTTTAAGCAACTTTGTTTTGATCTCCACACTTGCTTTACCGGCGTAAAACGAGAGTGTGGAGTTTGAAAAACTTAAGTCTTTTCTTTTGAAGCATTTGGATTTGAAAACTTTTGAGAAGTAAGTGTTTTAGAAAAACTTGGTTTCTTCGAAAACTTCCTTCCTTTTTGCAAAGAATAAGTTGTAAACTGGGAAACCTTTTACGAAAATGGTTTTGAAGATTCACCCGTGTAAACCTTCTTCGAAACACTCACTTCTGGTGTTGAAAAATCTGAAATTGGAGCTTTTCCCTTTAATCGGTTAAGAGAATCAAACTTCACTTTTAAAGAATTGTATGAAGTTCTCAAATCACTGTATTCTTTTTTAAGAGAAAGATGATCTTGGGATGCCAATTTTGATTCTAAAGAGGCAATTTGTTTCAAAAGTTGATCTTTTTCGGCTTTAGAATCATCCGTTTTACAAGCCAATTTCCATTCGAACTCAACATTTTCTTTTTCAAGTCCTTCAAAATAATTTTCGAATTTGGTCGTATTTTTGAAAAAATCAGTTTTGGCATCCTCAAAATCGTTTGTTTGTTGAGCTAAAAGCGTTTCCAGCTCAACCACTTTTGTTTGAAGCACATGATTTTTATTTTCAATTTCATTTTAAAAAAGATACATTTTTCTCCCCCGTTTCCTTTTCAAAATCTTGAGTATTAGAATCGAACAGGGATTTGGAAAGGAAACTTTTGTGATTTGAGACTCAACTTTTTTCATTTTCATTGATTCAATCTTTTACAAAACATTTGCAAACCTTTTATTAGCGAATTCAGACAATTGAGACTTCAAATCTTTAGTCTCTTTTCGTTTCATGTTTGAGTTTTGTGACTGAACTCGTGAACTTTTGATTGAATCAAATAGATTTTTGTAAATTAGTTTCAAATGCTCAATTTCTTTTTCGTATTTTGAAATTTGACACTTCATTGACACGTTTTCATCATCAAGTTGTTCACGTTTTGACATCCAAGGGTTTTCAAGAGACTGCTTTTCCTGATTGTGTTGTAAAGCTAGCTCAAAGTCAATGCTTTGTGCTTGACATCTTTGAAAATTTTGTTCAAGAGAGTATATTTGACGTTTAATTTTCTCTTGGATGTCGCTAGACTCTTTTAAAATTCTCTCATTTTCGTGTCTCAACATCCCATTTTCCACTTTTAAGTTTTTAGTCTCAACATTCAACGATTTATCACAAGCGTTTTTTTCAAAATCTTTCCATTTTACTTCCAAATCAACAATGTCGTTAAGATACGAGTGTTCCCTATTTTTCCATCTCGTTCTTAATGTTTTGTAATCTGTTTGACATGTTGAGACCTTATTTATTAATGTTGAAACCTCTGTTTTTAATTTTTCAATTTGTTTTTGAAGGTCAACCTTTTCTTTTTCTAGTTTTGAAACCTTTTCATTGTTGGAACCAACAAGTTCCCGCATTTGATGTTGCAAGTCTTGTTCTTTCACATATGATTTTTGAAATGCAACTTCAAAGCTGTATTCATGATTAGTTTGTGTTTCAAAATCATTTATATGTTTACTATAATTCTCGAGCTTTTCAGTTAACGCCGTATTTTGTGCTTTTAGTTCACGATTAAGCTCATTACATCGAACAACTTCAGTTTGCATATTTTTGATTAATAAAGCATTTGAAGCACATTCTTGATCACGATTCACATTGTCGTGTTCAACCGTACCTCCATTAGGATCCATATCTGAAGTCTCGAGAGTAATATTTCTATTATCTTGATTCACCACATATGTGTCGTTAACGTATTCAGGTTGTTCATGACTTTGTGTCTCATGAGCAAACACATTTTCAAATATATTGATATCATCAGTTGATTGATGTACCTTAACCAATGTGTCTGAACTATGTGAAAGTCCGACATTAGCAGCTGCATTCTTCAAACCATCCTTACTGTTGAGTTTCCCATTAGTATACGTATTGCTGCTTTCTTTCTGCTGTTCTGATAGTGCACTATTACCCGTGAATACCAAATTATCATCTAATGTCCCTTCCTTGTTGATTGTTCCTTCTCGTGTTTGCATTTTTCTTCCATTCTCTCGTTCATTCAATTCTTTTACTCGTTTCTGCATCTCCATTTCTTTGAATTCTCTCTCCTTCAGCATATCCCTCAGATGAAGTGATCTTTCACTAAGCACCATTGCTAGTATGTTCATTTGTGAAACAAGCTGATCTCTAAAAGCTTCAGCATCCATACTAGTGATGGTCACTTTCCATGACTTGCTTTGCAATTCATAGTCCCGAGAAGTCTTGAACACTCTAAAATCCATGGATATGAACCCTTTTAACAGTGTCTTGAGCACTCTAAATTCTACCATGCAGTCACTTCCTTGTTCAATTTGCTTCTCTATTTCAACTATGTTGTGCCGGAGTTCCCTTTGGAAGGTTAGAAGGTCTATTTTAGTTCCGAAGAAAGTTGAAAAGGTACTCCACGATGAAACCTTGCTTCTGAGAGAACCTTACATTTAATCTTAACTGATTCAAAATGTGCCAAACAGTTTTCTTTGGAGTGCATTGCGAGCTTTACACTTTTAGGCATCTCTCTCTCCTTTTTGAACTTGATTCCATTTAAATATCGGTGTGAAGTGAAACATGGATCTTGTAGACGATAAAGAAGTAAGATTGTGTTTCCAAATGAATCTTTTTCAATCGTTAACGTTTTCACAATAACTAGTACAATAATAATATCCAAACAAACATGAATAATCTCTTGTGGTTGTGTTCTTTGAACGAATCTTTGATCACTAATGAGATAAACTGAGATCTTGGTTTCTTTCTTTGTTTCGAGTCTGTTATGAAAATGAGATGGGTTTATTATGTGAGAGTTGATGAGTGACAGTGAGGGTATGGTTGTGTCTATTGTTTGACGTGAGTAAATGGAATTGGGACAGTGGTATATGTTGAATCTTGTGGTTATGAGTTATTGTTGTTGCGGTTTTTATTTGATGATGGAGATTTGATTTAGTAATAGGATTTCCTTGGTTTGACTTTTCTTCTGTTTGGATTTGGGTTATATGTGTGGCAGCCTTCTAAGCCGTCAGATCTTGATACTTTTAATCCTGACCGCTTTAATTCAACTTTAGATATTAGCCATAGATCTTGCATCAAGGAATATCAACCACAAGATTAAAAAGTAACTGCTGCCAACCGTCCCCCTTCTACTAAAAATAAAATACGTGTTACTTTATTGTAAGGTGTGTAACACACGAATATTTTGTTGCACATATTTTAACTCCCACATGTGATTATGTCTGATTAATCATCAGAAACTGTCAGAAACTGCTATTTTAAATCTATATCATCTCTCTCCTATTCACCACCTCTATTCATCCTCTCTCCCTAACCTCTTTCACAAAGAAAAACACACACAAACATAGTAACTCTTTCAAAATCATTCTATGATTGATAACAATCAATTGTTTATACCTGCACTAATTTTTGGTTTACCAAGATCTTTTTTCACTTTAACAACCATCAACCGCCACCACCACAATCCTTAGTCACCGCCACCACCATATTTTAAAACCGTTTCCACCGCCACCAGTTTAGTTTAGATATTTGGTTCTGATTGGTTGGTGGTTTTGGTGACGTTTTTTTGGATATGTGGATCTGAGCGGTTTTCAGGTTTCGTAGTTTAGGAGGCGGTATGGTAGTTTTGGGAATCGAGGAAGTTGATTTTTCTCGGTCTTTTTCATGTTTTTCTTATGACAGATTTTTGCGAAGGTAAAAAATAAATTCTCCAACTTTCTGCTTTTAAACACTATGATGGGTCTTTGTCATATTCGCAACATGTAGTAGTATATTTGTTTTCTGGATTTGTTGATTGATATTAATTGTTTTATATGTTTTTGCAGAACAGAGAGGTTTAATTATCACGCTAGAGATGGAAGTTGTAAATCACACGTACTCATTTTATGCAATGATATCATAGGTAATGTTTAATTCCTTGATCAAATTTGCTTTTCTGTTTTCTTTCAATTAAATATGTCATCCCAGTTAGCCATTTTGTGGCTATTGAATTATTTTCATGCTAACTAGAGTAACTCCTTCATTAAATTATTTTCAGAACCACAAAAGTGTGATAAAAGCAATTTACATGGGCAGTTAGTAGTGTTGATGTTTGTTGCTGATGGTTAATAGTGCTGATGCTGATGGTTAGTAGTGTTGATGCTGATGGTATCTGGGTTTTATAGTGCTGATGCTGATGAAAATGGTTAATAGCGCTGATGCCGATGAAAATGGTTAATAGTGCTGATGTTGATGGTATTTGTGTTTTATAATGCTGATGCTGATGAAAATGGTCAATAGTGCTGATGCTGATGGTATTTGGGTTATAGTGCTTATGCTAATGAAAATAGGACGGTTACCCACGTGCTATAACTTTTTTACATGTGTCTATGTCTCTTTCTAAATTCTCTCATCTATCCCCATCATCTATTTTATTCTCTTTCTTCTCCAAAATCAATAAACCTCTCACTAAGGTATGTTTTTTAAATTTCCCATTTGAAGTGAAACTCTACAAGATTGATTATTATTATTATTTCTTCGTGTATTTCAGGTTGCTTCATTTAGTTTGGCTGCTCATGCTTCTGGTCCCACAAAAGCTGATCAAAAATATTTCTGGCATCTCCCGCTGGCAAGGTTGGGATCTCTTTCGATTTTCAGTTTTAGATAACAACTTTTATATTTTATATGTAAGTTAATATTTATTTTGTGTAGTCTTGTGATATTGTTCTTTAGGATGAATATGCTCAATAGGTGGTTGATGCGTTCGCACGAGGTTTTAAATTTATAACAAGAATTACCGATTAACTAGGAACACATTCGGGCAAGTATACCCTAGTCATCTGTAGTATAGGAGTGGGTAAGTCAAGGTCGTCCCAAGAGACTTGGTTGCACTCAAGTGTCGTTTGTTTGTTTAAGCAAGTAACAAGTTGATGGTTATGACTGTCACGGATCAAACCAACAAGAAAAGCAATATGAGAACAATCACACAAAGAACACACATGTTTGGCAATGATAATAAGTTAACAAGAACTTGGTGTAAGCCTTATAATAAATTAGTAAGAACTTGGTGTAAGCCTTTACTAGTTTTAGGATGGTTAGTTTGGAAAACATATTATCAAAGGTAATCCTTTCGACCTCTTAGAACCAATAATAATTTAGTGTTTTATAAATCAAATATACATAAGCTTTAATCAATTGGTCATGTCATAAAACTCATGCCTAAACCAACAACAAACAAAGAGTTCTTTCGACCCATAACTTTGATGTCATCAATTTGTGAAGTTTCATTTACTTGAAAAAATAATGATTAGAACACATATTCAAAAGATGCCTTTCGACCTTTAATCTAAATTAAACCTTTACTTGTTATGTTTATTAAGTTTCTCATACAATTGTCACAAAGTACAAGACCAAAACATTCGCCGACTAATGAATTGAAATCAAACACTATTGAGAATCCTTTCGACATGTAGACTCAACAATGATTAATCAAAACAATAAACAATATCAAGATCTAATATAACCAAATATGATGTTATCATCATAATCCAAACAAACACTACAAATATACAAACATCCCTTTATCACAAGTTATCATATGAACCAAACAAGTAAACAAAACTATTCCATGTCAAGATTAATCAATAACCAAAGTTCAACATGAATAACAGAATTCAACATCATAAAAGTAACAAGAGTTTACCCAAGGTATCAATTACAATAGGTAAAGGTGAAGGATTATAGCAACCTTCAAGCCTCCAATCAACTACAACTTCTAACCAAGCCGGAAAACACACCCGAACACTTTCTTTAGCACTTGAGCACTACTTCTGGAAATGGCAGAGGTTTGTGGCCTTTTGGGGTTGATAATAGTTGGTGAAATTTTGTCCTTAAGGGTGGAGGCTAGAATTTCACACCTAAAACCATGCCAAAATGGTCTTATTAATAGGTAGAAGCCACCCTTAGCCAACAAGTAAGTTACTTGGGCACAAAGGGTCATAAAGGTGCAAGTTTAGGAGTTAATGGAGGCACATGATCGGACATGGGACTTGATGACACTTAAATAAGCATTAAAAATAACTTGGAGAAGTCAGATTCAGCCAACCGATCGGATGCGGGGCAATACCGATCGGTTGGAGCTCTCGTAAAAATCAAGTTAGCTCCATCCGAATCGGATGCGGGCTCCTGCCGATCGGATGGAGCCTCCTGGCCAAACATGATAAAGACTAAAGTTGTAGATCTTTCTCTTAGCTTTCCCTGGTCGCTTCAATCAACTAAATCCGAGTTCGTATGCTCAAGTTATGGCCAAAATAGTGAAGGTGTGTCGGGAACAACGAGTCTTCCATAATTCTTCGTTTGAGCTTATTTTCTTCACTTCTTTTCTCTTTTTCCTTCTTGTACTTTATTCTTGAGTATTTGGAGTGACAACTTCATGATTTTATCTTCTCGAATATACTCCAAGAGACTTTCATTTATCGGGAATTCTTCGTACATGCATAAATCTTCGTTTATTGATCATTTCTTCGCCTTTTTCTTCGTTTTCCTGTACTTGGCTACAAATGAACTAGCATACACACTTTTATACGATTAAGTAATAAAAGCATAAGATTTTAGCCAAATAACATGCACAAAAGTCATAATAAAGCTTCTAAAAACATGCACAATTTGAGCGTAATCATATTCCCCCACACTTGAACTTTGCTTGCCCTTAAGCAAATCTAGAAAAAGAAAAATCGAAACACATACCTAAATGAAAAAATGAAAAGAAAATTTTAAAAATTTTGAAAACTTTAACGAGGCATCCATCCGATTGGTTTTCAACTCCATCCGATCGGATGGACAAATCGTAAAAATCAAAATGGCCCAACCGAATCGGATGCGGGCAACATCCGATCGGTTGGACAGCTCGTAAATTTTTTTTTTATTATATTTTTTTTATTTTATATATATATATATATATATATATATATATATATATATATATATATATATATATATATATATATATATATATATATATAATATATATATATATATATATATAAGTGAAAATTGAGCGCACACTCCCCCACACTTAAAGGTTTGCTTGCCCTCAAGCAAATATTAAGAAAAATAGATCCCACATGGTGCATGAAAAATGATTATAAAAATTATGATGCAAATCTACCAAGTACAAGTACAAGATACGATTCATCATTTTTAAGCGTTATGGTGAAAAACCGAGATGTATGACCATGGATTTTCTTGCTTGAGTAACATTTCTAAACACCTCACGAAAAAGAAACAAAGTATAATTCACTCAATCACTCATTTATTTAGGTAGTGGAGTATATGTAAGAGAAATCACACTCATTGCTCAGTCATGATCCGTTTATTACCATAGGCTTGTACAAGAAACAAAACTCCACCGACGTGGCGTAAGCGCCAAGTGTAAACATCTAAAGAGGACTTTTATTCGGGTTTAAGGTTAAGGGTTGTACCAGGCTTATGTTCAAACATTCATACAAGAATATAATAGTTCGCTAACAACGAATTTTTGACTAGCTAAGCAACGGATGGTCACTAGATTGTACATTGGTTCGTTAGCAACGTTACTTACATAACGGATGGTCACTAAAATACGCACTAGCTTGCTAACAACGTATTTCAACTATTCAAAAACCGGATGGTCACTAAAATAGTAATGCACTACATATTTTCACAAAGCCATCACTTTATCCGGATGCTCGAAAGCTAACAACGAATAAAGTAATTTGGTAAGGGTAGGGATAAGGCATGGGAGTATTTATGAAATTGGTTTTAAAAGAAAAATAAAGTCAAGTCTAAGTCCCATTGTTGCTAGTTACCGAACAAACCGCAAACCCGTAAATGATTATAGTTACAATATTCTCCTCTTTACATATCGATCACCAAATATATATGTATCACGTCTTAGCACATTAGCTAATCGATATCTCAAACATACTTCATCTTCCTTCATCTTCATAATAATAATATAGCACATTATAATTGTCATCACATATATTTTTTCTTTCTTTTTTTTTCCGATGACTTATTCATTTTTTTTTCACATTTTTTTTTCATTCATTCTCCTTTCATACATAACATCTCCCCCACACTTCGTATAAGCATACAACACAAAAATACAAATAACGAAGTTGCGCACCTTCATCTTTGTCGGAATGGCACACACGAATGACAAAGTGTGGCTAACTAATAATCATCAAAAACAATCCATCATACCAAGAAACTAGCAACCAACCGTTTAGACTTTGAAAAGGGGTTAGGCTAAGGTTTAAAGTGTAAAATCTTTTTTTTTGCTTTTTTAGTGGATGTAACAAAAGAAAGAAATGGCTCAGAGGGTTTAACTAGGGGTATCTAGTGCTAAAGATAAACGCTAACAAATGGGTTCATATGGGTGGTTAACTAACCGATGTGGCTAGCTAATATATCATTAGATGTAAACGGAAGGCCATTTGGTTTTATTCCTAAGGTGCCTCTTTATCACACAAATACACTTATATCACACGAATGCGATCTTACTGCGGTCTGGTAATGATTTACATGTACAAGTTCTAGAATAAATAAAATCACCGGCACACTCATAGCAAAAGATCCAAGAATAAAATATGTATGCTATATATATATATATATATATATATATATATATATATATATATATATATATATATATATATATATATATATATATATAACAGGCTCAATTCCTCACAATTTAGTGGAAAGGGCTATAATATGTGCTAGCAAATGTTATCGATCCCAGAATGTATTGCAATATTAATCGGGACACATCTCAATTTTTCAAAATTACATATTTCACCAGTGGATTGATCCAGTTATTCTAATATATTATCCTAAAAGCGTGAAAACAATTAGATCACAAGGGCAAACAAGTATACAAAATTTTAAATTGGAAAAGTAGTTTCGTTTTTTTTTTTTTTTTTCTATTTACTCCCCCTCCCCCCCCACTTAAGTTAAGCATTATACTCAATGTGAAAAATAAACTTCAAAGCATGTAAAATTGGGAAAATAAATAAATAAATAGTCCAAGAGAAACGAAACTTCCCGGGCTAAGAAATCGCGTAAGCTTATGCTATCATTTGTTTAGCACCTTATCATATAGAGTTCGATCGTGATTTCTCGTTCAACAAAACATCTCCACACCAAGTATAATATCACCAATAATCCAATCTCCAAGAGCTTATTAAATCTGCAAAAATAAAGTAAACTACAAAAAACTCGTAAAATTCTAAAACTCACTTTCGTAGGCATCGCGGTTGCATTTAGCGTATTCAACAAGCCTTTTAAACCCCTCGGTGGCCTGAGTGGACGAGTGAAGTCTCGTTAGGGTTTTCAGTGAACATACCCACAAAGTTCAAAACTTTTTTATTTTTAAAACAAGTACTTATTTATTCACAACGTATTAAATTAACAAAATTTAAAATGAAAAACAAAAGTTAAGTAGAATAATAGAAATGATACTCTTGCAAAAACAAAAAAAAAACATTTAAACTTATTCGATCTAAACACAAACACATAAGAACAAAATACGAAAAATGAAAATAACATTTTTTTTTTTTTTTTATTTTTTTTATTTTTTATTTTTTTTACTGATTGGTCCAACCGGTCGGTTGGGAATTAACAAAGTTTAAATTTTTTTACCGAGAGCTCCATCCGATCGGTCAGGGTATCCATCCGATTCGGTTGGCACTCTGGTGACAACACTTTTTTTTTTTTTTTTTTTTTTTTTTTTTTTTTTTTTTTTTTATAAAAGAGAAAACAAGTTTTACTTAACACTTTTTATTGACAAAATTAAACAGGAACGCATAATGTAACGAACACGAAAATAAACACAAGTAAAACACATAAACACATATATACTAGAAGAGCACCAAGAACATTAAACGACTCTTAAAACAGAAATAAACATGAACAAATAAAAGCACGATGAAAGAAAATGACAAGCACATAGACGCAAGCAAACACAATTAGTCACGTAACACAAATAAAAACAAAAACAATCTAAAACAAGATAGTCTTATTCCAAATTAATACGAGACTAATCTAGACAAGAAAAACACAAACAAAAAGAAACACAAAAACATGCAAGAGATCACATAATATATAAAATATAAAACTCACAAAACAAGAAAAACACAAACTAAAAAAAAAAAAATTGGTTCAAAAGCCTCCAACCGAATCGGTTACGGGTGGTGACCGATCGGTTGAGACGGTTTGGGTGGTCCAGCCGAACGGTTGGAGTTGCCATCCGATCGGCTAGATAATTCAGGTCATTTTTGGTGGTTTTTTCGCAAGCAATTTCGTGCACACTTATAAAGCAAACATTTAAATGAGTATTTTTAGAACACATGAAACCAAATCCCAACACCAAAACACTTGATTTTGATGCCAAGATCATTAAGAAAAAGATGAGAATTTTTAAAACAAAACGCAAGGGAGGCAATTAAGCAATCATCATGAGCAAACAAGCAAGCAAGCAATTCAACAAGAATTCAATTCAATCAATCAATCAAAGGATCACGCAAGATCAACAAGCAAACAAACAAGAGAATGCAAAACAAAATCCCCGGCAATGGCGCCAAAAACTTGATGGTGACGATGCCGGAATTATCATGCAAAACAATATATCAATCAAGAAGACAATCAAACGAACAAACAAGTGCAAAACAAGTCCCTGGCAACGGCGCCAAAAACTTGATGCGTTCGCACAAGGTTTTAAATTTATAACAAGAATTACCGATTAACTAGGAACACACTCGGGCAAGTATACCCTAGTCATTTGCAGTATAGGAGTGGGTAAGTCAAGGTCGTCCCAAGAGACTTGGTTACACTCAAGTGTCGTTTGTTTGTTTAAGCAAGTAACAAGTTGATGGTTATGATTGTCATGGATCAAACCAACAAGAAAAGTAATATGAGAACAATCACACAAAGAACATACATGTTTGGCAATGATAATAAGTTAATAAGAACTTGGTGTAAGCCTTATAATAAATTAGTAAGAACTTGGTGTAAGCCTTTACTAGTTTTAGGATGGTTAGTTTGGAAAACATATTATCAAAGGTAATCCTTTCGACCTCTTAGAACCAATAATAATTTAGTGTTTTATAAATCAAATATACATAAGCTTTAATCAATTGGTCATGTCATAAAACTCATGCCTAAACCAACAACAAACAAAGAGTTCTTTCGACCCATAACTTTGATGTCATCAAATTTTGAAGTTCCATTTACTTGAAAAAATAATGATTAGAACACATATTCAAAAGATGCCTTTCGACCTATAATCTAAATTAAACCTTTACTTGTTATGTTTATTAAGTTTCTCATAAAATCGTCACAAAGTACAAGACCAAAACATTCGTCGACTAATGAATTGAAATCAAACACTATTGAGAATCCTTTCGACATGTAGACTCAACAATGATTAATCAAAACAATAAACAATATCAAGATCTAATTTAACCAAATATGATGTTATCATCATAATCCAAACAAACACTACAAATATCCAAACATCCCTTTATCACAAGTTATCATATGAACCAAACAAGTAAACAAAACTATTCCATGTCAAGATTAATCAATAACCAAAGTTCAACATGAATAATAGAATTCAACATCATAAAAGTAACAAGAGTTTACCCAAGGTATCAATTACAATAGGTAAAGGTGAAGGATTATAGCAACTTTCAAGCCTCCAATCAACTACAACTTCTAACCAAGCCGAAAAATCACACCTGAACACTTTCTTTAGCACTACTTCTGGAAATGGCAGAGGTTTGTGGCCTTTTGGGGTTGATAATAGTTGATGAAAATTCGTCCTTAAGGGTGGAGGCTAGAATTTCACACCTAAAACCATGCCAAAATGGTCTTATTAATAGGTAGTAGCCACCCTTAGCCAACAAGTAAGTTACTTGGGCACAAAAGGTCATAAAAGTGCAAGTTTAGGAGTTAATGGAGGCACATGATCGGACATGGGACTTGATGACACTTAAATAAGCATTAAAAATAACTTGGAGAAGTCAGATTCAGCCAACCGATCGGATGCGGGGCAATACCGATCGGTTGGAGCTCTCGTAAAAATCAAGTTTACTCCATCCGAATCGGATGCGGGCTCCTACCGATCGGATGGAGCCTCCTGGCCAAAAATGATAAAGACTAAAGTTGTATATCTTTCTCTTAGCTTTCCCTGGCCGCTTTAATCATCTAAATCCGAGTTCGTATGCTCAAGTTATGGCTAAAATGGTGAAGGTGTGTTGGGAACAACGAGTCTTCCATAATTCTTCGTTTGAGCTTATTTTCTTCATTTCTTTTCTCGTTTTCCTTCTTGTACTTTATTCTTGAGTCTTTGGAGTGACAACTTCATGATTTTATCTTCTCGAATATACTCCAAGAGACTTTCATTTATCGGGAATTCTTTCGTACATGCATAAATCTTCGTTTATTGATCATTTCTTCACCTTTTTCTTCGTTTTCCTGTGCTTGGCTACAAATGAACTAGCATACACACTTTTATACGATTAAGTAACAAAAGCATAAGATTTTAGCCAAATAACATGCACAAAAGCCATGATAACGCTTCTAAAAACATGTACAATTTGAGCGTTATTAGTGGTTGCTATGTAACAACCGAGAAATTTCCAAGTCATTATTTTACTAATTTTATTTGCTTATTATGCTATTTTAAGTAAATTGGCTTTTGCCGGGAAAGTTGCTCGCGTACGTCGTGACACGTACACTGAAATTTGTAATTTGAGTCAGGCTATGCTTAGGTTACCCATTAATATGATTTATATTCCCCCACGTACTTGTTTTCATATGGAATATAGTAATTTTCCATTTCTACGCGAAGTGTGCACATTTTACGTTTTACGCGTTTTCGACTCGCGGTTTAAGCTTTAAAGACGTTATAACACTCTGAAAGGCTCGGTAAATTTATGAAACATCAAAATAGGTCATTTTAAGTTACATTTAACATTTTTATGAAAATATTATCTTCATGAATTTTATTTCCATAAACTAGGCATAAAACGTTACCGATTTAGCCCCGTTGCCCTTCAAACTCACTCCGTGACTTATAATACTTGTACAAAAGATGTATACAAGGTATATTTACAATATAATAAAAGAAAACCCTCCCCATAAAGCCCTTAGGCCGGCCTCCCATCAATACCACCCTCCCCTTTAATTACTTGCACACTCTTCATTTTTATCATTACCCATAAACTCATTATATCTTTGCATGCAACTCCCACTCTCTCTCACTAAAAATCATCCAACACCAAAGTTCCTTCTCCTGGACTTCTTGCTGCTGTGACATCGCCCCCCCCCCCCTCAAGACCATCTTCATCAAGCTTTCAAGTATCCAAAAACCTTGCATTAGTTAACCCAATTGAGCCCTAGTAAGTTTCTTTAATTAGTTTCATCTCATTTTCTTTATTTTCCTATGTTTATTAGAGATTTTCCTAGGCTAAACAAAAATCTATTGCATGTGTCATTTTAGTTTATTAGAGTCAATATCTTATGGGAAATAGGTGGTTTGATAATTGGTTAGTGTTGATAGGTAAAAGTTATGCAAGAGATTAATGGATCTTATAGAATTTTTGGCTAGTTATGGATGTTTATCTTGGATGTTTGTTACTAAAAACTGAAGTTAAAACTAAAGATAATCTTTCATCTCCTGGAAATAGTGATTTATGGGATGAATAAAAGAGTAGGAATCATTGGTCTTGAGCATGCATGTGTATTAGAGGTAATAAATGTACAAAAGTAACCATTTTGATTGGTCAATAGTCTGTTCCAGAATTGATGCTTCAACATCCATCCACCATTTTGTCGTCAGAAGGTTTTATGAAAAAATAAAAATATTTGGAGATAGCTACAAGTCTTAGGATCATTTCTTGGAAAACCTTACCTCTTAATTCGTCATTGAGATTTTTAGAGAAAATCCACACTAAAACTGGTCCAGGAATGCATGTCAGATTTGATGGGCTATTTACCCCAAAATGTTGCAAAGAACACTAGGTTGGTGTAAACATGAAAATTGTAGCAAAGACCTGTAGAAAACTTTTCCCATGGTCATGTGTCTATTAGACCTTTAGTTAAAGAGATACACCCTTTTTTCTAAACTCATTTGGGATGCTGAGTATAACTATTTAGAGATACAGGGGTAAATTGGTAATTTCACCCATGTTCTATAGTTCTCAGTAATGTAAGGCCTTGATTTTCATATAGTACAGAGTCATACCTTTCTAAGAATATAAAGTTCATAATTTTAGCCTTCACGGTTTAGAAATGGCGACCCGATTAGTGCGGCAATTTTATAAAATTTCCATCAGCTTTGCATTTTTAAAACCATATAAGCTTTTATAAACGCCTTTCGACCCATGTCATGCTATAAGAATTTTAAATAAATGACCATATGATATTTTGAGTTCTAGGTCACTTGTGATCTTTGCGGTTTTTCTCGACGTACACACTTCTCCGATTTCCGTTGCTACTTCATTATTGGTGAGTTCATAGCCCCAAGTTTTACTTTAATTGTTTTATAAACTCCGTGGGGGAGATACATGCTATAAATATTTATGATCACAGTTGTTTTGAAATTGGATGCTATCATGTTATTATTATTGCCTAAGTTTCCCATAGCCAAAAGTCCCTTTATCGTGAACCGTTAATCACTTGCGAGTGAACGCGAATACAGTGAATAGATCTATTGGAACTAACAATCCCCACCAGAAAGAACGTGCCTATATGGCAGTCGTGTATTGTATTCGTCCAAAAATGATAGGTGTGGCTATTACCTATGTATAAGGGCTGATACGAAATTAGATACGTAGTGTCGGGGTCACGAGCTTAGGGCAATAATAACTGAATCAAACTCTGCATTTGTTGCTTAGTCGTTTTTATAAACTGAATTATATTGTGATCAACTGCTTATTACTAAAACTCTATGGATTCACTCAACCTTTGTGTTGACGTTTTAGCATGTTTTATCTCAGGTTTAAAGGCATGAAGGTCTTGGATGGAGTCGCACGGATATATTTTGAGGACTCAGCATATTTTCACATTTGAAGAGACTATATTTTAAAGATTTATGTTATGTTTAAAACATTTGCAATCTTTTGAAAACATGGTGTTTTATGAAAACTGTTGGGACCTTTGCAAACTCTGAGAATTTAATGTATCAAATGTGAAACACTTTTAAAACGTCTCTTTTCAAGGGTCGTTTTCCATGACTTGTACTTTGTGCTAGGAAGTAATACCCCAGTGATCTATCTTCCGCTGTTATAATTTTGGGGGTTTATAGATTGGCATCAGAGCTACAGTTATAGAGAACTGGGTCGTTTTTAAAACCCGGACTATAACTATTTTTCACTAAAGAGTCTCTCATTGCCGTATCCGATATCCGTGCGCGTATGCCACCAGACTGCCTATGTTGTTATACTTATGTCATCACTAATGGTATTATATAAAGTATGCTTATATACACTAGTATTTATATAAAGGTTAATTATATAAATGTTTGACTGATTTTGACCTCTTACGCTTATTTCGGAGCTTGAGCTCAAACCTTGTTTTCTCCGATTACGCACCTATACTTACATTTTAATGGTCTCTTTTATTTCTCAAACATCGTGAGTAATACCGTGATTCGCTAAAACTTTTTCATAACCTTTCATAAAATCATTTTACGCAAAACTCTTACTATCCGTCTTCGAAGACGAGTTGGAACATTGGTCACATAATTTTAGAACACCTACATCGCCTCGCAAACAATCGCCTAAAGACACGCCGGATGATTAGAGCATGACTTTAACGTGCCGCCTTGGAACGCCCTACTTTTGGAACACGACTTTTAACGCCTCATTCTTTTTCACTCCTTGCATTTTGAAGAATCACGCTGCTAAGAAGGTAACACCGAAGCTTGACAAAAATGTTTACCTTAACGTAATACTATCTTTCGATTTCAAGGACATAATTTGGAAACTTTTCGACCACCATGCTGACACCCACTTCACCAACTTATATACTAACGTTTAATAGTGAGACTAAGCCATTCGGGGAAAAGGCTATAGAGTGTGAACTCAAACCAGAAGATTACTAACTCGAAGAAGAACCCCTCGGAAGAAGAGAAGGAAAACCATTACTGCACCTACTCCTCTCGCTCGATGAAAGCCTATCACAAGAGAGCCCATCCAACACAGCATCTCATCATTGGTGATACACATGCCACATCATGACAGATATTACACGTCAGCAGAAACGAGTTGTAATGGCCAACCTACATCGTTGGAGTAGAGTAAAGCTCAAGGATCCAAGTGCGGATCTCACTTAGTCAACATTCGTGATATTTATTGACTTTCCATTTATTATTTGTTCTCATTTAACCCCAAAAAACTTTCGTGATACTCAATGCCTCTCTCATTTTATGTTGTTCCTATTTAAAATGCATGTTTTCAACGTAATGCTTCTCTCATTTATTGTTGATACCCATTCATTCTCAATTGCAATCACAATGCTTATTGTCTTTGTCACTTATTGCGTTTCTCATTAATTGTTTACCCTCAGCTAGCATTCGTGCTGCTTACTATATTTCTCATTTATTGTTCATTCTCATTTCTTCTTCACATTTAGCATTTGAGATACACATTATCTTTCTAATTTATTGATTTTCCCAGTTATTCTCATATAACATTCGTGATATTTATGGATTTCATCATTTATCGTTTGTTCTCTTCCATGACATTTATCATCCTTCTCCTTTATTATTTTCCTTCACATTTATTTTCTATCTCATTTTTCTCATTTAAAGTATTGTTACGCTTATTGCTTTCTTAATTCTTGTCTATTTCACTTCATTTCTTTTAACAATTGTGATGTTTATTATCCTTATCAGTTATCGATTTTCCTTATTCATTCTCATTTGATACTCGCAATGAATATTTTTTGTCTCATTTATTATTGAACCTCATTTGGAATTCTATCTTTCAGTATTGGCCTCTTTTGACCATTGGTTTGATTCTTTGGTTGTCTCGATTAATTGATTATTTGTGTTAATATTCTATATCTCTTCGCTTAACTATTATTGTAATATATGTTCCTTCTGTTTGCATTAATTTGAGTCATTGATCTCTTTTTTACACACCCTTTCATTTGCTTATTCGTTCATATAAATATCAAATTTTCTTCCAAGCACTCTATGCTCATACTAGTATGAATGATATGGACATCTTAATCCATTCATTATTGTTCTGATTCATTGATCCTTTCATTTGCATCGATTGATAACAGTTTGCTTCTTTGTTCATACAGATATCTAATATATCCCTTTTAAGCAGTCTTTGCTCCTAAAACATTACACTTGACAGAATTCTATTATTATTTTTGTGATTCATCAAGATCTTTCATTGGTATTATTAATTAAACCTTGTAACTATCTTATACCCCAAGGCATTGGCATCTACTTCTTTTGACTGATAGTACGCTCCCGTAGTAATCCCATTCGCATTAATCGCTAGTACGCATCAGGGCGTCGGAACAACACTCCAGGACAACAGGCTGCAAGCAGTACAAGATCGTCAGGAGAGTTACGTGAAAGTTCACCACGAAAGCACGTGCTATGTTTTGAAAAATGATGAAAATTGAACTCGATGTACGTTGAACCCTTCAAGAATTTGGAAAAATCTGGACCGGTAGCTTATCGATTCGAACCACCCAAAAGAGCCCACTAGCGTGAACAACACATTTTATGATTTGAACTCGAAGAAGTGCCTATCGGATGAAAACCTCGTCACTCCACTAGAGGAGATTCAACTTGACGACAAGCTTTACTTTGATAAGGAACCAGTTGTGATCATGAACCAGGAAGTCAAACGACTCAAGCAGAGTGCATTCCCATTGTTAAGGTTCGTTGGGATACTCGACATGGACCCGAGTACACATGGGAGCGAAAAGAGCAGATTGCGACGAGAGTACCCTCATTTTCTTTTTCTGACACATCGTCAGCCGATAAGATAAACTGAATCATGAGGACATGATTCCTTTTTAACGGATGGGTAATGTAACAACCGAGAAATTTCCAAGTCATTATTTTACTAATTTTATTTGCTTATTATGCTATTTTAAGTAAATTGGCTTTTGCCGGGAAAGTTGCCCGCGTACGTCGTGACACGTACACTGAAATTTGTAATTTGAGTCAGGCTATGCTTAGGCTACCCATTAATATGATTTATATCCCCCCACGTACTTGTTTTCATATGGAATAAAGTAATTTTCCATTTCTACGCGAAGTGTGCACATTTTACGTTTTACGCGTTTTCGGCTCGCGGTTTAAGCTTTAAAGACGTTATAACACTCCGAAAGGCTCGGGAAATTTATGAAACATCAAAATAGGTCATTTTAAGTTACATTTAACATTTTTATGAAAATATTATCTTCATGACTTTTATTTCCATAAACTAGGCATAAAACTTTACCGATTTAGCCCCGTTGGCCTTCAAACTCACTCCGTGACTTATATACTTGTACAACAGATGTATACAAGGTATATTTACAATATAATAAAAGAAACCCTCCCCATAAATGCTAGGATGACTTGACACACGATTAAGGTGGTTAAACCTTCTAACTTTGTGTGTATGATATGTTGTGTTAAAATGATTAAGTGCGCGGAATTCACTCAACCAAACTTAGAAGGTTGTGTATGTTATGGAAATGGAATTGTTATGTTTGTTAGTTACAAATGAACACATATAAAGATTATCACCAAACGATTCAATATTATTAAAGATAATAATACGAGTGACCTTGAAATATCACTAGGGTTACAACCTTGAATCCTTTGTTTCTATCACTTGTGATATATTTGTGTTTGTTCTAACAGTTATGCATGTTCTGACGTATGCATGGACTAACTCTTAATACTTCTTTATTTTTTACACACACTTAATATCACTAGTCTAAGATCTCTTTTATAGTCAAAAGATCTTTACAAATTGCTTAAAGTCTTGACCGAATTACTTGGTTAACTTATCCTATTGAGTGTCAGTACATCAGATACAACATGTATCTATGTATACAACTTGTTAACTAAGCACATGGAGAAAGATATTATCTACCGTATATTGTTGACCAAAATACAATAAATATCTTTTCGATCTTATCCTTCTATCAGCAGAGTTGTTCATTATCAGCAGGAACAATCTATCGCTATCTGCAGAATCATCAGCAGAGTTGTTAAGCCTATCAGCAGAGTGAAATGCTCTATCAGCAGAATCAACATCATCAGCAGAAACCGTTTTGCACTATCAGCAGAATTATACTTAGAGTAGAATTCGATATTAAACATCTTGAATATTTAATTCCCAACAATCCTCCCCTAAACATGTGAATCCTTTCAAACATGTTTCTGAATTAAATCTTCTGAATTAAATCTTGGATTGAAGATCTTTCAAACACTTATGTTCTTCAAGATTGAATATCTTCTCAGTAATTCATCTACTTTGCTCTTCTTTGACTTTAGCAATATTAAAACATATTGAACCTATCTTGGACTAAAAGATGGTGCAATTTCCTTGGATGGAGGAATTATAAGAGGCAATGATGCTGTGTATCTTGGATGCTTGTTTCAACAAGTGAAATCATCTAACCAGCATGTCTTTGAAGTGAAATTGAAACCTTTCTTCGTTTGATCTAGATAGAACTTTCTCCTTTGGAATGTTCTTGTCATTTTCAACCTCCTCATCATCTTGTATGCTCTTGTCTTCTCCTTCCATATATTGTATTATCTTCCTTTTCTGGGCCATTATTTCCTCCCCTGAGATTGTTACCTCCCCTGAAGCAAATAACGTTTGTTTCATCCTCCCCTTGTTTGGAAGATCTCACTATGTACCTTTGACTGATCTATCAATGTGAACTTGTTGTCAGACAATATTGTACATGAAGCCATCAATTCCTTAAGAGTTTAAGTTACTGCCCTCATCACTTCTAGGTGTGTTAACTCCTATGAGAGGTGATTCATTGGACATTTGACTCTTGGTCCATCAATGGATGGTTTTTGTGAGTCCCTTGAAAAATCCTTTTTAAGAAACTTTTGCCTTAGCAGTATGTTCATGATTTTAGAATTGAAAAATCATACTGCTTCCAACCATTTTGAAAGGACTAAGTGTATAACAGACACTCAATCATAATTTCGGTTTAAAGCAACCTCTGGTTGTGTGAGAACCAATATTTTTCAGTTATAAATAACTGCCTGTGTAAAGATAAATCTATTCAAAAGATTTTCTTGACATGGTTTCCAGCTCGTGGCATTTGTTACCTCTAACACAAGTGTTAGATTCACTTTTGCTCGCTGTTCTTTCTATCAGATGTCCTCAGACTTGCACATTATACTTAAAAGTATAAAATGATAGAAAGTGAGTTGTATCAGTTACTATCTGATCAACTAAGTCATCAATTCAATGTGAAATATCATAAGTAGATTTCAAGAAAGAAGTTGTAAGGAGCTTTAAAGTCCCAAACTCAGTCCATCATAAACCTATTATGGTCAGCAGCTAATATCTCAATCCTGCTGTTTCCATTTCACTTGAAACATCCTTTGTGTTTATATATTCATACCTGAAATTGTTAGACTAAAACCAAAAGAACAATGTACAAAGTACTTGTCTTGCATTAGTATAATCATAAGACCAACTATATGAATAACACAATTTTAATTTTGTACTAGCAGCACCTTGTGTGCTGTAGCAGTACCTTATGATATATTAGCAGTACCGTATGAATCAGTAGCAACAACAAAAATTTATTTACATAAACACATTATTTGAAAATTTAAAGATTAAGCATTCCAATACTTGCTACCAAGTACTGAAACCTTGAAACATCAAAAGCTTTTGTTAGCAGATCTGCAAAATTATGTTCTGAAGCAATTTTAAGAACTTGAATTAATCTTTTCTCATTGCAGTCTCTTATAAAGTGATGTCTAATTTCAATGTGTTTTGTTTTAGAATGTTGCACTGGATTTTTAATAATACAAATTGTACTACTATTATCAATATGAATAACAGTGTTTAAGAAATTGTACCCATAATCAAGGAGTTGGTTTTGAAGCCATAGAACTTGACTAGAGCAACTTGCAGCAGCTATGTATTCAGCTTCAGTTGTTGAATTTGCCACACTTGTTTGCTTTTTACACTGCCATGAGACAAGTCTACACCCAAGGAATTGACATCCTCCAGTTGTTGACTTTCTGTCCAAGCTAGCACCAGCATAATCACTATCCGAATATGCTACCAAGTCAAAAGGAGATTCCTTTGAATACCATAGACCCAACCTTGGTTGACCCTTGAGATATCTAAAAATTCTCTTGACTGTAGTTAAATGAGAAACCTTTGGAGTAACTTGAAATCTTGCACAAACACAAACAGGAAACATGATATCAGGTCTAGATGATGTAAGATACATCAAAGAGCCTATCATAGATCTGTAATTGTGTACATCTACATTCTCTCCATCTTCATCTTTCAGAAGGTGCTTCTCAGAATCCATTGGTGTGCTTGCTATTTTTGAATCAGCAAATTGAAATTTTCTAAGTATCTTTGCAACATATTTGTCTTGACTAATAAATATGCCTTCAGATGATTGCTTAACTTGCAAACCCAAAAAGAATGTAAGTTCTCCCATAGAACTCATCTGAAACTTATCTTTCATAAGCTTCTCAAACTCTAAACACATTTCTTTCCTAGTAGATCCAAAGATAATGTCATCCACATACACCTGCACTAACAGAAGATCCTTCTTGTGCTGTTTGATGAAAAGTGTCTGATCAATCTTTCCTCTTTGAAATCCATTTTCTAATAAGTAGGAAGCTAGTGTTGCATACCAAGCTCTTGGTGCCTGATGAAGGCCATAGAGAGCTTTCACTACTCTGTACACTTTGTTTGGATGTAATGGATCAATGAAGCCAGGAGGTTGTGAAACATATACCTCTTCTCCAATTTCACCATATAAAAATGCACTCTTGACATCCATTTGGTAGACTGTGAAGCCTAAAAATGAAGCATAAGCTAGAAACAGCCTAATTGCCTCAATCCTTGCTACTGGAGCATAAACTTCATCATAATCTATCCCTTCTTCTTGTGTGTACCCTTGTGCTACTAATCTAGCCTTATTCTTGATCACAATTCCTCTTTCATCCCTTTTGTTCTTAAAAACCCATCTAGTGCCAATTACCTTCACACCTGTAAGTAAATCAACTAGCACCCAAACCTTTTGAATCTTGAACTGAAGAAGCTCTTCTTGCATAGCCTCTAACCAGCTTGAATCATCTAGGGCTGTAAGAATATTCTTTGGTTCAGCTTGTGAGAGAAAACATACAAACAAACAAGAGTTTAAAAGCTCATGTTGTTTTGAAGCATAAAGGGCATCAAGAAGCCCTTGTTGGTCTGAAGACTTCAATTGTTGTCTTGTCTTCACACCTGACTGTATATCTCCAATCACATGATCCAGGGAATGAACTTTGTGAATTCTTGATTGTGGTGTAGTAGGAACTTGATAATTTGATGGAAGATTGTTGTAATCCACCTCATTATCTGAGAATTCTGCCTCTTTTGTTTCTGAAGGGCCAGCAGCAGAGTCATTTGGCCGAACAGCAGAATCAGTAAGCTTATCAGCAGAGTCATCAGCAGAAACAGATACACTACCAGCAGCAACAGAAATACTACCAGCAGAAACACTTTGTTGTTCCTGAGTTCCATACTCTTTACTTTCATCTTCAACACTTTCTTTAGCTTTGCTAGAAGAAGATTCATCAGTTGTCGAAGTTGATTCCACAATTTTACTTGACCATATTGGCATTATCACATAATCTTGATCTTTCTCTAACTCTGCCTCATTTGTTGTATTTGAACCTGCAAAATCATTAGTTTCTGCAACAAAAGGCACATAATTCATTGAATTTGTTAGATATTCCAGATCAAATAGCCATTTTGGTCCTTGACCTTCTACATTGGATTTGTTTTCTAAAAACTCCACATGTAGATTTTCTTCTACTATTTCTTTTCTTGTGTTGTAAACTCTAAAAGCTTTGCTATTAAGAGAATAACCAACAAAGAAACCTTCATCTGCCTTACCATCAAATTTTCTTAGATGGTCTAAGGTATTGAGAATTGTCACATGACATCCAAAAGGTCTAAGAAATCCTATTGCAGGAGTTCTACCATTAAAAAGTTCATATGATGTCTTATTGTGAGGCTGCACAACTAAAACTCTATTTTGAACATAACAAGCAGTGTTGACTGCCTCTGCCCAAAAGTTTATTGGTAGCTTAGAATCAGCTAACATTGTTCTAGCAGCTTCAATTAGTGTTCTATTCTTTCTTTCAGCTACACCATTTTGTTGTGGTGTTCTAGCAACACTAAATTCTCTCTTAATACCTTTTTCTTTGCAGAAATCATCCATAACTCTATTCTTAAACTCTGTCCCATTATCACTTCTAATGACTTTTACTTTCTTGCTTACTTGGTTTTCTATCTGAGTAATGAAGTCCTTAAGGATGCTTGATGTTTCATCCTTAGTGGCTAAAAAGAAAACCCATGTAAATCTACTATAGTCATCAGTAATAACTAGACAATATCTCTTATGCATTATGCTCATCACTGAAACAGGTCCAAATAAGTCCATATGAAGCATAAACAAAGACTGATTGATAGAGTTAAAAATTTTGGGCTTACAAGTGGCTTTGTGTTGTTTGCCTTTTAGACAAGCAATGCATGTTTGATCATTTTCAAATCTTTTGTGAGGTAAACCTCTTACCAAACCATTCTTAACAATTTTATTTATGGTTTTGAAGTTAATATGACCAAGCCTTCTATGCCATTTCATTGATTCTTCCAATGTGGCCTTTGCAACAAGACAAGTTAAATTCTTTTTAGGAATAATATTCTTCATGTCTACACTGTACATATTGCCCTTTCTAGGAATTCTAAGAAGTACTTGACTTTCATCAGGCATCTTAAAATCAGGAGAAAGTACAAGACATTCAGTCTCACAGAAAAGAACATTATTCTTTTTGTCACACATTTGTGAAACACTAAAAAGATTATAATTTAGCTCTTTTACATAGTACACATCTTCAAAATCTAAATTTCCGGTTTTGATTGTACCTTTACCAGAAATTTTCCCACGAACACCCCCTCCAAAGGTAACATATCCTCCATTGAAAGCTTCAAAATCTGAGAGATAAGATATGTTGCCTGTCATGTGCCTAGAACATCCACTATCTGAGTATCCTTGATCCTCTTCCTGATCATATGAATGTCCCTGCACATGAATAAGAGTGTTAGTTTCTTTTGGGGATCCAAGCCATTACTGACTTGGATCTGCCTCTTGCATCAATGTAATTGAATCTTTTAAGAATAGTTGATGCAACATTGGATTTATGAATCCAACATGCTGAGGCCTTAACAGCATTTGCCCTTTTTCCCTTATCAGCAGAGTGAACCACACACTTATCAGCAGAATCTGCTAACTTTGTAGTTCTACCCTTTGGTTTCCAAATTTGTTTATGGACCACTGATTTTGATTGAATGGGACTTAGAACAGTTGTAGGTGCATGTTTGAAAAATGTTTTTGCACCCTTAGCTGTTGATTTTGGGTTAATAGTCATAAATGGTCGAGCAGCAAAATAAAATTTGCTATCAGCAGGATCATTTGGTCTATCAGCAGAATCAGATTTTGAGATAGACTTGCTTTTGACTACTCTGGGGTTTGATTTCTTAGAACTAGAGTGAAAGTGAGATTTAGTTGTCTGCCTTTTGAGATTCACTCTATGGTTTTCATACCCAGATACCCATTGGTTGCAGAAAGCTGCAAGATGGTCAAAACTACCACATGTATAACAAGCTTTATTATAAAAAGCAAAGTCATCACCTAATTGGTTAGACTTGAGGTTGTTCCAATTCCTTTGGTTACCTCTGGGCTTGTTGGTGGTTCTGTATTGCTCACAATGTCTAACTGGTTGCCTAACATGCTTAATGTTTGTATGAGGCCTATCAGTATTGTGTTTGACTACCTTAGGAACACTTGTTCCTACTTTCTTAACCACTTCAGGTTTAGACATAACCTGTTGTTCTTCATCATCACTATCAGTTGTACAATTTTCAACAACTATAGCATCTCCTTTCTTAGCAAAGGACACCTTGTCCTGATAATGTAAAGTTTTATCTAAACTTTTACTTATCTTTGCTACCTTAAGACTCTTACTAGTCTTAGAACCATATTCCATGATTGGTTCTTGGAACTCAGCTAAGCCTGTATGTGCTAGGTCAACACCTGGAGGTGAAGGAACACCTCTATATGGTGGAGGAACAGTTTTGTAACCTACACCTGAATTAGCTTTATCAATTACCTGAGTTTCCCAAATCTTATTCATTCCTTCCGAGGCATGTGCTAGAGTATCTATAGTTACCTTAACATTTTCTTTTTCAATTTTGACTTTAGGTAACTGTCTACTTTGATCATTAAGTAGTTCATCTCTAAATGCTATTCCTCTTTTTAAAGCATTTAAGTCATCAGTAAACGTAGATTCATTCCTTTTATAATGAAGAATCTGTTTTTCTAGAACTCCTACACACCTCTTGTGATTAGCTAAATTATGAAGGGCATCAATTAACTCTTCTCTAAAAGCATCAAATCTCTTTTTAATGTCTTCATAATTTTTAAGATTAGCACATGAATTAGAACAAGTAGGAATAGTATCTACCTCTGAATCAGAAGAAGCCATTAGAGCAAATTCAGTGGCCATAAGAGCAGCATTTGGTGGTGCATCTTCTTCAGTAGCCATAGAGCTCCAATCATATCCAATACCATCAATAGCCAGCATAGCCTTCGGCTCTTCCACCAGTACTTCCTTATTCCTTTCTTGTTTATACCAAGTGTTCCTATTATCCTGCTTCCTTGGGCTTCTACATTCTTTAGCAAAATGTCCCAACCTATGACAGTTAAAACATTCTACTTTCTTCTTATCGAACCCAGCAGTATCATTACCATTTATGGTAATTTGCTTTCTAGTTTTCTGCCAAAACTTCTTAGCCCTCATGCTAAGTAAAGCAACTTGCCACTTAATATCCATCTCTTCCAAATCATCACCATCAACCTGCTCAAGGTCTTCATGATTTAAAGGAGAACCACTAGCTTGACTGGTTATAAAGGCATAAAATGTTGGATCACTAAGTCCAGCAATATCCTTTTGTACACTAGTAGAAGGACCACCATAAGTAACATTAGAAACACTTTCAACTTCATCTACCTCTTCTGTATGACTAACACTAGGAACTGATAGGAGTGCAACATTCCCAGAACTAGTACCATAATTTCCACCTCTCTTTAGACTTTGTTCAACAATTTTGAAGTTGTTGAACAAATCATTGAGCTTCATTGTTTCAATTTCTGGCTTGTTCATCCAGACAATAACATGAGTATGGAATTCACTAGGTAGACTTTTCAAGAACTTCATGTTGAGATCTTCCATCTCAGTCTCAACACCCAACACAGCTAACTGACTTACAAGCTTGTGTAGTCTTGAAAATAGTTTGTCAAGAGACTCATTACTAAAAGCAGTAAAGTTTTCAAATTGGTGCTTTAGTAAAGTCTTCTGTGTCTTTTTGGTAGTTTCATTACCACCAAACCATGCACAAATCTCTTCAAAAAGAGTTTTTGCATCAAGATATTTGTTAAAAGATAGCATTTGCTCACCAGGAATGGTCATAAGCAACAAGTTTCGTGCTTTCTGATCATTTCTCTTTTGTATCTTTTCATCATTGGAGACTGGTCCAGTATTCCTTTTTCTTACTGTCTTCCCTTCAACAAGAACATCTGAATAGCCTAAAGTGAAGGAATCACCATACTGAATTATGTCCCAAAGAGCATAATCTTGAACCATGAAATATTGCTCAACTCTCATCCTCCATAACTCAAACTCATTGGGTTTGATCATGGGCAACTTTGCAGCAACATTTGTTTGAACAATTTGTACATCCATTTCTTGTTTCTTCTAAAAACAACAATATCAACTCTAGCTCTGATACCACTTGCTAGGATGACTTGACACACGATTAAGGTGGTTAAACCTTCTAACTTTGTGTATATGATATGTTGTGTTAAAATGATTAAGTGCGCGGAATTCACTCAACCAAACTTAGAAGGTTGTGTATGTTATGGAAATGGAATTGTTATGTTTGTTAGTTAGCAATGAACACATATAAAGATTATCACCAAACGATTCAATATTATTAAAGATAATAATACGAGTGACCTTGAAATATCACTAGGGTTACAACCTTGAATCCTTTGTTTCTATCACTTGTGATATATTTGTGTTTGTTCTAACAGTTATGCATGTTCTGACGTATGCATGGACTAACTCTTAATACTTCTTTATTTTTTACACACACTTAATATCACTAGTCTAAGATCTCTTTAATAGTCAAAAGATCTTTACAAATTGCTTAAAGTCTTGACCGACTTACTTGGTTAACTTATCCTATTGAGTGTCAGTACATCAGATACAACATGTATCTATGTATACAACTTGTTAACTAAGCACATGGAGAAAGATATTATCTACCGTATATTGTTGACCAAAATACAATAAATATCTTTTCGATCTTATCCTTCTATCAGCAGAGTTGTTCATTATCAGCAGGAACAATCTATCACTATCAGCAGAATCATCAGCAGAGTTGTTAAGCCTATCAGCAGAGTGAAATGCTCTATCAGCAGAATCAACATCATCAGCAGAAACCGTTTTGCACTATCAGCAGAATTATACTTAGAGTAGAATTCGATATTAAACATCTTGAATATTTAATTCCCAACAATAAAGCCCTTAGGCCGGCCTCCCATCAATACCACCCTCCCCTTTAATTACTTGCACACTCTTCATTTTTATCATTACCCATAAACTCATTATACCTTTGCATGCAACTCCCACTCTCTCTCACTAAAAATCATCCAACACCAAAGTTCCTTCTCCTGGACTTCTTGCTGCTGTGACATCCCCCCCCCCCTCAAGACCATCTTCATCAAGCTTTCAAGTATCCAAAAACCTTGCATTAGTTAACCCAATTGAGCCCTAGTAAGTTTCTTTAATTAGTTTCATCTCATTTTCTTTATTTTCCTATGTTTATTAGAGATTTTCCTAGGCTAAACAAACATCTATTGCATGTGTCATTTTAGTTTATTAGAGTCAAGATCTTATGGGAAATAGGTGGTTTGATAATTGGTTAGTGTTGATAGGTAAAAGTTATGCAAGAGATTAATGGATCTTATAGAATTTTTGGCTAGTTATGGATGTTTATCTTGGATGTTTGTTACTAAAAACTGAAGTTAAAACTAAAGATAATCTTTCTTCTCCTGGAAATAGTGATTTATGGGATGAATAAAAGAGTAGGAATCATTGGTCTTGAGCATGCATGTGTATTAGAGGTAATAAATGTACAAAAGTAACCATTTTGATTGGTCAATAGTCTGTTCCAGAATTGATGCTCCAAGATCCATCCACCATTTTGTCCTCAGAAGGTTTTATGAAAAACTAAAAATATTAGGAGATAACTACAAGTCTTAGGATCATTTACCCGAAAACCTTACCTCTTAATTAGTCTTTGAGATTTTTAGAGAAAATCCACACTAAAACTGGTCCAGGAATGCATGTCAGATTTGATGGGCTATTTACCCCAAAATGTTGCAAAGAACACTAGGTTGGTGTAAACATGAAAGTTGTAGCCAAGACCTAGTAGAAAACTTTTCCCACAGGTCATGTGTCTATTAGACCTTTAGTTAAAGAGATACACCCTTTTTTCTAAACTTATTTGGGATGCTGAGTATAACTATTTAGAGATACAGGGGTAAATTGGTAATTTCACCCATGTTCTATAGTTCTTAGTAATGTAAGGCCTTTATTTTCATATAGTACAGAGTCATACCTTTCTAAGCATATAAAGTTCATAATTTTACCGTTCACGGTTTAGAAATGGCGACCCAATTGGTGCGGCAATTTTATAAAATTTCCATCAGCTTTGCATTTTTAAAACCATATAAGCTTTTATAAACGTCTTTCGACCCATGTCTTGCTATAATACTTTTAAATGAATGACCATATGATAATATGAGATCAAGTACTGAGTAAAATTCACAAATATAAATATTATACTTTAATCCCCGAGCCTAAGTCGTGTTATATTTTATCTAGGTCACTCGTGATCTTTGTGGTTTTTCTCGACGTGCACACTTCTCCGATTTCCGTTGCTACTTCATTATTGGTGAGTTCATAGCCCCAAGTTTTACTTTAACTGTTTTATAAACTCCGTGGGGGAGATACATGCTATAAATATTTATGATCACAGTTGTTTTGAAATTGGATGCTATCATGTTATTATTATTGCCTAAGTTTCCCATAGCCAAAAGTCCCTTTATCGTGAACCGTTAATCACTTGCGAGTGAACGCGAATACAGTGAATAGATCTATTGGAACTAACAATCCCCACCAGAAAGAACGTGCCTATATGGCAGTCATGTATTGTATTCGTCCAAAAATGATAGGTGTGGCTATTACCTATGTATAAGGGCTGATTCGAAATTAGATACGTAGTGTCGGGGTCACGAGCTTAGGGCAATAATAACTGAATCAAACTCTGCATTTGTTGCTTAGTCGTTTTTATAAACTGAATTATATTGTGATCAACTGCTTATTACTAAAACTCTATGGATTCACTCAACCTTTGTATTGACGTTTTAGCATGTTTTATCTCAGGTTTAAAGGCATGAAGGTCTTGGATGGAGTCGCACGGATATATTTTGAGGACTCGGCATATTTTCACATTTGAAGAGACTATATTTTAAAGATTTATGTTATGTTTAAAACATTTGCAATCTTTTGAAAACATGGTGTTTTATGAAAACTGTTGGGACCTTTGCAAACTCTGAGAATTTAATGTATCAAATGTGAAACACTTTTAAAACGTCTCTTTTCAAGGGTCGTTTTCCATGACTTGTACTTTGTGCTAGGAAGTAATACCCCTGTGATCTCTCTTTCCGCTGTTATAATTTTGGGGGTGTTACATTGCTATATAGAGAAGAGTTGCTAACATGGAAGACTGGAAGTTAGACAGGTATTTGGGTAGATTCGGCCGATCAAGATTTTATATGTAGGGGTGTTTGGGATTGCTTATTAGTAGTTATGGAAATGGTGTTTGGATTTGTTATTATGTAAAAAAAATGCAATAATATTCGAAAGATAATTATTTGTTGAATATCACAATGTCAAGCAGAAAGCACATCTAAACACCATCTACTAGAACCTGTTTTGTTACAACTGATCATCTGAAACTAATTACTGAATATCACATGATTTGAGTTCCCAACATCAAAATACCCCTAAAGTTATTTCTAAATTGGATTTTCCTACGGTAGATGAATTTCTCTTTCATTTATTTTTTGTTGCAGCTTTAACTTTATTATGGTAATAGTACTTCAGAAAATTTATCAGATGACTATGTTATGATATTTGCAAAGTGCCGGGTATGTAATGAGATATGATGTGCAAGTTTACTCTTTTCCTCTTTGATTTCACTTGAGTTTATAGACCTAACTTGCAGGCTCGGCTGGACTTCTTCCTACACTTATACATGGTGGCCATAGAGTTCTTATTTTTAGCCAATGGCATTCTATGATCGACATCTTAGAGTGGGCCCTAGATGTAATCGGGGTCACATACAGACGTCTTGATGGCAGGTACTCAACTTAACTTTGATCAATTATTATGAGGTTATTCTCTGGAAGTGACAGTTTTGACCCGTTTACATTTAAATGGGCCAATTTGGGTTACACTGTATCTTTAATGGATCAAACGAGCAAAACTAAAGGGTTTTACTACAATAGAAATTGGCCAAACAAGTTCCACATAACGAAATGTGTTGAATTGCCTCAAAACTATTGTAAGGGCTTTTATTTATAAAGTTATACCAGTTCTGTAATAGTATTGTTTTGTATCTATATTTCGGCTTATGATTTTAAGTAAGCCATAAGGTCAACTTAATAAGCTCATAAGATGAAAAAAGTGGACATATAAAATTCTCCAAATTTACAAATGTTTATAATCCCGATAAATAAGCTAACACAAACACTTGCTAAGGCACCTGAGTTGTTCATGTTGCACCTGTATGATTTTGTATTGTTTTGATACTATATGTCAAGAGGTGTTCTTACTTTGGTCTATTCAGCAAATAGCTATATTTGAAGCTTTTAATCTTCAAGAACCTAAACAGGTGTACTAGAAAGATATAGCTCGACTTGGGTTTTGCAATTAGCAACCTCCTATTCTATTCGATTCCATTCGTATGATTCTCTTATAATGTGATTATTATAGGATATTTGTGTCTATCAGTTATTGCACTTTCAAAAATATTAGGCTGTCAATTTGATATTGCAATTTCCATTGCTCATGGCATGGTAATTCCAATTCATGCCACTTATGTTTATTAAGTCAGATGTGTCAATTTGAACCCGCTTACTTGTGAATTAATTTGCTTTTGCTGATAATATTTTTACTTTACTACCAGTACTCAGGTAACAGAAATGCAAACAATTGTGGACACATTCAATAACGATACTTCCATAAATGCATGCTTCCTGTCTACAAGGGCTGGGGGCCAGGGACTGAATTTGACTGGAGCTGATACGGTCAGTTTGAACTCTGTTTTTGCTGAATTTGACCAGATGAGTCCTACTAAATATAAAGAAGTGGGATCACTTTGAACTCTGGGATTGGGTTTTGTTGCAAGAAGTATTGAGACTAGAAACTTAGTATGCTCAGTTATGCTGATGTTGCAAGAAGGTTGGGATCTCTTTCGATCGTCGGTTTTGGATAACAACTTTTATATTTTATATGAAAGCTAATTATATTTTTTGTAATCTTGTGATATTGTTCTTCAGGATGAAACTTTGGGTGGATTCGCCGGATCAAGATTTTACATATAGGGGTGTTTGGGATTGCTTTTTTTTAGCTTTAGAATAAGTAGCTATGGGAATGGTGTTTGGATATGTTATTATGTAATAAAATGCAATAATACTCGAAAGATAATTATTTGCTGAAACTTTTCAAAATCAAATTCATTGTTTATATTGTTATTTTAATATGTGTGTAGAAAAGTCATCCTAAATAACCACAAAACTATTTCTTCTTGAAAACAATCAGATAAGCAGCAAAAATGAGCAATCCCAAACACCCCCTAAGTTAAAAAAAGTAATCACAAAATTGCTTCTGCTTGAAAATACCCAGATAAGCTGAAAAAATAAGCAATCCCAAACACACCCTACGTTAGAAAAAAAACCTACTTGATTTTGAGGGTGGAATATGTTGTTCTCATAATTTAACTTTGAACACTCTGTTAAGTGGTTTGTTTGGAATGAAATTACCTGTGCAAAAGGGTCATGGGCGTATGGGACTTTTCCAAGTGTTGGTCATGGTCAATTTGAAATTAGGCTGAAGAATCGTTCATACTAGTATTTTTTTTAATGTTGTTATTCTGTGTATGAGCTTGAGAATGATGAAGCTCACAGAGCGTCCAAAATTCGCATGCGAGTGTGAAAAGGTTCGCATAAAAGCGGTTGCTTATATGTAATAAGACTTATTAGAGGGCGAGTAAGGAGAGACCATCAGTGATATATCTACTCATGGTGATAGCCACTGTACGTTAATTCATTTTATCTGTCAACAAGGTATCTATTGGAGCTTTATAGGTCGATAAACACCAAGCTATCTATTGAAACTTTATAGTTACGTGCTAATATATTTAGATACATGTTTATATAATATGTATAAGTTAGATAGGATTGGTGGTTTAGCTTCATAATCATGGCTACGTATGTCTTAAAACATATCAATAGTAATAAAAAGTTTGGCTTACTTCTATAACTTTTCACTATTGCATAATTTGCTTATCTACTGATAAGAAGTAAGAAAACAAAATTAGGACAAAAGTTACTTTTTCGTGGTTTCATTATGGTGAGTCCCTTAAAAGTTGAGAGATCCAACTCCAGTTTACCAATTGTCTAACAAATCAGCTATTTTGCTTAAATGCAGGAACGAGCCTTTTATTGTTCAATCACCTGGAACTCAGCCTAGAAGCTTCTATTATGTCTCTGATATGGTAAGCTATAGCTTTAACATCATTGTTGACATATGTATTTCCAGCATTATAACCATTTCTTGATGGTCTTGGTTCTTGTGGGCCAGTCTCCAACGATATATTATGGTGTCTTATATTAGTGTCTTACATTCTTTTCATGCTATAAGGTTGATGGTCTTATTCGACTTATGGAGGGAAGCAATACATGACCAATCAACATTGGAAACCCAGGTTATTACTATGATACAGAAGGCTCATTAAGTTAAAGATTCATTTTTATTAACGCCACCTTATCCTTCTGATGGTTAGGTGAATTCACCGTGATTGAACTTGTCGAGACTGTGAAAGAGGTTTGTTACTAACTTTTGCTTATTACTCCTTAGTGCAACAAATTTTATTTTCATATCACATAAAAGTTACGACAATTTCTTTCGGAAGCTTTCAAGTATGTTACATGTTTTTATCGTTAGCAATAAGTATCTTAGAATTTCCTTTGAATATATCTCTGTTGCATGTTGTAATTTTGCTAGAAGAATTTGAAACTTGGCCGTATATATATCAACAAATACTTATTGATGTATTGAACATCTTATGTGTGGATTCAACTTCATTAACTTTACACATTATATAAGCAAAAATGTGAAATGTATACAGTGAGGTCAAACACAATTGTGTATGAAATTAAAACCTAACATAGTACTACACATCAAAGAGTTTTACTATCGCCATATATGTGTGTACAATAGCATCTTTTAGCACCTATTAATTGTTAATTTGCAGCTTTTAATCACCAATTGTCTCACTATCATACTACTAATAATTTAATTAACACATGATTGGGCTATTGCAGTTCATCAACCCAAGTGTGGAAATCCGACATGTGGATAACACACTTGGCGATCCTCGACAAAGAAAGCAGTGATCACTAAGGCTAATGAGTTACTAGGTTGGGACCAAAAATCAAGTTGCGTGACGACCTTCCCCTTATGGAAGAGGATTTTTGACAGAGGCTTGGAATCACCAAAAATGCATAATAAGAACTGCCTTAATGAACAATTTTCCCGCAACAGCAAGTAAATCAAGTGTATTTGAGAGGCGATGCCTTCAGCTATCTATCAATAAACCGTTGAAAGCTTTCATCATTATGCTATAAATGTTGGTGTTTAGGTTATGAGTTAGCTTTGTAAACATCAGTTGATCAATTAGTGGGCTAGGCAACACGTCAAAATAATATTAAACTGAAAAGGTTTATATATATATATATATATATATATATCAAATATATATATATATATATATATATATAATATATAATATAAATACAAAGATCAAGACTACAAAGACATATACACGCTGAAATGAATCCTTCTTTATAACATTTGTTAAATATTGAAATGGAGTTAAATAACTTCTAAACATGCTCATTTTTTTTCTCTATAGTCTATATTATTATAAACAAGTGAATCATTATATAATCAAAGTAAATTTAATTCCCAAATGATCCTCTAAGTTATGACAGTAGTTGTTAACGATTTATTTTGGAGAATGTGTAAGCGGCTCTCCGTTACAACACATACTTGAGAAATAAATAAAATGAACACGATGTTAATGATGAACGGCCGATTAATCACTATTTAATTATTTGTGGTTTTGTCAAATATCAAACTTTAGATGATTTTTAGGTTGCGTTCAGTGATCATGTTTTAGTGTGTTTTAGTTGATGTTTGAATGATGTTTTAAAGATGTTGGCCAATAACGTTTTCCGTTTTAAACGTGTTTGTGTTAGTGAATGTCAAATTACATGATATAAGTTCATTTTGGCTTTTTAAAGTCCTTTTTTTTCGACTTTGACATTAATTACTTTTTTTCACGTTATATAATACTTGATAATTTTTTTTTCAACTTTCACATTTATATGAATTTTAAAAATGATTTGTTTTAATGCTTTGATAACTTTTTTCAATTAGTTTGAAAGAAATTATTTATACATTTTTTTTTTACGTATTTTAAAGTTTAAATGTTTGAATGATGTTTTAAACTTCTTCGACAATCAAGTTTTTAGTTTATTCGTTTGGTTTGTAAATGAAAAATGCTGTGACATAAAACCAACCCGATACAATGTACGGGTATAATTCTAGTTATTATGTGTTAATTATTGGTTATCAAGTAGTTGAGCAATTCTGGTGGAGTAGTCGAGCAATGGTGGTGGTAGTGATGGACTGGTGAAGTGGTGAGTTAGGTGGTTGTAATAAATAGAGAGAGAAAATATAAAGATGAGGGTATTTTAGGTATTTTACAACTATTATATATAACTTACATTCATTGGGCTAATTTAGCCCTTTTTTTCCCACCCGCTCCATCCATACCCCAAATAATAAGTGGCTGACCCGCCCTGTTCTTCCTCACTCACAACCATCGTTTTCCTTTGAGATCCAAACGGTGCAACTCCAGCACCAAAACCCGACGGCCATTCAAGTTTTTCCGATCCGAGGATATGGGTTTTCTGGCAACTACAGTTGCCTATGAGGGGGTGAACAGTAAAAGCAATTGTGAAAATATTTTTTTAATACTTTTGCGGTTGTTGTTGCGCCATATGTTAGGGATACAGTATCCCATTAGTTATAGCCACAACTTTGGATCTAAAGTTACTTGGGTTCGTAATTTGTTGATAAAAAAAGTTGGTACCCTTATTGTGTCAACAAACACTGTCAAAGAATACGTTGTAGGCTTCGATTTCTTATTATCCTTTTTTCTGTTTTGTTGTTGTTATTGGTAGTGTTCTCATCTCAGATTTAGGGTCGTGCTTGATTTAATTGTGACTGTTAATGTTGTGGTGGTGTATGCAAGTAGATAACTGCTATTATTTTAGGGTTACAACTATTGCTAATTTTCTGATCTCTGATTTAGGGTTTTCTTGTTGTTATTGCTTGATTTACGGTTTTGCCTTATTTAATTGTGGCTGATGCTAATTTTCTGATCTCAGATTTAGGGTTTTGTTGTTGGTATTTCTTGATTTAGAGTTCTATTGGATTACTTGATTAATTATGTTTGGGTAACCTTATTTTAAGTGCTTAATAGCTTATTTTAGTTTCGGTAAGAAATTAAGCATTTTGAAGGTGTTTGGTAAATCTTATGTCAAAAGTATTATAATTTTTGTCAAGGAGATACGATAATAATTGTTTTTTGGCTCATTTGCTTAAGGTATGGTTGGATTACCTTATTTTGTTACCTCATGAGCTAACGCTAACGTGTTTATTTTATGTGGTTTGTAAAAGTTTGTAACTTTTTACCATGTTTGGTTTTGTAGGTTAATGTTATGTTACTGGAACAAGAGCTTTTCACAAAGATTTGTGGAATTTCTCATTCTCGCTTCGCAATCTGCTTATTGCGTTCAGAATGGTTTTAATGGCATAAGAATGATGGTGATATTCATTACAAGAGCGTACGATGAGTCTACGGGGTAAATAAAGGGATTAAAGTTGAGATGGTCTACATCTTGGCGGGGTGGGTGACTAGACTCGCAGCCATGGTGGCCATATCCTCTTTTTTCGATCCTTAACAGGCATATTTGTTGTAGGTGGTTACTAGTTTTATTCACATTTATTTTGCTCCAAAACACCTTTGGTTGCTTCACGTACGCTAGGGCTATGATGATTAACAACTATTTTCTGAGACAAATGAAGTGGGTCATCAAAGATTGGATCCATAACTTGGCGGGGCAAGGTCCGGATGGCATGACTATGCAACCGTTTTCTTTGCAGCCATGGCGGGGTCTAGATCTTTTTCGCCCTATTTGGTTTAAAAATCTGAGCCTAATAACTGCTACCCTATCTCGACCTGGCGCAAGCCATGGGTTTCTGAGTGCTTCTGTATTGGGTGCTTAGGAATCCGAACTTTTAACCTCTTAGAGATGAGACAGTTTGGATTTGGTGAATGGTCGTTCTTCGGTTTACTTATGACTGTTGCTTTTGCTGTTGTTCTGAGCAAAACAATCCTTTCTTTCGCCGGGTATCTATGTAATGCATGATGAATATCACAGGCAATGATGAGAGTTGTTACTATTTCCTATTTTGGTAAGTGTAGCTTGCCATAACCCGTATCTTGGCATAGCGATCACATGGTTGCAGCCAACGCTGGTTTTGGGTACCACTTCCATAATCGCTGAGCTGAGCCTTATTATGTATATTATCATCATGCATTATGGATACTCGCCTTTTGAGAAATAATATATAACTTACATTCGTTGGCCTATTTAGCCCGCTTTTTTTTTACACGAGCTCCATCGACACCCCGGATAATAATTTGGCTCCGATGGTGATATTCATTACAAGAGCCTATGATGAGTCTACGCGGTAAGGGGATTAATGTTGAGATGGTCGACATGTTGGTGGGGCGGGTGACTAGACTTGCAGCCATGGTGGCCATATCCTCTTTTTTCGATCCTTACCAGACATATTTGTTGTAGGTGGTTACTAGTTTTATTCACATTTATTTTGCTCCAAAACACCTTTGGTTGCTTCACGTACGCTAGGGCTATGATGATTAACACCTATTTTCTGTGAAAAATGAAGTGGGTCATCAAAGATTGGATCCGTAACTTGGCGGGGCAAGGACAGGATGGCATGATTATGCAAACGTTTTCTTTGCAGCCATTGCAGGGTCTTGATCTTTTTCGCCCTATTTGGTTTAAAAAACATGTCTCAAAAGGATGTTGAGCCATCCGAACGATGGGGGAAAAATAATGACGATTCAGCTGCTGCTGGATGGGGCTCAAAGAAATCAGACGACACTTGGTTAGAGGCGTATCTGAAGAGGAAGCTGATAATGAGTGTCTAGGTGGTGATCTCGACTATTATGAACTAGAGGATAACATTATGCTTTAAGTCAGATCGAGGTCTACTGCTGGTGAGTTTTCATATATATACTTTGTATGTCTGCCTTGCATTTACCAGTTTTATATCATACTTAGGTTCACTCCTACAAAAGGCTCTCATCATCGGTCGCGTGCATTTGACCAAAGATAGATGTGAAACTGGAGAGAATGTTGTGACAAATGATTTGGTGCAAATTACTTTTTCGCCCCATCCTCTTTTGTTTCCCATCTATCTTTGAGAATTGCACCCTATTGTTGATCAGGGGGTTTTGTTGAACTGGAACTGGAAATATGCAAGAACAAATTTACTATCACAGACATGGAACATCAAGTGTTAATATCGGCAGATAAAGAATACCATGTACTCTTCATTTACTAATATTGACACACGATGTACAAAATACCTGCTTGCTCTTATCTTCCCCTCAAATTCCTTTTGATATTTCAACGGGTTAGCAATACGTCTGCTGCATACCATTGTTTAAAGACCGTTTAAATAGCAAAAGGGATTTGAGGGGGAGGTCAGACTTTCCAGCTATGTTGACATTTGTGTGTCAGATCCAAAGTTATGGCTATAACTAATAGAGATACTGTATCCCTAACATATGGCGTAACAACAACCACAAAAGCATTAAAAAAATAGTTTCACTATTGCTTTTACTGTTCACCCCTAACAGGCAACTGTAGTTGCCACAAAACCCAAATGCTCGGATTAGAAAAACTTGAATCGCCGTCGGGTTTTGGTGCCGGACTTGCACCGTTCGAATCTCAAAGGAAAAGGATGGTTGTGAGTTAGGATGAACAGGCCGGGTCAGGCAGTTATTAATCGGGTTGTGGATGCACCAGGTTGAAAAAAAAAGGGGCTAAATTAGACAATGAATGTAAGTTATATATAATGTTATGTTACTGGAACAAAAGCTTTTCACAAAGATTTGTGGAATGTTATCATTTTTGCTTCACAATCTGCTTATTGCGTTCTCAATGGGTTTAACGGAATAAGAATGATGGTGATATTCATTACAAGAGCCTATGATGAGTCTACGGGGTAAGCGGATTAAAGTTGAGATGGTCCACAGCTTGGCGGGGTGGGTGACTACACTTGTAGCCATGGTGGGCATATCCTCTTTTTTCGATCCTTACCAGACTTATTTGTTGTAGGTGGTTACCAGTTTTATTCACATTTATTTTCCTTGAAAACGCCTTTGGTTGCTTCACGTAGGGTAGGGCTATGATGATTAACACCTATTTTCTGAGAAAAATGAAGTGGGTCGTCAAAGATTGGATCCGTAACTTGGCAGGGCAAGGACCGGATGGCATGATTATGCAACCGTGTTTCTTTGCATCCATGGCGGGGTCTAGATCTTTTTCACCCTATTTGGTTTAAAAATCTGAGCCTAATAACTGCTACCCTATCTCGGCCTGGCGCAAGCCATGGGTTTCTGAGTGCTTCTGTATTGGGTGCTTATGAATCCAAACTTTAAACTCTTAGAGGTGAGAATGTTTGGATTTGGTGAATGGTCGTTCTTTGGTTTAGTTATGAGTGTTGCTTCTGCTGTTGTTTTGAGCAAAAGAAACCTTTTTTTTCCCGGGTATCTATGTAATGCATGATGAATATCACAGGCAATGATGAGAGTTGTTACTATTTCCTATTTTGGTAAGTGTAGCTTGCCATAACCCGTATCTTGGCATAGCGATCAGATGGTTGCAGCCAACGCTGGTTTTGGGTACCACTTCCATAATCGTTAACATGAGCCTTATTATGTATATTATCATCATGCATTATGGATACTCGACTTTTCAGACATAACAAGTCATGGTGGGTGCGATATTAGTTGCATGGCCTTTAATAGTGTATTAGTTTAGTTTTTTTAATTGGATGTCAAATTGATAAGAATTGAAGGTTTATGGTTCGAAAATGGTGGTTTTAGCGGGCGGAAACGGCTGAGAAGTTAACCGTGAGACAAAAGAACGGGTTTTTGGCAAGACTCCAAAAGCTGATTTTTAGGTAGGTGATTATTTCAATTGGGTGTTCTTTATTCTTTTATAAAGTTTATTTATCGCCTAAAAAAACTGCAAATTTGTGATAAGAAGATGCATTAGCAAATTTGTTAAGGTTTTAGGGGCTGTTTCGATTAGGTTATTTTTTTTTCTTATGGGCTAATTGAATTAGGTTTCTTTATTTTGTCATAAACTTTATTCGTTGGTTTAAAAAACTGCAAATTATGAGTCAATTTCTTAAGGTTTTTGCGGGTGTTTGGTTTACCTTATTTTCAGACTTATGAATTTAATTAAATTAAAAAAAAATAAAAAATTGCAGGATATTGATGAGGATCTACATATCAGGAAACTTGCGGTGTTGATTTCGGAGTTGCAGGGAGCCCGTGTCAAGATAGGTATAATTTTTTATTTTTTATTTCATTTTATGTTGTTTTTTTCCGTATCTCTATAAGTACTTGATTACCACGTTCTGCCATAACCTAAAACCTATGTTTCTAACCGCACCTAATTAACACGATTTCACATAATTATTCACATTAATCAGTTAATATCATCATTATCTCTATAATCTGTATCACTGTATGAATCCATAAACACATTGCTACCCCCATGTTAGCCTAAACTAAAACCTAACATCAACTCATCATTAACAAATCCTAGACGACAACTAACTCCTTAACGTATATAAATTCAGGCTTTCAATTTGTGTATGCTATGTTTTTCCAGTTTCTATACAGTTTCTAAAATGCCTATGATGATTATGTTATCAACTATATCTTGGCGAGGCAATGGCCTATCACTTAGCGTTGCAGCCATGGCAGATCCGAGCTCTATTTCTCTTGATGCTTTGTTACTGTCTATGTGAAGAATATCCATTCTATGCACAAACATTCAATAACTAAAGATAATCAAACAACAATGATGGGTGAACAGAGACCAGGGCTGACTAATACTAACTTGCTGTGGTTTCTGTTCATCCATCGTTGATGGTTTCTTACTGTCTATGTGAAGAATAGTTCAGACGTTTATTTACTCTATTCGCAGCTCTAAACTTTATGTGTGGCTGTGTTTCAGTTCATTTGGCATGTTGCTACATAGCTGGAACAAAGAAAAGATAAGTATTGCTTGAATTTTTTATGCCATATTTGAATATCAGACTGCTGTATTTGTATATGTATGCTTATGATATCTTAAATTTACAGCCTTAATCCACTGTGCTAGACAACTCTGCTTATATTTTTTTTTTCTGGCAACGGGGTTTTTATATTCAACAACCTGATTGCATACTATGGACACAAGTTAAATATAAAAAATAGATGGAATATCAATGATGGATGTACGGAGACCAAGCCCCACTATTACTAAATTCGCATGGTCTGTGCATCCATATTTGATACTTTATCAATATTTTTGTCGCACCCGAGTTTTCATGTTCACCTACCTCGGCACATTATGCTTCAAGTCAGATCGAGATCGACTTTTGGTGACTTTCCATATATATACTTTGTATGTCTGCCTTTTGTTTACCAGTTTTATATCATACTTAATAATACAGTATTCTCTCCATTTACCGGATTGCACCCCAAGGTCTGCCTGTGATTTTTTTCCCGCAGTTGGAAGATCTAAGCCTTATATATACTCGATAAAAGATAAGCAGTCATGTATGTTAGCCTGGAAATGAAGTGTCTGATGGTCAGTGTAAGACAATGCTATTGCAAGTTTAGCTTTACTAAAAAGTTATTGTTTTATATTAGTTTTGAATCTTAAATATATTTTAGTCTTTGTGAAGGCGGATAATACGAAGACAATATTAAGAGGTCAAATAGGATCAACACCACCAACATGTGAAAGAAAGTGTCGTTCATGTGGTCATTGTGAAGCAAGACAAGTGCCTACAACACCAGAATTCAAGAATGCAAAAATGCTGTCAAGAACCCAACAGTAGGAGCATTAGGTAATTTCTTAAATGCCGAGTGGGAAAGAATTTTTTAGTATCAAAAAGGTTGAAAATGAACCAACACCTTCGGTTCCACCCGAACCCCTTCCCAATTCTGAGGTTAAACTTGAACGTCCTTCTCGGAATGGCGGTGGACCAGTCGCTAGCCATGTAAGAAGACTAAAGCAGGTTCAAATTTTCTGCATGGCTCGATCCGGTTTATGAACTTTGTATCAACAATGTACCCATTTTTTCTGTTCTTTTTCACTGTTTTTATAAAGATGTAATGTATTTGCCTTTAAGCTTGAGTAGTCTTTAGCAAGTATTGATTGCAAATACCTTAAGTATGCAAACATGTTACTCTCATGTATGACTAAATTAATGCACATAAACCTTATCTATGCAAAAAACCATCACAATGTTCCAGTGTTAAAATATTTTTTGTGCCATTTCCAGGTTGCAACAGTAGCAAACACAGCGTAAACTGCTTCTTTAGCAAAACAGCCCGCCGCAAAGCGCGGGATTCCCACCTCGTTGATAACAAAACAAAATATCAATTATTTGTACTTGCAAGGGACACGCATCACAAAAAAGCTGAAGTCGAGCATAACCAAAATGAGAATGTTGAGTTGAAAATGACTGGATCTTTGACCAACGTAATTTTTGTCTCTTTTGAGAATTATCTCTAATATTTTATTTTTTTTTATTATTTTTTTTCTTTTTAATTATTTCGTCAAGCATTCGCATAAACTGTTCATAAGCAAAATTAACATTAGCTAAGTCAACAATCTTAAGATGAATAACTTAAAATCGGTATCGTGAAATAAGCTTAAGATACAGGTTATTACGCATATTGGTGAATCCCTTAGCACAGTTTATGCATCTGTATAATTCTCAACTAAGAACTTTTTAAGAAACAGCAGAATTTCATTTCAAACATGAGATCTTAGGAATCGTGAAATAAGCTTAAGCTACAGGTTATTATCGCATATTGGTGAACCCCTTAGCACAATTTATGCATCTATATAATTCTCAACTAACAACTTTTTAAGAAACAACATAATTTCATTTCAAACATGAGATCTTAAGAAGAAAATGGTGAAGCAATTCGGCTTGGTGCTCACTAAACCTCCGTAATATCTAACAAGTCAATGTTTTAGTATTTACATTTATCAAGAGGCTTTTCAGCCAATAACACAAATTATGATTTCACAAATTTAGACGTAAAATTGTAATGCATCATTTACTAAGAGACTTTTGAAACAGTAATATAACATATGATTTTATAAATTTTAGACCAAATATTCTAATGTTCTTAAATATGCCGATATCTGCGTTAAACTAATTTGTTTTCATTTTACAGTAATGAACGAGTTTCAAAACTTTGATTCCGGCAATCGAACGTTCTCTAAATAGTATCTAAACATATATATTACTCATATCAATAGTACGAGTACTTAATTATATAAAGCGCGAGTTTTTTTTCTTTTTTTCCTTTTTTTCTTTTTTCTTTTTTTTTTTTTTTTTTTTTTTTGGCTGGGAGATACCGTGCACTATATACAGGAAAAATAGTTTCACTTTGTCTTTTCGTGAAAAACGCGTACATAATATATCCAATGAATATTTCAATATTTCACTTGGCTACGTATAGTGTTCTTATTTTTATTTTTCTATTTTCTAATTTTCCTATAACCGATAAGAAGGTTGGGTTTGTATGTTCATATTTTAAAAAGGCCTGTTGGTATAATCAGGTGGGGACCTACACGTTATACATGGTATTCACTTGCATACCCTATGATATTTTGGCTTAGTGTAAAATGTAAAATAATAAATAGATATATTATTGATTGTGTTTTAGTGATTACATAAGAAGGATTGCATATGTATTTCTAATCAACACATAGCTTTGTGAACTAGCAATCTAACCCTGGCTTGAGCCTTACCCTACTCATGTAACACTCCCCCGCAGTTTGAACAGGAGATATTCGGACGCACAAACTAGGTATAATGTTGAAATCTTATGTCTTTTCGTCTTATTTGAAATATGCATTTCTTCCTTTTTTTGTTTTGTTTTTTGCACGAATGTAGAGTTGTGTTCGACGACAAAGTTTTTTGTACGAATGTAGAGTTGTCTTCAACTCAACCCATAATTCTTTCTCATTATCATCAACTATTTCTGTTAAGTTGAACCTTGCCTTGACTAACTCCCACAACCTCATCAAATCATCTCTGTCAAATGCTTTAAGCATGTCTTTAAAGTGTTTGTACACGTCAGAGTGATTTCCAACCTTGATTATCTTCCAGAACTTCCCTAAGTCATCAGTGTAGATCTCCCAATCTATAATTGGATATTTGGCCTGTAATGGTTCAACATTCATACCTTCTTCGAGAATAACAATCATCATCTGTTTTAGCTGTTCATCAGTTAACTCCTCTTCTTCTTCCTCTTCTGCTGTAGGTAAGTCTTCACCAATCTTTTGCTTCTTTGAAGACTCTGACTCCAATAGTATGTCTGCTCTCTTAGTAGTTCTGCTCTATACTTCAGTTCCCATAGGAGTAAATGTGTTTGTTCTTCTATAAACCTTGTCAAACTCTTTCTTGATCTCCTCAAAGCTTTTACCTTGAAAATCCTTCCTTTTGTATCCAGCCATGTTTTTCATGTAAAGACACATGGTGGTTCTTTGCTCAGCTTGACTAGGTGGTTTACTCCTCTTTTCTTTGGCCTTTTGTTCTACAACAGACTTCTTTCTTTCATTTATTAGCTCAGCTAGTTGTCTTGACTTCTCTTCAATAGACAACATCTCTTCTTCTCTTAGTTTACCAAGCCTTTCTTTTAGTATAACATCTGCATCAATCATAGTTTGAATGCTATCCCAATATTCCACCTGTGCAGCATCTTGACTTGGCTGACTTTCAGCTCTAACCCTTTGGTCTTCAAGAAGTCTTGCTTGTTCTTCTTCATGTAGTTTCTGAGAAAAATCAGAATCATAATCAATCTGTGCTTGTACTCTCTTCTTAACTTTCTTTGGTGGCTCAGTCTCTTGCATGACTCCCTTCACTTTATCTTTTTCACCACTTCTTCTGATATAGACCAAAGCTTGAGCAGCACTAACATCAGCAGTACTAACTGTTGGACTGGCAGTACTAACTAATGTACCAGCAGTATCAATATTTTCAGCAGCCTCAAAACCTGTATTAACCTCTATCTCTGCATCAAACCTCCCCTAAGTCTCAACATCTTTTTCAACCAATGATATATTTGGATCTTCATCTATTTCAGCAATCTTCCTCCCCTGTTTGGAAAAATCATCCAAATCATGATCATCATCATCATCATCATCATCTTCTGAACTGGAGGACTCGACAATATTTGCTCTTCTTTTAGCTTTGAGTGACTTGACCTTTTGCTGTAGCTTCTTCACCTTCAGAATAAGCTTTGTATAGGCACCACCATAGAGTTTCTTTGTCTCTTTCAATTCTGCCTCCAAGCCAGTCACCTTTATGTCAATTTTGTACAAATGTCCATCAATTCAGTAAGTGTCACTCTGCCCTCATCACTTCCAAGTGTGTGACCTCTTGGGAGAGGTGAATCATGGGGCATTTCCCCCATAGTATCTATGTGGCTGGGGAGTCCATCACCTGTACCAAGTTCAAGAGAACTTGATACAGTAGATGTTACCACTGACCTGCCCATCTTCTAAGCCAGAAACAGTAGTGGTAGCCCTCACCATTCTGTCAAGGACATCCTCATCTGCTACACTGATTTGAGGAGGAGATCGGGGCTGAGGGACCACAGATTCCTGTCTATTCCTTCTCCTATAGGTTTGTGTGATTGGTGGTTGTGAAGAAGAAGGAGCACTTATGGGTGTGTGTTGGGACTCAACTGTGATTGTTGATCCTTCACCCTGAAGATTTTGATTTTGAACAAACATAGTATCAAATAGTGGTACCTCTATCCCATTATACCCCCTAGAAGCCATTCTCATGTTACTAAAAAGTTTTGGCGTAAGGCTAGGAGTTTTGTAAACAGTTTTGTAGGATAGAAGTAGGTTTTTGTTCTTGTTCAAAAATATTTGAATAAACATTGGATAGATTAAAAACTTGAATTTGCTATCCACATTTTTTACTATACCATCAAAAATTAGATTTGAAAAATTAAATATTCTGTTTGTGGCTAAGTAAATGAGTGCAGTTGCAATATTGCTACTGAATTGCTCCCAATAGGTTTTCTTAGAACTCAAACTGTGTAAGATGGTATGTATGAAAAATCTCCATTGAGGGGCAAAGTGTCCTTTTTGAAAAGTGAGTTTATCAGAATTGGACACATACCCAATCCTGGATAGAGTTTCAAAAATCTCATTGTTTGGCAAGTAACTAATACCATCATCATCTGTTAGTTTGAGATGTCTCCTAACAGATTACTTAGTAAGAGTTATGGTTTTGCCATCCACTATTGCATTTAACTCTTTGTCTTCATTATCAAGTGTATTGGCAGTAGTAGTCTGCCAAAACTGTTTGATTTGAGAGACAGAAATAGCAGAAATCACAGTAAGAGCATACCTGATGTGGCTAGAATTAAGGAAATCTACTATCTGATGAAATTTATCACTGCCCTCTGTTTTCTCCAAGAATGTAACCATGTTGTGCTTGTCGCGAAATTCCAAAGTAGCCATAATGAGCAAGAAAAATTGATTAGAATGCTGGGTTATGGTCGTTAATGAGTGAAAGCGAGTTTGGTAAAGCTAATTGAGATTTAAAAGATAATGCTTAGGGTTTTGATTTGACCGACTTAATAAATCTTTTCCTTGTCGTAAAGAAATATTTTAATTAAAGAAAAGATAAGTATTATCCACTTTTCAGAAACCTATACGCAAAGTAAGTGCCCAAAAAAAAAAAAAAAATCTCAACGGCAATATTTTAAAAATGGTTATGACGAAACAGTACAAATGGCTACCCAACAGTACTAAGTTTTACGCTAGCAGTACAAACTTTTGCCTAGCAGTACAAACTTTTTGCAAAAACTTTTTCAGCAGTATTAACTCAAATTTTCGTTCAAAACAATACTGCACTCATACATTTGGAAGGGATTAAGTCTAAAGGAAGAAACTTAATCAATTTCGGTTGCATTTAACCTCTGGTTGTGTGAGAACCAATAATTTTCAGTATAAAATACTGCATGTGATCAGATAGACTCATTAAAAGAGCCTTCTTGACAGGGTTTCCAGCTCGTGGCAGGTGTTACCTCTAATACAAATGTAATAGATTCACTTTTGCTCGCTGTTCTCAATACCAGATGTCCTTAGACTAAAACACTATCGAATGATAGAATGGTAAAGAGTGAGTCAACTCAGTTACTATCTGACTAACTATGACCTTCAATTCATGTTCAACAAAACCACCAAATAGGCATAAGTTGATTTTAAGAATAAGATTTTAAAGAACCTCACAACTCAGGTGTAAAACCCTTGTCAAGTGCTTCCAAAATCCCCTCTATCATGAATCCATCTTGGAATAACAACATTACCAACATTCCATTACTTTAGCTTCTCATACAACATCAATACCAATCATACTGCTTGCTTAACCTGCAAGTGTTAGTCCGAAACCAAGAAAACACAATATAGAGCATTTTCTATTTAACAGTATCAATTTTGACTAACAGTTTTAACTTAGCAGTACTAATTTGCACTAGCAGTATTAACTCAACTGTCTAGCAGTATTAACATATAACAATACTAATCCTTTACAAAACTTGACAAAGACACTTAGAGATTAAAACTTTACGTATTGATCATCCCAATACTTGCTACCAAGTACTAAAACCTTCCAACATCAAGACCTTTTGTAAGTAAGTCAGCCTAATTGTTATCTGTGTGAATTTTAACAACTTGAATTAACTTTTTATCATTGCAGTCTCTTATAAAATGATGTCTAATCTCTATGTGTTTTGTTTTAGAATGCAAAACAGGATTTTTAACAATACATATAGTACTGTTATTGTCAATGAAAATCATGGTGTGCATAAAATTATACCCATAGTCCAACATTCGATTCTAAATCCGGAGTACTTGTCCACAGCAACTAGGAGCAGCCACATATTCAGTCTCAATTGTAGAATTTGCCACCATAGTTTGCTTTTTACACTGCCATGATATCAACCTGTTTCCTAGGAATTGAGAACCAGCTGTTGTTGATTTCCTATCTAAACTTGCACCAGCATAGTCACTATCACTATAAGCCACCAGATCAAATGGAGATTCTCTAGGATACCAAAGACCTAATTTGGGTTGGCCTTTTAGATACCTAAAGATCCTTGTCACAGCATGTAAGTGTGAAACATTAGGTGTGACTTGAAACCTTGCACATGCATATACAACAAACATAATATCTGGTCTGGATGATGTGAGATACATCAATGATCCAATCATTGACCTGTAGAGATGAACATCAATATCATCACCATTTGCATCTTTAAGCAAAGGCTTGTCTAGATCCATTGGGGTGCTAGCTGTCTTAACATCAGTATACCCAAATTTCTTTAAGATATCAGTGACATATTTATCCTGACAGATAAATATACCATCTTCCTTTTGCTTGACTTGCAACCCTAAGAAGAAATTAAGTTCTCCCATGGAACTCATCTAGAACTTGTCATGCATCAGCTTCTCAAACTCAATACACATCTCCCTTTTTGTAGAGCCAAAAATAATATCATCAACATAGACCTGAACAAGCAAAATATCCCTTTTTTGCTTCTTGATAAATAAGGTCTTGTCAATCTTTCCTCTGTGAAACCTATTGGCCAATAAGTAATTGGCCAAGGTTTCATACCAGGCTCTTGGAGCGTGATGCAAACCATGATGCGCGTGATGTGTCGTTGCGGTTTAGCAGTTTTAATGCCTACTCAAGTTTTAAATTTATATTTAGCCGACTTATCAATAACACACACACTTAACGAGCAGTGTACCCGGTCAGTATGAAGATAATGGTAAGTAGAGTGTCGATCACTAAGAGTGGAACGTATTATCTCGTTATTCTAATCAGTATTTTAATATCCTAACGCAAGGGGGTTTCAGCCTGAGAGACTGGCACGGTTTGTTTGCAATTAAATAATAAAATAAACCAATAGGCACGAATCAGCAAGTAGCACACACGTACACAGATAAATACTTGAGACAATAAGAGGGCTGTCCTTATGATTAAGTAGATTGTCACTTGTTTTATTGATAGCTTTATATGAAGTGTATGTAGTTAACCCTTTCTCGTTGGTCCTATTCTTATCGGCGAGTAAACCCTTAATGATTACTTATGTCTAAAAGTTATTCCTAAGTGATCAATTTAGAAACAACCGTGGGAGCCACATTATATCCCGCAGTCAAATGCCCGCAAGCCACTAATAAACACAGAGGTTATCAATGCACTAATAAGTAGTAACCAAAGACATCATCATATAAACTTTAATTGATGGGAAAGCAAGTATTAAAGGGAGTGCAATCTTTCGTTGTCACATTACACAAGCCACCAATCCTAATGAATTAAAGTTTGCTAACACAATAAAACAAAACTACTTAATGAATTAAACACATGCAGCACCTTCTTACAGCTCTTGTATCTTTGATTTGGGTGTTCTTGTGCTGCCTCCTTGACTGAATTCGTCCTTTGTTCCTCCTGTTTGGTCTTCGGTTTTAGGTTTTTCGGAACTTGTAATTCGTCTGGTCTACGTGGTATTTATAGTTTCTGTCTGAGGGAAGATGCGGCGCATCTACTAAGTAGATGCGGCGTATGTACTTAACTTCGCGTGGGGTCCAAGATTATAATATTCAGGAATATTCGTACACCGCCAGAAGATGCGGCGTAACTCCATGATTAGATGCGGCGCATGTCCTCTTGTATCTTGGATCGTATCTGGTGATATCTTGATAGAGATGCGGCGCATGTCTAGAGTGAGATGCGGCGCATCTGGAGCAGAATTGACTTGATCTTGTCCATGTCAGTAGATCTTCAACTTTATGCACGTTTTGCTCCATAATTAGTCCAAAATCGCTAAGTTTCACCAAACGCTTGTTTTTACCTGAGAATTACAAAAGTAAACGATTAAGTATCAATCCTCATACATAATATAGTAAAACAAGTCAAATTAATAGGATAAATGATAGTAATAAAATGTACTTATTTGAGTTCATCAAATATCCCCCCACTTGAACTTTACTTGTCCCCAAGTAAACCTTAGAATTTCTTTTATGAAAATGTATCCTAAAAGATGTTAGGATTTATTTTTATATTTAAGCATGTATTCGTTCATTTCATAATCACACAACTAAACACTTAACGATTCAGAAGTAAAATAAAATAAGTCGATAAAAGCAAATCTAATCGTTTAACTGTCCAGTCGCGACGAATATTCTATCATAAGCTTGGCAAGTATACACATCTCCACCACTAAAGCTAAGGAATAACAAGTCTAAAGCGGTAAAAAGGGTTTTTAGGCTTAAGGGTTAATTATTCTCTTTCACTATCGATCTCAAATTCCAGAAAAGGCGACAAAATCACAAATACATGATCGAATCCACGAACAAGATACTTGCAATTGCTCAAATCCTTAACTCGAATAGGCTAAAGATAGGTCCAAACTTCACCAATAATAATATATCAAAAAGGGCGACAAAATCATAAATACATAGCCGAATCCACGACTACGATACTTAAGATTGCTCAAATCCCTAATCTCAATAAATCAAAGGTTTGGTTGGATAAAGAATAATAAAGGGTATGGATAACAATTGGGATATAAATTGGTGTAAAATGAAAAATAAACAAAACAAATAAATTAAAATCCTAAGTGTGGTTAATCACTATCCCAACCATCCCATGAATAAGACTCATATCATCGAATAACTCACGCTTTAACACTTGAAACGCACGCTTTAGGTAGACACGAATTATACTCAACAAGATCTTAATCAAAGAATAAACCTTAATTGGCGTTCCCATAACTGCCAATTCCCATTCAATCCATAGATATAGTACAACAAATAGTGGTGATATGGACCACTTACATAACTTTACATCGTTGGCTTAAAATAAAACATCCAACTTTTCTTTCTTTCTTTTTCTTTTCTTATTCTTTCGATTTTTTTTTTTTTTTTTTTTTTTTTTTTTTTTTTTTTTTTTTTTTTTTGTTTTACATCAACATAGATGTGTAAAATTTCACCACATCACTATAATGATAATTCTGGATAACTTTTCCATACTTTTCATGACTTCAGAAATAATGGTAATAGTGAAAGTAGTAAACATACGAAAAATAAACTCCAAAATATACAATATTTACTTTCACTCCAATTGCATTGTGCAATTTCCCGACCTAACCATAGATAATGAATTACGCACGCGAACACAGGTAATGTAAGGAAACACACTTTGCCTATAGCAATTAACCAACCACGGATTTTAATCTACAAGGTAGGCTAAGGTGTAAGGGTGTAACGAAACATTTTAAACATAGGTGTAAGAAACGAAAGGAATGGCTCTGAGGGTTTTTCTAGGGGTATCTTACTCTAAAAATGAGAGTAACAAAAGGGTTTATACGGGGGTTAACTAACCAGTGTAGTTAGTTAATAACATATAACATATAAGGCTATTTGGGTGTAATCCTAGAATTTTACCAAGTTAGACAAGTCATTCCAATTATATAAAATAATACTTATTATGGTGGTCTCGAATAGTATACAAGCTAAGTTCTAAAGTTTACAGGTCACCGGCACACTCATAGATTTGTGAATTTTGAAAAATCACAATTTTTGAAAATAACGTCATGTGTGCAGTTATGCAACTTAGATCTTAAACAAAAACATGCTAAAAAATTTTTAAGTTTGATATATTAAGCACATTTTAAGCATAATTTTTGAAAAAGTTTAGGACAAGTAATTGTTAAGTGTTCTAATTCTCCAATCCCCCCACTTAAGTTAAACAACGTCCTCGTTGTTTGTATAAAAGGTTAAAAACTGGAAATTAAAAGAATTAGAACAGAAAAACTCCCCTGAGATTTGCTCGGTATGATCCTCCATTAGTATAAGAGCAAAAATCAACTTCTTGTGGATTAGAACGTTAAAGCTTCACACTTGATGTATCCACAGGAAATCCAGGAAACTATAATACCACCAACACTTTAAAACACACCTAAGATAAGAAAGGTTCAAGCTTGCATAATACATTAGTAGTTAGATAAAAATAAAACTTAAAAATTAAAACTGAAAATCATCAGGTCAGTCGATGCGCCGTATCTTATTGAAGAAGATACGCCGTATCGAGCCTGGAATAAATACGGATCAGAATAAAGATGCGCCGCATCCTTAACCAGGGATGCGCCGCATTAAAATAAACTGATAAATAGTTTTAAAGTCGAAAATAAAAATGCAGAAAAATAAAATAAGATATGACCATTGCAGGAGATGCGTCGCATCTCAGAATTGAGATGCGCCGTATCCTCATGCGGCCTGGACTGACTCGACACAGAAAACAGAATAATAAAAGATAAATCTCCGGGTTGTCTCCCGGTAAGCACTTGTCTTTATTCCAGAGTCTTCAAGTTAGACTCACGTTCAGCTCAGCAATAAGTCCTTGTCACGGTCCATCCTTCGTCCTTCATCCGAAAGATTTTCCCGTATATCTCTGCGACGTTTTCTTCCGTTCGACTTAGTCTAGTATAACTCTTTGTCTTCACCGCAGTATATTCCTCATTAGGACTCAAAGAATATTTGATGATTTTAAATTTTTCAGAAATAATCATGGGTGGCTCATTGTAAGGAATCCCAAGTAGTTGACACTTTCTTTTGGTGAATTCTTCCTCGTCTTTATCAACAAACTTAAAATAAGGATCCTTAATCAAATAATCATCTAGTTCTTCAATTAATGACTTATCGTCTTGAATCGCCTCCCATTCTCTTTCCAAATCATATTGTAATCGTCGACTAAGCTTTGTGAAATCATCAAACTGTTTATGCACCCATTCCCAGAAAGTAGTATCCGATGTCCCCTTAAGTCCTTTTAAGCGTTCAATTCTGCCCTTTTCTTGTAAAGCCTCCGCCTTTTGTGGGCAGTCTTCAATATTATCGTACCACTCATAATCTTCAAAGGTTACATCGTTTCCAACCCGTTTCATCCCAATTATACTTCCCCCATTACAGGTTCCGTCACTTTTATAATCGCAGGTCGGCCAAACACTACTCCCGTCCTTGAAAACGAAGGGTGTACAGGTGTGATTAATGTGCGCAAATTCCCATGGTTTATCCCAAACCCATGGTACTTGATCATTCCATTCATAGTACCAGGTGTTTTTGAAATCATCATAAGTCTTAAATCCTGGTAGATCTCCGGTAAGCACATCATCATCGACTTGAAGAAGGTAGTTAAATTCCTTGAACTGCTTGCACAAGGGTGTCTCATAATCGAACACATCAATGTCTATTCTGAATAACTCTTCAATACCTTCATTGATTGTTGAATTATGAAGTGACGACCCATAATCGCTTTCTACTTCTTCATCTTCTCCTTTCATCCAATATACCCATAATGCATCCTTAGTAGCTCGATCCATGCTCTTATGGTTATTAAACTTACTAGCCAACCACTCAGAAAAATCAACATCGTTAGGGTCATGGTTAACGTCAAAGCAAACCTTTCCAATCATATTCTTTTTTATCTCCATGAACTCGTTAAATTGCTTCTTAAAACTCCGTGTCAACCATGAAGTCATAATCTGCTTGACTTCATTTACAGGGGCGAATTCCGGACTACCATATTTAAGTTCAAGCCAATCATTGAGGGAGAGATCAATCAATCGTACCAATCTGCCGTGAAATAGTAACTCCGCCAAAGCATAATTCATGTCATTATCCTGATATTTCTCATTTAATCCCCAGTACTCCTCGGAATATGGCATGTAAGAGTTTTGGGTATTGCCTCCACCACAGCTTTCGTTGCTTGAATCCATGTATGCAAGATAGAATTTCCCATCATCTTCTTCGATAGTAGTCCAGTTCAATCCTTCGGCTTCAATGATAGGCCATAAGAGCGACAATTCTTCTCCAGTGTACCTTACAAATACATCATAAGAGAATACCTCTTTGTCAATGTTGCATAAACGCAAGAATTCTTTAAAAGCAGCTTCAAGAGGAGTCTCCCAAGAGAATAAATCTGCATCGATCATGAGTACATTGAATGAATCTGAAAACAAGCATTCCTTAGCAAGATATCCGTTAACTGACATGTCTTCCATAGCAAAATCTGTCATCCAAGGTAAAATCATCAGTAGGATTTGTTCGCTAGAAGAGAAATTAATGAATATAGAAACGGATATAAGAATAAAAATAGCTGATATCTGCAGACGATGCGCCGTATCCAAAAAGTTGGATACGCCGTATCTTAATACGTTAAAATTTAATCAGACTTTATTCAGAAAATAGATACGCCGCTTTAGAATTTAAGAATGCGCCGTATCGAATTAATTAATCAAAAATCAACTTATCTAATTAAAATTAAATGCGTCGTATTAACGAAAGTTAATGCGCCGTATTTTCGTTACGTTTAAAAATAAAAGATTTTTGATTCAGTAAGATGCGCCGTATCGATAGAGATCGATACGCCGTATCTGTTTAATAATTCGCAAACTGTTTTTAATTAAAATGATAGATACGCCGTATCTGCTAAAGCAGATGCGTCGTATGGCGTTAACGTTTTAAAAAAAAATTTTTATCGAAAACAGATACGCCGTATCTGCAAAAGCAGATGCGTCGTATTACTTTATCGCTTAGAAAAAAAAAATTTCTTATTAAAAACAGATACGCCGTATCTTGGGGAAAAGATGCGTCGTATCGAATTAATTAAACGCGTTGTATTTTAAAAAAATTAAACGCAATACGCCGTATCTGAGAGATCAGATGCGCCGTATCGTTTGATTTAGCACAGTACAACGATAGCAGAACAGAAAAATACGAAAAATAAAAACAAAAATTAAACACACAAACGAAAATAAACACACAAAAATAAAAGAAAACAATTAACACACAATACAACAAATATGCAAAATAATACAATGATGCAATTAATCTAATAAAAAGAAAAACCTAATTAAAATACTAATCAAATTAACAGATAATAACAATTCACTCCCCGGCAGCGGCGCCAAAAACTTGATGCGCGTGATGTGTCGTTGCGGTTTAGCAGTTTTAATGCCTACTCAAGTTTTAAATTTATATTTAGCCGACTTATCAATAACACACACACTTAACGAGCAGTGTACCCGGTCAGTATGAAGATAATGGTAAGTAGAGTGTCGATCACTAAGAGTGGAACGTATTATCTCGTTATTCTAATCAGTATTTTAATATCCTAACGCAAGGGGGTTTCAGCCTGAGAGACTGGCACGGTTTGTTTGCAATTAAATAATAAAATAAACCAATAGGCACGAATCAGCAAGTAGCACACACGTACACAGATAAATACTTGAGACAATAAGAGGGCTGTCCTTATGATTAAGTAGATTGTCACTTGTTTTATTGATAGCTTTATATGAAGTGTATGTAGTTAACCCTTTCTCGTTGGTCCTATTCTTATCGGCGAGTAAACCCTTAATGATTACTTATGTCTAAAAGTTATTCCTAAGTGATCAATTTAGAAACAACCGTGGGAGCCACATTATATCCCGCAGTCAAATGCCCGCAAGCCACTAATAAACACAGAGGTTATCAATGCACTAATAAGTAGTAACCAAAGACATCATCATATAAACTTTAATTGATGGGAAAGCAAGTATTAAAGGGAGTGCAATCTTTCGTTGTCACATTACACAAGCCACCAATCCTGATGAATTAAAGTTTGCTAACACAATAAAACAAAACTACTTAATGAATTAAACACATGCAGCACCTTCTTACAGCTCTTGTATCTTTGATTTGGGTGTGTCTTGTGCTGCCTCCTTGACTGAATTCGTCCTTTGTTCCTCCTGTTTGGTCTTCGGTTTTAGGTTTTTCGGAACTTGTAATTCGTCTGGTCTACGGGGTATTTATAGTTTCTGTCTGAGGGAAGATGCGGCGCATCTACTAAGTAGATGCGGCGCATGTACTTAACTTCGCGTGGGGTCCAAGATTATAATATTCAGGAATATTCGTACACCGCCAGAAGATGCGGCGTAACTCCATGATTAGATGCGGCGCATGTCCTCTTGTATCTTGGATCGTATCTGGTGATATCTTGATAGAGATGCGGCGCATGTCTAGAGTGAGATGCGGCGCATCTGGAGCAGAATTGACTTGATCTTGTCCATGTCAGTAGATCTTCAACTTTATGCACGTTTTGCTCCATAATTAGTCCAAAATCGCTAAGTTTCACCAAACGCTTGTTTTTACCTGAGAATTACAAAAGTAAACGATTAAGTATCAATCCTCATACATAATATAGTAAAACAAGTCAAATTAATAGGATAAATGATAGTAATAAAATGTACTTATTTGAGTTCATGCAAACCATAAAGAGCTTTCACCACCTTGTAGACCTTGTCAGGATGATCAGGATCTTCAAACCCTGGTGGTTGCATAACATAAACCTCTTCATCAATAGTACCATATAGAAAGGTACTCTTCATATCCATCTGGTATACCATAAATCCCATGAAAGAAGCATAAGCCAAAAACAGCCTTATTGCCTCAATCCTTGCAACAGGAGCAAAAACCTCATCATAGTCTATGCCTTCTTCTTGAGTGTAGCCCTGAGTAATATAGTTTTGAATTTTGGACTTACAAGTGGCTTTATATTGCTTTCCCTTTAAACATGCAGCACAAGTTTGGTCATTTTCAAAACATTTTTGAGGTAAACCTCTAACAAGATTATCCTTAACAATTTTGTTAATGTTTTTAAAATTTATGTGACCAAGCCTCCTATGCCAAAGCATTGATTTATCATGTGTGGCCTTTTTAACAAGACAAGTTAGACTCTCTTTAGGAACAATATTCTTCATATCAACACTGTACATGTTGCCCTTTCTAGGAACTTTAAGTAATACTTGACTTTCATCAGGTAACTGAAAGTCAGGAGACAGAACAAGACATTCAGTATCAGTAAAAAGAACACTGTTCTTTTTGTCACACATCTGTGAGACACTAAAAAGATTAAACTTAAGTTCTTGCAGAAAGTACACATCTTTAAAATCAAGTTTACAAGTTTTGATTGTACCTTTACCAGTAATTCGACCTCCTTTTGCTCCTCCCCCAAAGGCAACATACCATCTGTGGATCCCAATACACGATCTCCTTAAGCTTTGCTTAGAAACTTTGAGTATACCAAAGAGTATGCGGAATCCACTCTTTGATAGTTAGAAGAATGCACTTAACAATATCAATTTATAAGCAATGAAACAGTAAACTCTGTATGAACACAATACAACCAAAACAATTCAATATTATTAATCAAATAATACGAGTGGTCTGAATATCAATAGGGTTTACAACCTTGAATCTTAATACAAACTCTCGTATTCTAGAGATGTGTGAGAGATGTACGAAAGATGTATCTAACACCTTAACCTAGGACCTCCTTTTATAGGCACAAGGAGTCCTTTACAAGATAACTATTCATATACAATATACGTATCATTCTAAACTTACAAGATATACACAGAATATCTTCTAAACTTATCACTTTACACGTCTTCTATACCTTTGCAGTACCTTCTTCCAACAACAGTCTTCAGCATTACAAAATAAACCTGGCAGTACTAATATTTACACTAGCAGTACTAACTATGTTAGTACTGTTAGTGTTATTCTTCAACAGTCTCATCTTTAGCTTGGCAGTATTAACTCTGAATGAAATAATTCCCAACAATCATCCCCTAAACTTGCGATTTACCTCCAAATCAGCAAGTTTCTTGAATTATTCCTTTGTCTTTGAAAGGATTCTTCCAAACACATTATTTCCTTTCAGCTTGTTCAAATATCTTTCTTAGTAACTCTCTTGCCATCTCTGTCTCTTCATCAACTCTAAGTTTAATAGATAACATCATAGTAAGAATTCCTTGTCTCAATGGATATTCTTTTTCAACCAGCATAAATACATCAATTCCAGCTTTTTTAGATACATGGTGAACACCACATGTATCATATAACTTCCATGTCATTCCCAGATTATGTGCTTGAAACTTCCATAAATTATCATCTGGATCTGGTTCAAACAGTCTCTTCAATTCAACCCATAATTCTTTTTCCTTGTCATCTGCTATGTCTGTTAGGTTGAATTTTGCCTTGACTAACTCCCACAGCTTTATCAAATCTTCTCTGTCAAATACTTTAAGCATGTCTTCAAAGTATTTGTACACCTCAGATCTACCTCCAACCCTGATTATCTTCCAGAATTTCCCAAAGTTATCTGTGTAAATTTCCCAGTCAATAATTGGGTATTTTGCCTGCAATGGTTCTACACTCATGCCTTCTGGAATAACAACCATCATTTGTTGTAGTTGCGCATCAATCAAATTCTCTTTTACTTCATCTTCTTCTTCTGTAGGTACTTTTTCACTGATCTTTTATCTCTTGGAAGACTCTGATTCTAATAACAATCCTGCTCTCTTTGTGCTTCTGCTTTCTTCATTAGTACCCATAGGAACAAATTGTTGAACTCTTCTGTAGGCTCTGAAGTACAAAGCTTCAATTTCTTCATAAGTCTTTCCTTTAAGTTGAGCAGCAGTATAGTGATCTTGATTCTTCAAGTATTCTTTCATATGCTTCATCTTCTGTGTTTAAGTTGGAAGTTTATATCTTCTTGCAGCACTCTTCTTTTCATTTTGCTTCTTCTTTATCATTTCAAGTAAATCATTTAGAGCATCTTCTCTTTCTGCTTCATTCACAAACTCCCTTTCTTGTTCTTGTATCAGATGAGCTAAATGTGCATCTGCTTGAATCTGTACTTCTTTTTCTTCATGAAAACTCCTAGCCAACTCTTCATCAAGACTTATCTGAATTTGTTCTTTCTTCTTTATCTTTCTTGATTCCTCAGATTCTTGCATAATTCTTTTGCCTTTATTCTTTGCTGCACTTCTGATATACACCAATGTCTCTGCAGCTCTTTCATCTGTACTAGCAGTACTAATATGTTCAGCAGTACTAACTTTTTCTAGAATTGTAGGAATTTCCTTAGCTGTTTCAACATATTCAGCTGCAGTATCTGTATCTACCCCCATATCAGCATCACCCATATCTGTCTCATGCCTCCACTGTGTCTGAACATCTTCTTGAACCAATGATATGTTAGGATCTGCATCAATGTCTTTAATTTTCCTCCCCTGTTTGGAAGAATCATTCATATCATCATCTGAGTTGTCATCTTTTGAACTTGAGGATTCCACAATTTGAGCTTTTCTTTTGGTTTTGAGTGACTTGACCTTGTGCTGTAGCTTCTTCACCTTCAGAAAGAGTTTTGTATAGATACCACCATACAACCTTTTGGTCTCCTTTAAGTAATTCTCTAGGCCAGTCACCTTGTTTGTCAAATTTGTACAATTAACCATCAATTCCTTAAGTGACACACTGCCCTCATCACTTCCAGATGTGTTACCTCTTGGGAGAGGTGAATCATGGGGCATTTCCCCCATAGTTTCCAGTTGGATGGGGAGTCCACCACCTGAAACATGCTCATGTGTGTTTGAGTCAGGAGATGTTGCCGTGGGTTGGGTCTTATCAATGGTACCAATGGCCTGTGCTGCTGCTAAGCTAGACACACTAGTGGTAGCCCTCACCACTCTGTCATAGACAGTCTCATCTGCTACTGGGGTGTGAGTAGGAGAACTGGGCTGAGAGACCACAGTTTCCTGTCTGGGAGAACTCCTATAGGATGATGAAGTTGGTTGTGAGGCAAATGGAGTACTAGATGAGCTGGTGGGTGTGTGATGGGACTCAACTAGGGTTGTTGATCCTTCACCCTGTACCTGAACAAGCATATTTTTAAACAATGGTACTTCAACCCCTGAATAACCCTTAGTAGCTCTCCTCATGTTATTAAAAAGTTTTGAAGTAAGAGAGGGAGTTGGGTAAACATTTTTATGAGGCTGAAGCAAACTTTTGTGTTTATTCAAAAATGTTTGGATAAATCTTGGATACATAAAAAATTTAGCATTACTATCCACATTTTTCACCATACCATCAAAAATTAACTTTGAAAAATTAAAAGTTCTGTTAGTAGCTAAGCAAACAATAGCAGTTGCAATGTTGCTACTGAATTGTTCCCAAGCTGTTTTATTTGAACTTAAACAATGTAAGATGATATGTATGAGAAATCTCCATTGAGGGGAAAATTGTCCTTTTAGAAAAGTTAATAAATTAGAAGTTCTGACATATCCCATCAATGAGAGGTTTTGAAAAATTTTAGTGTTTGGTAATGTACTAATACCATCAACATTTGCCAATTGGAGATGTCTCCTAACAGATGCTTCAGTAACAGTCTTAACCTTACCATCGACTATGGCAGTTATCTCTTGTTCTCCATTATCACTTGTTTTGACAGTTGCAGTCTGCCAAAACTGTGTGATTAAAGAAACATAGATAGTGGGACTCACTGTTAGATCATACATGATGTGGCTAGTATTGAGAAAGTCCACTATCTGTTGAAAGCCTTGACTTCCCTCTGGTTTCTCCAAGTAGGCAACCATGTTATGCTTATCACAAAATTCCAAATTAGCCATTTGAGTTGATAAAAGTTCGATTAGGGTTCTGGGTAATGATCATTTATGAGTGAAAGAATGTTTGGTAAAGCCAATTGAGATTTTGTGGAGTTTATGAATTACTTCATGGATCGTTTAGAGTACAAGGGATTAACAATAATAACAATGATAAACATGATATGCAGCGGAATAAACTAAAACATCATTATTATTGATACAAGGTTCTTCGTCATCATCTCTAACTACATACAAAACTAATAGCCCCAATACTACGTGTTCAAGTGTAGTACGGTTACCTAATCTAATAGGGATCAATGATCCTTGAGGGTTAACCAAAACTCTAACCCTACGCATCTAAACAAGACCATACGCCTAGGTACACACACACTCTTTTTCCTGGTGTTACATCTTTTACACACCCTAAACTAAACGCCCCATAATCTCTTTATATAATAGAGATTAGGGTTACAAAGACTTCTAATATAATACATTTTAAGTCCTTCATCTTTGTCTTCATAAGTCCTTCATCTTTCATGTGTTTTATCTTATCAACTCAATTGTAATTCCCAACAATCTTCCCCTAGTTGATAATGACAGAACAAAATAAACACGAACTTCCTCCGAAGTTAAAATATATGAAAGATATAGACTTCCCCTTAATCCATGCTATATCACAAAGGCTCTACAAGTTGCAATCTTCTATGTAAATATTCTTCCCCTTTTTGTCATCATCAATTAGGGGTCAACAATAAGCAACCTTGATCTTCCAATGTTTCGAATTACCCACCATTAAGAACACCAAAAAGCTTACTATAAATGAATTCAAGACAGAAGAACCCTAAACCAGTAGTAATAATAACAACTAGTAGTTGTAAAAACCTTCATCTCGATGCAGCACATAAATGGTTAAACATTATAACATTAAGCTTCCCCTGAAACCCATATGTTAACCATTTGAAAGAACTTTTCGAATAACTAACCACCACAACAACAAACACCATGTAATACCATCCATGAACGAGCACCAAATAGCTTATGAAAAATGACTACAATAGCATTTGAAACCAGGCAGTAGTAACATGAAGAATAGTTCTTTAATGTGAACCTGATTCCCAAGAGTATTCAATAATAATGAATATCATGTCACAACCAAAAACCAAAAATCCAAAACCAAACACCTGTGTGTGTATCTCTCAAACCAAAATTCCAATAAGTCAAAAAAAAAAAAAAAAAAAAAAAAAAACCAATCAATCCTCTACGTGTGTGTAATATCCATCTGAGAACCATAAACATGTTATAACCGATATTTGTTAATGCTAACAAATCTTCTTTCATCAATATATTTAACCAACACATGACCTAGCTTCCTTGATCTTCGAACTGTAGCAACTAGGAACTCCAGATAAGCATCGTTAATACTCCACACAAATCATTAGATTACTTGTATAGCCTTTTAAGTGTATACGCTAATTCCCAAACAACTTAAATAATGGATAGGCAACACAAGCTTCCAATAGCAGCACTTGATAAGTAAACACGTAGTACTAACATCCGAGCAGTATGGACGTTTAATAAGTAGTAGTACAAACATGGAACACATGAAGGCAGTACAAACTTGTTATTAACAGTACTGACGAATGAAGGCAGTACTAACTAATATCGACAAGCAGTACAAAGTTTCCAATTGGCAGTACTAAGGTCATGTAGAGCTGTCACAACTCGTAATTTTAGGTCATTTTCCAAACCTCGACAATTTACTATTCATAAGTTACTATTCATCAATCATTATTCACCGATCACTATTCATCATTCACCGATCACTATTCATCATTTTTGAAGTCAGTTTGAGACTTTGAGAAGTCATCAAAAATTTTACTATTCATGTGACACTATTCATTTCTGGAGGGAAACCACTATTCATGGGCATCATTCATCATGTTATAAACCAGGTTTACGGGTGTTCAAATGCGCGTAACCAGTTAGGTTTAGATGCGTATCCATGCATCATCAGTAAAGGCATATCATACAAACTAGAGTAGTCTGCATACCATCAGTAACATCATTATCATTTCAGTTCATGCACGGGTTTGTGTGATTTTCATTAACGTATGCTTAATTGTTTAATTAACGTTACCACTCAGTCATTTCTACTGACATTATTCCCAATACTCCCGAAAATGATCCTAATACATTTTCACGCTAATTATAATGATATAGAGATTATATTATTACTTTACCCGGTGTATTTAAACCAATCGCTATATTTTTCGTTTGACGCTTATAACTCCGTCGGTGTACGAAATTTCAATCCGATAATCATTCTAACACCCGATTCTTGCAAGGAATATGATTTTACAATTTTTACAACGTCGTTGTATCTCATTTCACCTCGTCACGAGTTATTTCTAGTTAACTCGGTACCCGATAACACTCATTTTATACACTAAACTAGCTAACTCTTAAATAAATGGAGACACTTGCATTTAATTACATCAAATCCTTCCATCCTAGCTCCATGTGCCGCCCCCCTAAAACACCCCTAATCCTTCCAATACTTGATTACTAGTACCATGCATTAAATGAATTTAGTGTGATTTAATTTCAAGCCCACTAACTATAACACATACACCTCACAATTTAGCTAGCAAAACAAGATCATACTCTCTCTTTTTCTTCCTTCTTGTTCGGCCATATTAAGATCCACAAGAACAATTCATCAATTTTCCAAGTTTAAGTCATAATCATACTCCATTTACCTTCCTAGTTATGGATTTGTGATCAAACCTCAAGTTTATTACTTATTTCTTATCAAAACTCATCAAATCATCAAGTAAGTTTCAAGAACATGTTTTGATCATCTATTACTTTCATTTGATTCATATATTCATGTATTTTCAAGTTAGTTAATCATGCAAGTATTTATGTTTTACATACCACTTTTGAACGTAAACTCTCTAAATCACTAGATCTATAAGTTTCACTATTGATCTCATGAAACCCACCAAGGTTGGTGATGTTTAGGACCCCATGACACCCTAAGAAGGTGTATGGTAGGATTTGCGAACTTGTGGAGTTGATTTGAGTTAGTGTGATCAAGTTTAGAACCAAGGAAACGAGTTTTTAACAATCTAAAATAGCTACTGTCCTTAAACGCCATGTCTGGAAAACTCAGTAGCTTTTGATATATTTTGGCCTTCATATTCAGAAAGTTCTTTCAAAAATGAAACCGTGGCCGCTTGAATCACTAGAAACCGACTTATAACGAAGGAGATATGATTTTTCAAAATTAGGTGACGAAAAACTATTTTATGAAAATAGCTTGCTGTTTTTCCGAACTTCAAGGGATAAAACGAGACATTAAACGTGATCTAGACGAGCCGACCTATTAAAAATATGTTAGTTCATATTTGTACGAATCCGTGGATATAAAGAACGTAGAAAACGGGCTCATAATTACCGAGATATACACGTTTAAAGCCGATGAACATTAATCATTTTGACAGCCCTATTAGAAACTATTTTCTAAGTATAAAAGTTATTATTTTTACAAGTCATAACATTGATAGCCGGTTTTCTATCTAATCAAGACGCGTATGATCGAAAGTCAAATAACACGACATTTAGACAATGTTACAAAGTTTTCAAGAACGTCGAGTTTATTCACTAACACTTAACATACAATATTTCACGACTAGTTTCACGAAGCCATTTTGGGCATATTTTCACAAGTTAAGGAAAATATTAATTTGCGACGAAAACATTATATTTGCCGATAGAACACCAAATGAGGATCGTGGAGTACCGTTTCAACATAATTACAAAAAAAGTAGTTTATAACTTAACGAGACGTCAAAAGTATATTTTTCGTCGATAAACGTTATTTTCAAAAGCAATAAGTGGTATCGTTAACATACGTATTTGCATGTGTTGCGTTAATTCATTGCTTACATTAGATCATATCATCATAATAGGTCGCGGTTAGAGACCGAGCCTCATTTCATCATTGTCATTATTGCTATCATAGCAGGTGAGTTTTCATAGCCCCGTTTTAAATTGTTTATTGATTTCTAAACTCTCGGGGAGAATACATTGCACCATTTTTATATGCGGACCAAAGTATACAAACTCATTTACATTGCTTAAGTTACATCATTGCCAATTTAAAGTCCCCTTTTATTTATCATGGACCGTTAATTGTGAGCAAGAGAAGGTGAGTGGATAGATCTATTGAGGGTGACGCCTCCGTTCGGGTTGGTAGCACCAACTGGTCAAACGAACGCATTTCATTTCATACATTCAGAGTGTTTGGCAAAGCACTCCCTTTTGGGGCATTTATATCAGTCTAGCTTCGGGGTCATGAGCTTAAGAGCTAATGTATTATTTTTATGTGACATTTTGTCATAATTTTTATACTTGTGGTTTCCGTAGAAGCATTTCATTTACATAAACATATGAACTCACCAACATTATTGTTGACCATTTTTAGCAATGTATTTTCAGGTAATTAAGGTATCGCATATTGGTTTACATAAGGACATGCATGGAGTCGCGGAGTCGACGCGTCTCACTTTACATTTTTATGCACTTATCTATCGTTTGATTGGTATGAACTTGGTTTTCCGCAAACATGTTTCACCTTTTGGGACCTAAACTTTGTAACTCTGAATGTTTCAAATAATCAAACGATGTATTTTCTAAACGACACTTTAGGTTATTCAATATAACTGTAACTGTAGTGCTATGACCAGTCATGCCCCCGGATGTTCAATTCCGCTGCAAGTCACGAAATTTGGGGTGTGACAGATTGGTACCAGAGCAAAGGTTATTGCGAACTAGGTTGTATCATTGAACCTAGACTATAACTACATCATCACAGCATCACATCAATTCATCATAAGTGCTTATTCACCATACATGCGGTTTCATACATACATCATTTCATCATAACTCGCATAATGTGAGGAGTTATTTACTTATATTTCACATCGATTGTCACACAAATGTCTTCACCTAACCACCCTATTATCATTTTAGCAGACTTGGATATCGAGGACGCTTTTTCATCCACTCGTACACCTACCTCACCAAACTTACCATGGTTGGATGATAATTTCCACCTATTTGAGGTATTAGCACTACCTGAGCCGGACTCAGAAAATGCTATCAGGTATGACACCGAGACTTTCAAGATTCAGGAGACTGCCCTTGCCTTCCCACCACCACCATTGTCATTTCCCTTTCCCATTCCCACCTATCGGGAATTAGATGACACCTTGTGGATAATACCCAGATCACCGACTCAACAGGAACATCAGCAGATTCCTCAAGAATGGTTTGGAATCTACACTATCTCGGACATGATCGATGCACTACTCCAGACCCCACATCAGGACTCATCCCGACCCCAAGATGCCACAACCCTGGATTCACTCAAAGGAGCACTAGGGAATCCCTAGACTAGACTTATATCTTTACTAGCTTTTACTATTATCCTAGCCACGGGATGTGTGGTAGGGTTCAAAGAAACTTGTAGTATTTTGATTGTTGTACAATGAAATCACCAAGTATTGACTTACTATATGGATATGGTTGTGCTATCCATGATATCGGTCCATGTAAGAACGAAATTTTCATTTTAGATATCCAAGTGTGTTATGGTTACAAATATGACATTTCATGATTTCATCTTGTCGCGATTTCACCCCACTTATACATGTCATGGTTGCGTATATGTGAGTATGATGATCTTTATCACCTATAAATTCTCATGGTCTCTTATAATGTTGAAGCAGTTAGGTTAAAGCAAGCCACTCCAGACATGACACAAGCCACATCCTTTGCCAAAAATCTTACCCATGAGGAATTTATGGATTGCAACCCCCACACCTTTAGCGGAACTGAAGGAGCGAAGGAAGTTTACAAATGGTTCGAAGAAGTAGAAACGATATTTCGGTTTGGCGACTGCCGCAAGGAAGACAAGGTCAAGTTCGCCACTTGCACTTTTCGGGATCATGCCCAGGAATGGTGGACTAAACATGTTCAGATAGTAGGGGTCGACGCTGCTTACTCAATCTCTTGGGAGAAATTAAGAAGGATGATGACTTTAGAATATTGTTCAAGAAGCGAACTACAAGCACTAAAACAGGAAATCCTTAACTTTACCATGGTAGGAGATGATGTTGTCAAGTACAATACTCAGTTTTACGAATTAGCACGATTAGGCCCAACAATGGATGAACCGGAAAGCAAGAAACTTGAGAGGTATATCGGGGGACTATCCCCTGAAATTCGCATGTTGGTTTTCTCCTTAGAACCCGATACCATGCTTAAAGCTATCCATATGGCGATCGAGGTAAAGGAACACATAGCTCACACCCAGGCCGTAGTAAACAATATGGACAATAGACAAAAATGGAACAACAACAACAAGAGAAAGTGGGACAACAATCAGGGCGGTAATGCTACCCAACAACCACCAAAGCGACAAGAAGTTGCTAAGGCCTATGCAGCAGGACCGACTGACAAGAAAGGTTACAAAGGTACCTTACCCAAATGCAAAATGTGTCAAAGTCATCATAAACCTGGGCCTTGTCTTAATCCTTGTGGTAACTGTAAGAGAATTGGACATTCAACTAGATAATGCAAGTTCCCAATCATTGCCGGAAATCAGAAATCTCCAGTGACATGTTTTGGCTGTGGAGAGATAGGACACTACAGGAAGGGATGTCCAAGACAAGGGAATCAAAGGAATGTGAACCAAGGTGGAATAGCTCATGGAAGAGCCTAGGTCATCGGAGGAGGAGATGGCCAGCACACCAACAACATCGAGGACGACAACCATGTTTAAGCACAAAGAACTTCTGCCTTAGTAATAAACCATGGATGGAGCCCGCTAGGGTTGTATTTCTTTAAGTAGTCTATCTTAAGTACTTTCTTGTAACCTCGTTGTATCATGTACTCTCTATCTAATGTAATCCCTATCTTTTAGCATCGCCACCGTGATCACAATCTTCGTTTATTTCATTTCCTATTTCGATTATGCGATTTTCAACCATTTCACAACAACACACCACTATCCTAGAAGGGGGTTAAGTAAGGATTCATCTCCAACTATAGGCTATTACCATTCCGTAAGGTGTTCCACACGTCCCATAACCCGTTCAACAGATTTTGTTGCAAGATATTTTAATACCGCTTATTAAAAACTGTCTCACCTAACCCTACTTTAAGCTATTTTACTAGCATCTCCAAAACAAGTAATGTTACTACCGCCTTATAAATTGGCTTTCTGCCATCCTACCAACTATTTACTACCATTTTACCAAACATCACGTTGAGCACCATCTAAAACTTTTGAGAAACACAAGGCTATTTTGACCAAACCAAGCATCGCGTTATTTGCCCTCAATTATACATAGCCTGATCAACTATGTCTAATTCAGGGAAGATTATGCCATGAAGGAAACAATTATCTTTTCAAGATTTCTAACAACAATTTTCATTCAAAACATCCCAAGAAAGAAAAGCTTTGTAAACAAGTAAACTCTTCATAAACATCCTTATCGGCCAACTCTCTCTGAGTACCTACACCACATATCACTCACTTATCAGTTAAGCTGGAATTTTCCATTGACTTTTCTAGGAAGGATTTTCTATTTTCAAGGAGAATTTCACGACATAAGAAACCAACAAAAGGGGTTTTGGAACCACAAACAAGGACTAGAAATATACAGCCAGTTGACTCGTATCACAACGGAAAACAGAAGGTCTCATGAGGCAATCCAAATCACTATCTCTGGCATAGTCACCAAATTCTATCAATTCAGAAGTACTAGTTAGACCAAGTAGGACAACGGACCTAAGTCATGATCCAGTTTATAAAGGATCAAGTAAGATTGGATATGCATACCCACAAGTCTTACCCAAGATTAACCTATAGGCATTATTCAACCCCAGAAACGAAATGCTAGACATTTAAACATTCAGGCAGACATACCTACCCGACTACTTTATCCTGTTTGATGCTTCCAATTCAAAGGAATTTTCTTTAAAGAGCGTTTATACAACTCATATACCTTGTAGGAAAGTAATTATCTGATATGTCTGTCTTGACAAATAAATCCTTTATGGCCAGCCTTTAACAAAACTACGGAGCACTAAGAAAAGTATAACACCAAACTTTGCTAAAACATTCCTATCCACATCATGTCAAAAACGTATCCATAAAATCTTGGGTCGTATTTGAAAACCGACCACCATACTACGACACTTCATACAATTAGGATCTTGTGATTGACAAACAATAGCATGGGAAATTTTTGTCAAAGGAGATCTAGGGAAAAACTATTAAACAACACAAATTTTGGCAATAAAGACCAAGTATCTTAGGTGAAGAGAGGCTCATATCTTGACATCAGTTATAGCAAGATACAAGGAATCAGAAACCGTTACCGTAGCTTTGTTCTTCGATAACTTATTTCCGACAAACCTACCATTGTAGGAGTAGTCACGAGACACGTTGTACAAATTTCAAAGGCACCTAATAAAGGATAGACTACGCACCTCAAACATCTGACAATCCCCTTAAGATATTTTCTTTCCAATCAGTTATGCACATGCTCTACCATCTTTAGACCAATGGGCAATAAAAAAGCTAATGTTGTGGCAGATGCCCTTAGCCGGAAAGAAAGACTCAAGCCTTTGAGAGTCAGACCATTGGGAATGAAAATCATATCACCTTTACCATCACGAATCCTCGAGGCTCAAGTTTAGGCACTCAAGAAGGAAAACCGACAAAATGAAGAACCCCATAGTATGCCAAAGGTTGCAAAGGTTTAGTAAAGAGGTTAGATGGAGTATTATGCTCGGATTGCACAAGTCGAAGTAATCCATTCACCCAGGTTCTGATAAGATATGTCAGGATCTCAAGAGACTTTATTGGTGACCGAATATGAAAGCAGAAATAGCTACGTATGTTAGCAAGTGTCTTACTGGTGCTAAAGTAAAAGGCGGATACCAGAAACAATCAGGATTGTTTCAACAACTAGAAATCTCCTAGTGAAAGTGGGAACGCATTACAATGGACTTTGTCACCAAACTACCCAAAACATCAGGAGGTTTCAGTGCTACTTGGGTAATCGTTGATTGACTCCCTAAACCAGCCTATTTCATCCCAATCAGAGAAACTTATTCTATGGACCAACTAATCAAACTTTGTGTCAAGGAAATAGCCTCAAAGCACGGTGCACCAATTTCTATCATTCTGACCGAGATAGTCGCTTTACTTCAGACTTTTGACAGTTATTACAAGGTCCATTTGGAAGCAAATTAGACATGAGTACTGCCTATCATCCTCGGACCGATGGTCAGAGCGAGAGAACGATTCAGACATTGGAAGACATGCTCAGAGCATGTATGATTGACTTTGGAAATGGTCGGGCTAACCATTTGCCATTAATCGAGCTCTCTTACCACAATAGTTGTCACGCGAACACTTAGACTGCACCTTTCAAGGCACCCTATGGCCAAAGTACCAATTACATAGTGACTGACCGAAATCGAAAGGTCAAGTTCACTGGTCTAGAACGCAATTGTGAAACAACAAAGGAAATGGTACAAGTCAAGAATCAGTTACAAGTAGCAAGAGAACAATAGAAAAGTTAGGTCAGTTCAGGATGCAAAATCATGGGGACTAGGTATTCCTAAGTAGTAAACCCTTGGGATTCGAGTCGTAGAACAAGCTATGTTGAAAGCCTTGCCTTGGAAAGGCATGATACAATTTTGGAAACCCGGGGAAACCGAACCCTAGGTATATTGGACCATTTAGGATTCTAGCTAGAATCGGCCGACTGGCATACAAACTTGAGCTTCCGTCAGAGCTCAGCAACATACACTACCCATTTCATATTTCAAACCTCAGGAAGTGCCTTCCAAACGAATCACTCGTAGCATATTTCATTTCATTCCATTAGAAGAAATTCAGATCGACGATAAGCTTAACTTTGTGGAAGAACCAGTAGAAATTATGGACCGAGAGGTCAACCAGTTGAAGCAAAGTCGAATTCCTATCGTCAAAGTTCGCTGGAATTCTCGCAGAGGTCCTGAGTTTACTTGGGAACGGGAAGACCAGATGCGACTCAAATACCCACATCTTTTCACCAAGACAACTCCAGAGACCAACATCAACTGAATTCAGGGACTGAATTCCTTTTAGGGTGGAAGACTGTCACAACTCGTAATTTGATGTCATTTTCCAAACCTCGATAATTTACTATTCATGAGTTACTATTCATCAACCACTATTCACTGATCACTATTCATCATTTCACTATTCATCATTTTTGAAGTCAGTTTGAGACTTTAAGAATTCGTCAAAAATTTTACTATTCATGTGATACTATTCATTCCCGGAGGGAAACCACTATTCATGGGCATCATTCATCATGTTGTAAACCAGGTTTACGGGTGTTCAAATGCGCGTAACCAGTTAGGTTTAGCTGCGTATCCATGCATCATCAGTAAAGGCATATCACACAGACTAGAGTAGTCTGCATATCATCAGTAACATCATTATCATTTCAGTTCATGCACGGGTTTGTGTGATTTTCATTAACGTATGCTTAATTGTTTAATTAACGTTACCACTCAGTCATTTCTACTGACATTATACCCAATACTCCCGACAATGATCCTAATACATTTTCAAGCTAATTATAATGATATAGAGATTATATTATTACTTTACCCGGTGTTTTTAAACCAATCGCTATATTTTTCGTTTGATGCTTATAACTCCATCGGTTTACGAAATTTCAATCTGATAATCATTCTAACACCCGATTCTTGCAAGGAATATGATTTTACAATTTTTACAACGTCTTCGTATCTCATTTCACCTCGTCACGAGTTATTTTTAGTTAACTCGGTACCCGATAACACTCATTTTATACACTAAACTAGCTAACTCTTAAATAAATGGAGACACTTGCATTTAATTACATCAAATCCTTCCATCGTAGCTCCATGTGCCGCCCCCCTAAAACACCCCTAATCCTTCCAATACTTGATTACTAGTACCATGCATTAAATGAATTTAGTGTGATTTAATTTCAAGCCCACTAACTATAACACATACACCTCACAATTTAGCTAGCAAAACAAGATCATACTCTCTCTTTTTCTTCCTTCTTGTTCGGCCATATCAAGATCCACAAGAACAATCCATCAATTTTCCAAGTTAAAGTCATAATCATACTCCATTTACCTTCCTAGTTATGGATTTGTGATCAAACCTAATGTTTATTACTCATTTCTTATCAAAACTCATCAAATCATCAAGTAAGTTTCAAGAACATGTTTTGATCATCTATTACTTTCATTTGATTCATATATTCATGTATTTTCAAGTTATATTAGTTAATCATGCAAGTATTTATGTTTTACATACCACTTTTGAACATAAACTCTCTAAATCACTAGATCTATAAGTTTCACTAATGATGTCATGAAACCCACCAAGGTTGGTGATGTTTAGGACCCCATGACACCCTAAGAAGGTGTATGGTAGGATTTGCGAACTTGTGGTGTTGATTTGAGTTAGTGTGATCAAGTTTAGAACCAAGGAAACGAGTTTTTAACAATCTAAAATAGCTACTGTCCTTAAACGCCATGTCTGGAATAGTCAGTAACTTTTGATATATTTTGGCCTTCATATTCAGAAATTTCTTTCAAAAACGAAACCGTGCCGCTTGAATCACTAAAAACCGACTTATAACGAAGGAGATATGATTTTTCAAAATTAGGCGACGAAAAACTATTTTCTGAAAATAGCTTGCTGTTTTTCCGAACTTCAAGGGACAAAACGAGACGTTAAACGTGATCTAGACGAGCCGACCTATTAAAAATATGTTAGTTCATATTTGTACGAATCCGTGGATATAAAGAACGTATAAAACGGGCTCATAACGACCGAGATATACACGTTTAAAGCCAACGAACATTAATCATTTTGACAGCCCTATTAGAAACTATTTTCTACGTATAAAAGTTAGTATTTTTCATAACATTGATAGCCGGTTTTCTATCTAATCAAGACGCGTATGATCAAAAGTCAAATAACACGACATTTAGACAATGTTACAAGGTTTTCAAGAACGTCGAGTTTATTCACTAACACTTAACATACAATATTTCACGACTAGTTTCACGAAGCCATTTTGGGCATATTTTCACAAGTTAAGGAAAATATTAATTTGCGACGAAAACATTATATTTGCCGATAGAACACCAAATGAGGATCGTGGAGTACCGTTTCAACATAATTACACGAAAAGTAGTTTATAACTTAACGAGACGTCAAAAGTATATTTTTCGTCGATAAACGTTATTTTCAAAAGCAATAAGTGGTATCGTTAACATACGTATTTGCATGTGTTGCGTTAATTCATTGCTTACATTAGATCATATCATCATAATAGGTCGCGGTTAGAGACCGAGCCTCATTTCATCATTGTCATTATTGCTATCATAGCAGGTGAGTTTTCATAGCCCCTTTTTAAATTGTTTATTGATTTCTAAACTCTCGGGGGAGAATACATTGCACCATTTTTATATGCGGACCAAAGTATACAAACTCATTTACATTGCTTAAGTTACATCATTGCCAATTTAAAGTCCCCTTTTATTTATCATGGACCGTTAATTGTGAGCAAGCGAAGGTGAGTGGATAGATCTATTGAGGGTGACGCCTCCGTTCGGGTTGGTAGCACCAACTGGTCGAACGAACGCATTTCATTTCATACATTCAGAGTGTTTGGCAAAGTACTCCCTTTTGGGGCATTTATATCAGTCTAGCTTCGGGGTCATGAGCTTAAGAGCTAATGTAATATTTTTATGTGACATTTTGTCATACAATTTATACTTGTGGTTTCCGTAGAAGTATTTCATTTACATAAACCTATGAACTCACCAACATTATTGTTGACCATTTTTAGCAATGTATTTTCAGGTAATTAAGGTATCGCATATTGGCTTGCATAAGGACATGCATGGAGTCGCGGAGTCGACGCGTCTCACTTTACATTTTTATGCACTTATCTATCGTTTGATTGGTATGAACTTGGTTTCCGCAAACATGTTTCACCTTTTGGGACCTAAACTTTGTAACTCTGAATGTTTCAAATAATCAAACGATGTATTTTCTAAACGACACTTTAGGTCGTTCAATATAACTGTAACTGTGGTGCTATGACCAGTCATGCCCCCGGATGTTCCATTCCGTTGCAAGTCACGAAATTTGGGGGTGTGACACGAGCAGTATTAATTCGCAACCAAAATGAGCTAGGAGTACAGAGAACCCTCTCGTGCACTTTCAAATTTGAACTGGCAGTACTAAGGTGAACAAGCAGTAGCAATGAGAAGCATAGCAGTACAAAGTATAAAGTAGCAGTACTAACTCGTTACATCATTAGCAATGGAGCAGTACTAATTGAATACCAGTAACCTTGCGTAACATCACGTACAAAGCAACAGTAGACCACGAACTTACTTCAACATTTAGCTACCATGTTCATGAATTCAGCATCAAACTCTCCTACATAACTGCTCTCTTATCCCCTATCAAGAATGAATCAAAGCAATCGACCTCATAGCCATATCCATATTAGCAATACAATCTCATAACGTAGCCTTACTCTCACATCAGTAACATGCATGATCTATTCAGTAGCAACATATTTGAGAAACCCATAACCGAATAAAACATGAATTCAAGCACCTAAAAACCTTAATTACTGGAACAGCTGCATCGTGAGGGTTTAGCATAACCCTAATCACCTCGTTAGGATTAAAAACCCTTGTGATTCATTCCTTCCAAATCAGATTGAAAGTTCTTCGTGACAACAGGTTATTACAACAAACATAGCATTAGGGTTTTCTCCTTAACAAACCCTAAACAAATTGACGATTAAGAGCTCAGATTGAAGATCCCTCTGGTGAGAATGTACGTTGATATATGAAGAATCTCCAGTAAAAATTTCAGCCCGATCCAACGGTTAACGAATGAGAAATCGCTTGTAGAAAACAGCTCTGCAATGAGTTGCGGAAATTAAACCAGATTCGAATTTTTCTTCTTTTCTTCAACAAAAACCTTGTATAATCCCTAGATCAAGAGCTCCCCAAGCTCTAATACCAATTGTGATGTTTAGAATAACTCTATGGATCGTTTAGAGCACAAAAGATTAACAATAACAATGATAAACATGATGCGCCGCGGAATAAACAAAACATCATTATTATTGATACAAGGTTCTTCGTCATCATCTCTAACAACTACATACAAAACTAACAGCCCCAATACTATGTGATCAAGTGTAGTACGGTTACCTAATCTAACAGGGATCAATGATCCTTGAGGCTTAACCAAAACTCTAACCCTAGGCGTCTAAACAAGACCATACGCCTAGGTACACACACACTTTTTCCTAGTGTTACATCTTTTACACACCCTGAACAAAACGCCCCATAATCTCTTTAAATAATAGAGATTAGGGTTACAAAGACTTCTAACATAATACATTTTAAGTCCTTCATCTTTGTCTTCATAAGTCCTTCATCTTTCATGTGTTTTGTCTTATCAACTCAATTGTAATTCCCAACAGATTTAATAGATAATGCTTAGGGTTTTGATTTGACCAACTTAATAAATCTTTAGAAAACTAGAAGGGGGGGGGGTTGAATAGTTTTACCGATTAAAATCACTTATTAAAACTTATAGATCGACTTATGTCAATCTAGTTTTGACGTGTTGGATATTGATAGAAATAAAAGCATATAAACTAAACTAGGAGATAGAGTTAGAGAGACACAACTAAAACACAAGTATTTATAGTAGTTCGGCTACAAGGACACCTTCCTTGCCCTACTCCACTCCCCTAGTCGCCTACTCAAGAGTTCGTTATCACTTCACAACACAAACTCCTTTCACATGGCGGAGAAGCCTTCACAACGTTGTTTACTTGTATTTCCATTATTCCTCCAAGTACGGCTTCTCATGCTACTATGCCAGTAAATCTCAACCAACAAATTCAGTTTAAAAGGGCTATAGAACTTCATAGACAAACAAAAAGATACGTTGAAATACCTTAATCACAAAACATAAAATGGACTGTATGACGCCTTTTTACAATTTTTTTTACAGAATGACACAACCACCCCAGGTAGAAAAAAATGATTGTAAACACATAAGACTGCAACTCATGCTCATGTTCGATGAATATTTTCATGTTTGATTGAGTTCAATCTAGGGTTAATAAATTGTAACATGCATGTTTATTAATGCAAGAGAAGAAATAACATTGACACGAAATAAATAGAAATCATACCTAAAAAAAAAAAGAGTTTGCATAGTACGAAGAAGGAAAGCATCGGTACATAGATGTCTTTCCATTGTCCACTTCACATGTACTCTTCATGCAACTCAATAAGCAACTTTGTATTCAGCGTCATGTCCAGGCAAAAGACATTGTATAGATGTGTCTTTCCAGCCCCAATTCCACATTTTGCTGCAAAGTGGACCCTAAAAAATCACCTTGTTTCCTTGGGCTCCGGATGTGACACATCAGTCTGGACATTCTTCAAACCTGAAATTTTCCTCCAAGCATCATACGGAGCTTTTAAATCGATTTCTTCCATCCTCCTAAGTGCACCATTAGTATGTCTAACGAATTTTTTTGGGACAACCTAGATACAAAAAAGAGGTATGTATTAATAATCAGACAAAGAAAACCTATCCCTAGGGATAGACACCCCACCAGAGAAAAAAATCGATTGCATTTTAATGCGACATAATTTACTAACCACTACAAAACAATAACAATCTATTGCTAGAGTCAGACACCATAGCAGGAACTATCATGTTTTAATTTTTATGTGCTACATTTTTTTCTGTTACAAAATGATAACCACATAGGCTACTAAATATTCAAAACCAAACAACTATTATAAAATTGAGATTCACAGAAACATCGTACAAAGTATGCGGACAAAATGTATTACCCTATACCTAAGGCAAATGATAAAAGATATTAATATTAGAGTCAATAAAAAATTTCAGTACATGTGTTGCCGCTATCCTGTATGACGAACACTTGAACACTTCAACCTGAAAACATGAACCAAGATCCGAGAAAATGTACCTATTCAGCTTTGACACTTCAAAGAAGATAAGGGAATTTCAGAAATCGAAATGCATGAGAACAGACAACCCGATAAGAGACACATTACAACACTTATAATTACATATATCTCAAATCACCGCTAGGCGGATCTGATTTGCCCAAAACAACATCATATGGATGCCATTTATATAAAAAAAATGCAAACAAATACTCTTATTAGGTGATGTAGAATGTAATGCCGGTGAACAACCACTGATTCTATACGTTTTGTGTTAAGCACAAACATAATTGCTGATTTCATAGGTCTTATAAGGCCTGGATTATCTGGCTGTAACTATCTTTGAGTTTTCTGTTTTTTAGACTTTAAACGGTATCTGGAAACACTAAGGAGAACAAACCCGAAACATGGTTCTATTTCATACAATACAGACATAAATTGTTCAGAACCATCATAGCCAACCAAATGATACTAAAATTATATCCACATATCGCACCACAAACCAAAATCTCATGCTTAAGACGGTGTTGAAGCAAACAGAAGCAATTAACCTAATGAATGAAAAAACATCATGGCTACGAAATTTATGTAAAAATATACAAACTAATACCCACATTTGGTAATATAGAATGTAACGCTAGTAAACGACAACTCATATTAGTTTTTTTCTATAAATCGCCCACATTATTGCTAATTTCACTGGTCCTATAAAATGAGTCTTATCTAGTTGCTTGACCGAGCTAAAGTCAGAGCAGGCTCTAAAGGAAACCCAAAGATGATTATATTTCAGGCCACCTAGTCATCAAATAATCAAAATCATCATACCCAAGCAAGTCATGCTAAAATTATATCCATATACAACTATCATAAACCATAATCTCGTTCTTAAAACTGTGTTCCCTTTGACGCTGCAAAATTACAATAGTAAAGCAAACAAAAGTAGCTAAGGCAATGAACAAAGCCTTTTCAGTACCATACGCCTGCCGCAATCTCTTGCCACAACAGATACATGCCTGACACATGAATCGACGCCTCATCCTGCCAAGAGTGACTGCCAAAATTATACACATTATTTTGATAAAGCTAAACGAACAAAATTAAGTGAACAACAGTTACAAAACAATGCGAATGTCAAATAATAATAATAATAATAATAATAATAATAATAATAATAATAATAAAATAAATAAAATTAAAACCATATCATCATAAATAAATAAATAAAATTAAAACCATATCATCTTTAACACACTAATCAACAACTCACTACTTAAGCATTGAATCAAGTGTAACACCCCCAAAATTTGGTACAGCGGAAGACTTATCAAAGCTTTGTGGTGCTACGAGGATTGGCACATAACAAAAGCACAAGAAAACGGAATAGCATTATCCGTTAATTAAAACATTTCAACCCAAGTATTTCAAGTTTACATTTAATCCAAAATACGTAAGTAAGCCCAAATTAAACATAAAGTAGGTCGCCAAATTATTTATCAGAGCCTTAATTGATCCGTCAACCATGCCGCTTGCCAAGCCTCCAAGTGCTAGTTATCCCAAAGCATCATCATGCATTACCTGAGAAAACATGCTAAAAAGGTCAGCTAACCCTGGTGAGTTCATAGGTTTGCCTAACTAATAATGGTGGACCAAATCTATAATAAGTTTGCTATACTGAACTAAGCCACATAACCTACCAATCATACCTACACATAAGTGTGTCAAACCACAACAATAATACCTATAAGTGCACCGTATAGTCCCGCACTAACTACAACACATACTCTAATATTCCCGCACATATGCAGCACATACAATAATATTCCCGCATAGATGCAGCATATACAATAATATTCCCGCACAGATGCAGCACATACAACATATAACCTTAGCCAGCTATCATAGCAAACTTATTAAAAGCATAAAATAACTTTTGGTCTGTTCAAAACGGTTTGCATGTTTTGTCACCCCAAGTTTGCAAATAACAGTATAAGTGTAAAAGTGGGGCTATGAAACTCACCTCAATCAAGCAAAGCACAATACACAAATCAACAGTTGTAAAGCACTAAAGCAGCAAACATGTCACGACACTACGGACTCGGCACAACCTAATAATATAAAGTCTCGTCTTAAAATGTGTTGGGAATTAAATGTCTAAGGACTTAGTACTGCTGGAGAATTACACTAACAGTACAAACTGTTAGTGTATAAGTAAAGGCTGCTGAGATATAACTAACAATACAAACTCTGAAGTTAGTACTGCTAGTATAACAGAAGGTACTGCTGCATGGATAAATGTTTATATTAAGGATAAGTATGGAATAGATATTTTGTATATCTTAATTAGTTAGAATTATACGGTAGAATACATATCTTGTAAAGGACTCCTTAAGTCTATAAAAGAAGATCCTAGGTTATACGTTTTGATAGATTAGTCACAGAGTTTTGTTGAGATTCAAGGTCATTGTAACCCTAGTGATAGCAAGATCACTTGTATTATCATTGAATAATATTGAATCATTTGGTGTTAAACTTTCTGTGTTCATTATTTTTTAGATAAAGGGGAGTAATCCTGCACCCTGGTAAGTAGATTAACCAAAAAAATGTTTAAGTACAAAGGATATGGGTGAATCCCATATCTCAGCCCGTTACATAGGCATATACATGTAAAGAACAACTAACCAAACTCTGTGTTCATTGTTCATTCAAAGTATTACTGTTCCATTAAACAAACCAAAATTCTTCTATGTGTGGTTAAGTAGATTCCGCATACTTAACTACATCAACTCAAAGTATCATAAAGACATCATAAGGGAGTAACATCCTAAGTGTTTTATAATCCTCTCAAGTGGTATCAGAGACAGGTTGATACTATTGACTTAGAAGAGAAAGTAATGGACATGGAGACTACCCAAACAAACATGGCTGCTAAATTGCCAATGCTCAAGCAAAACGAATTTGATATGCGAAGGCTTCAGAGAGAACAGTACTTCCAAGTGCAGGATTATGCACTCTGGGAGATTATCGAAGAAGGAAACTCTTTCAAGCCTTCAACTTCTACAACAACAGTTGATGGTAAAGTAGAGACAGTTGTGCAAACCTCTCCTGTAACTGCAGAAGAGAGGCTACAAAAGAAAAATGATTTCAAGGCCATAAGTTTGTTGATGATGACAATTCCCATTGACCAACTCTTAAATTTCAGCAAATACAAGGATGTAAAGTCCTTGTTTGAGGCTATCACTGCAAGATATGGTGGGAATGAAGCCACCAAGAAGACTCAGAAGACTCTATTGAAGCAGAACTTTGAAAACTTCACTGCAACCAGCAATGAGTCTTTGGATCACATGTTTAATAGGCTGCAAAAGATTGTTAGCCAACTTGCTGTTCTTGGTGTTGATATACCTCAGGAAGATTTAAACTCCAAGTTCTTGAGGAGTTTACCTGCAGAGTGGGCTATGCATGTGGTGGTCTAGAAGAATAAACTAGATATTGATTCTATGAGCCTCAATGACTTATACAGCAACTTCAAGATTGTTGAGCAGGATGTGAAGAAGGCTGGAGGAACTAGTTCAAGCACTGGGAACATGGCCTTTGTGTGATCTCCTAGTAATTCAAGTCCTGAAGAAGTGCAAGTTGTTGTGAGAGTTAGTACTGCTAATCCCAGTGTTAGTATTGCTAGCTCATCAAGCAGTACTACTGGTAATCTGAATGATACAACCTACTGTGCCTTCCTGATAAGCCAGAATGATGGGTCAATGATGACTCATGAAGATCTCTAGGAGATTAATGATGATGATTTAGAGGAGATGGATCTCAAATGGCAGATCTCCCTTCTTTGCATGAGGGCTAAGAAATTTTACCTAGGAATTGGAAAGAAGATCACCATCGGTAGCAATGATACTGCTGGTTTTGACAAATCAAGGGTAGAATGCTATAATTGTCACAAGTTGGGGCACTTTTCAAGGGAATGCAGGAGACCTAGGCAACAGGATGGCAGGGGCAAAGGTTATGGGAGCAAGCCCATAGCTGTGGAGGATGCTGAGCAAACTTCAAAAGCTATGGTGGCTATTGATGGATTAGGCTTTGATTGGAGTCTTATGGTAGATGATGAGGAAGCACCTTCTGAGATGGCACTTATGGCCTTCTCTGACTCTGAGGTACAATCTGCTAAATGTTGCTCTAAAACATGCACTGCTTTAAAAGAATATGAGGTTTTAAAGAAACACTATGATGAACAAAGGATTGAACTAAACAAAACTAATTACAATTTCTCTAATCATAAGAGAGGTTTAGCAGTCCTAGAGGAACAAATAGTGCATTATAAGAACAATGAGACTACTTTTGCTGATGATATAGCTGTTCTTAAAAGGGATTTGTCGATTAAGAATGCTGAGATTAGTCTGTTGAAAGCTGAGTTGGATAGAATTAAAAAGGCTAATGAAAATATTCAATTAAGTGTAGAAACCTTAGAATATGCCTCTAAGGGTGTAAACAAAATAATTAAATGTCAGTTGATTAACAAAGCTAACTCCGGGTTAGGGTATAAAACATGTCCACCTCCTCACAGAGGAGTACCTGCACCCCCAGGATTAGACCTAGAGCATACAGGTTTACCAGAGTTTCAACAACCTAAGTTAGAGTATGGTTGTAAACCTAAAGATAACATAAATGCCAATAAACCTGTAGAAATCAGTGAACCTTTTGAAAGTGCAAGTGATGCTTCACTCACTGAGGAGAAGGTATCCTCTGATAGGAATTCAGATGCTTCAACCATTGAGGACTGGACATCTGATGATGAGGAAGATCAAGTTGTGGTTAAACCTGAAGTAGGAAAGGTAGAAGGAACAAGTGTTCCTAAGGTGGTTAATAATGAAACTGTTAGGCCTAAATCAAATGTTAAACCAGTTAGGAAAACAGTTATGTACTGTGAGATGTATAGGTCCACAGACAAGCCAAGAGGTAACCAGAGGAACTAGAATGACCTTAAGTCACATCAGCTAGGAAGTGACTTTGTCTTTTACAAAAAGGCTTGTTTTGCCTGTAGTAGTTTTGACCATCTTGAGGCTTTTTGTAACAATAGGATAACTAGGAACTCAAACCATAGGGTGAATTTAAACTGGTCTAAATCTCACTCTAATACTGATAAAATGACTCCCAAGGCAAGTTTAATGAAGTCTGGCCCAAAAGCAATTCATACTGCTAGACCAGCAGTTAGTACTGCCAGACCTTTTAGAACTGTTTACCCTAGACTAGCAGTTAAAGGACCAAAACCAACTTTCAAAAATGCACCACAAACTGCAAAAAGGCCTTTTCAAAAGAAAGCAGTGGTTCAAAAATAATTTTGGAAACCAAAGGCTAAAATTGCAAAGCCAACAGTTAGTACTGCTAGCCAAGCAGTTAGTACTAGTAACTCTCAAAACACTGCTAGGGATAAAAGGGCTAATGCTGTTAAGGCCTCAGCATGTTGGGTATGGAGACCAATCAAACCCAATGGTGCATCAATTGTATTGAAAATATTTGACTATATTGATGCACAAGGAAAACCCAAGTCAGTAATGGCTTGGGTACCCCAAGGAAACTAATTTCCTTATTTCATGTGCAAGAACATTTACAGGACAATGATGGAGATCAAGGTTATGCAGACAGTGGATGTTCCAGGCACATGACAGGCAACATGTCCTATCTTTCAGACTTTCAACCTATGGATGGAGGATATGTTAATTTTCGAGGAGGAATAGGAGGAAGAATTACTGGTAAAGGTACTCTTAAAACATGTAAATTAGACTTTGAAGATGTGTTCTTTGTGCAAGAGCTTAAGTATAACCTGTTTAGTGTCTCACAAATGTGTGACAAAAAGAACAAAGTTCTTTTTATTGACACCGAATATCTTGTGCTTTCCCCAGACTTTAAGCTTCCTGATGAAAGTCAGGTTCTACTTAAAGTTCCAAGAAAGAGCAACATGTACAGTGTTGATATGAAGAAGATTGTTCCTAAAGAGGCCCTTACTTGTCTTATTGCAAAGGCCACATTGGATGAATCTATGTTATGGCATAGAAGACTTGGTCACATAAACTTTAAAACCATTAATAAAATTGTTAAGGATGGTTTGGTAAGAGGCTTGCCTCAGAAAAGATTTGAAAATGACCAAACTTGTGTTGCCTATCTTAAAGGAAAACAACACAAGGCTTTTTATAAGCCCAAGCTTTTTAACTCTATTGATAAACCTTTGTTTATGCTACATATGGATTTATTTGGCCCAACATCTGTGAGTAGTATTATGCATAAGAGGTACTGTCTTGTTGTTACTGATGACTATAGTAGGTTCACATGGGTTTTCTTTTTAGGTTCTAAGGATGAGACACCTAGCATTCTTAAAACATTCATTACTGAGATAGAAAACTTAGTGGATAGGAAAGTAAAAGTCATTAGGTGTGATAATGGGACAGAGTTCAAAAAGAGAGTTATGGATGATTTTTGTAAGGAGAAAGGAATTAGAAGAGAGTTTAGTGTTGCTAGAACTCCTCAGCAAAATGGAGTTGCTGAGAGAAGAAATAGGGCACTGATAGAAGCTACTAGAACCATGTTAGCTGACTCTAAGTTGCCCATCACTTTTTGGGCTGAAGCAGTTAATACTGCTTGCTATGTGCAGAACCAGGTTTTGGTAGTTAAACCTCATAATAAGACACCATATGAACTTTTTAGAGGTAGAACTCATGCATTAGGATTTCTAAGACCTTTTGGGTGTCATGTAACTATTTTGAATACCTTAGACCATCCAAGCAAATTTGATGGTAAATCAGATGAAGGATTCTTGGTTGGGTACTCACTAAATAGCAAAGCCTTTAGAGTATACAACACAAGAACTTGGAAAGTTGAGGAAAACCTGCATGTTCAATTTCTAGAAAATAAATCTAATGTTGCAGGTGAAGGTCCAAAATGGCTATTTTACCTTGATACTCTAACCCAATCAATGAACTATGTGCCAGTTGTTGTAGGAACCTTTTCTAATAATTTTGCAGGATCAGATGCTGATGATGCAACAAATGAAACAGGCTTGGGAAAGGAGAAAGATCAAGATCACTTACTGATGCAAATATGGAACAGTGTGGATACATCTTCAAAGAATGATGAACCTTCTTCTGATGAAGCCAAGGAAGGTATTGAAGATGAAAACAATGTAGATGAAGCTGAGGCACAAGAGAATCAAGATAACAGAGTGGTGATTGTACTGTTGAGCCCTAATTTAGTACTGATGGGCAAAATGTTCATACTGCTAGCCCATCAGATACTTATACTGCTGATTTCTCAGAAGATGAGGTGGATATCAACAATCTACCACCTACCTATTCAGTTCTTACTACACCACACACTAGAATACACAAAGATCACTCCCTAGACAATGTGATTGGTGACATGTAGTCTGGAATAAAAACAAGAAGGCAACTCATGACTTCAGACCAACAAGGGTTTCTTAGTGCTATTTTTGAAGAAAAGCAGCATGAAGATGTAAACACTTGTTTATTTGTGTGTTTCCTCTCACAATCTGAACCCAAAAATGTTCTCAAAGCCTTAAAAGATTCAAGCTGGGTAGAAGCAATGCAAGAGGAGCTTCTCCAATTCAAGATTTAGAAGGTTTGGGTACTAGTAGATTTACCCAAGGGTATGATGGTTATTGGCCCCAAATGGGTTTTCAGAAACAAAAGGGATGAAAGGGGTATTGTGATCAGAAACAAGGCTAGACTTGTAGCCTAGGGGTACACACAAGAAGAGGCAATAGCATATGAAGAAGTTTTCGCACCAGTAGCAAGGATTGAAGCAATTTGACTGTTCTTAGCCTATCCTTCATTCATTGGCTTTACTGTTTATCATATGGATGTTAAAAGTGCCTTCTTATATGGTACTATTGAAGAGGAGGTATATGTCTCTCAACCTCCAGGTTTTATTGATCTAGAACATCTTGATAAATTGTACAAGCTTGTAAAGGCTCTTTATGGACTACATTAGGCACCAAGGGCATGGTATGAGACTTTGGCTTCATATTTTCTAGAGAATGGATTCCAAAGGGGCAAGATTTATCAGACTTTATTCATTAAGAAGAACAAGAAGGATATCTTGCTGGTATAGGTGTATGTGGATGACATTATTTTTGGATCCACAAGGAAGGAAATATGTGTTGAAATTGAGAAAATTATGCATGATCAGTTTCAGATGAGTTCCATGGGGGAACTTACTTCCTTTTTGGGTCTGCAAGTAAAGCAATCAAATGAAGGCATATTTATCAGCCAAGATAAATATGTGGCAGAGATACCAAGGAAGTTTCAGTTTTCTGATTCCAAAGTGGCAAGCACACCAATTGATCCTGATAAACCTCTCCTTGAAGATGCTGATGGAGATAGTGTTAATGTATACACATACAGATCAATGATAGGGTCCTTGATCTATCTTACTTCCTCAAGACCAGATATCATGTTTTCTGTTTGTGCTTGTGCAAGGTTCCAAGTGACTCCTAAGGTTTCTCATTTAACTGCAGTCAAGAGGATCTTTAGATATCTTAAGGGTCAATATAGGTTGGGTCTTTGGTATCCTAGGGAATCACCTTTTGACTTGGTGGCATATTCAGATAGTGATTATGCTGGTGCAAGCCTAGACAGGAAATCAACAACTGGTGGATGTCAATTCCTTAGTTGCAGACTTATATCATGGCAGTGTAAGAAGCAGACAATTATTGCAACTTCTACAACTGAAGCTGAGAATGTAGCTGTTGCAAGTTGTTGTGGTCAAGTACTTTGGATTCAAAATCAACTGCTTGACTATGGGTATAATTTTATGAACACCATCATATATATTGACAATAGCAGTACAATTTGTATAATTAAAAATCCAATGCAGCATTCTAAAACAAAACACATAGAAATTAGGCATCATTTTATTAGAGACTGCAATGAGAAAAAATTAATTCAAGTGGTTAAAATTGATTATGATCAAAACTTTGCAGATCTTCTCATAAAAGCCTTTGATGTAGGAAGGTTTCAATACTTGGTAGCAAGTATTGGAATGCTTAACCCTTAAAGTTTTTCAAACTTTGTGTTTTTGTACATAAAATGGATTTGTACTGCTAGGTTTGTCATTAGTACTGTTCAGTATAATTTGTACTGCCAGTACAAATTTGGACTATTTTGGTAGAACTGTTAGTTAAATGTTAATACTGCTATAAAGCAAGTGCTTTGCACTTTGTTTTCTTCATTGTAGACTAACAATTGCAGGTGACGAAGTTGATAATGACAAAACCATATGGAAGATGTCATTGTATGAGAAGCATGTGGTGGATTAGTTGTTGATATAATAGGTTGATGATGAACAGAGTTTGGGGATCCATTCAATGAGGTTTATACCTAAGTTAATTGATTCTTTAAAACTTCTTTCTTGAAACTTTATTATGATGTTTTCTGTTGGAACTGATGGCTTAGTTAGTCAGATAGTAACTGACTTAACTCACTTTCTACCATTTTATACTTTTGTATAATGAGTTAGTCTAAGGACATCTGGTAGAAAGAACAGCGAGCAAACGTGAATCTAACACTTGTGTTAGCGGCAACAACTGCCATGAGCTGGAAACCTTGTCAAGAAAGCTCTTTGAATGAGTTTATCTATACACAGGCAGTTATTTATAACTGAAAACATTGGTTCTCACACAACCAGAGGTTGCATTAAACCAAAATTATGATTAAGTGTCCGTCTTTACACTTAATCCCTTCAAAATAGTTGTTAGCAGTATGGTTTTTAATCAAAATCGAGTTTATACTGCTGAGTCAAATTTTTCTCAAAAAGTTTGTACTGCTAGGCTTAAACTTAGTACTGGTAGGTTTATGTTTGTACTGCTGAATAGACGTTAGTACTGGTACGAATTAACAGTCTTTAGGAACTAGCCGTTGAGAGTTTTTTGCGATTTTTACTGATCCAAATCTTATCGTAAGAGTTTTTCTTTTGGATATTTTACTTTTAAAATATTATAATCACCTTTCTTCTATCAAAAGTTATATTTTAATTGAAGTCGGTCAAATAGAAACCCTTATAATATTTTGATAATATCTCAATTCACTTTCTTCTTCTACTTTCTACCCTAAAATTACACTATTCACAGCAGTCAAATCTCCTTTTACCGAAAAATAATGGCTTCTTTATCCTTTGCTGACAAACACAACGAGGTCGCTTATTTGAAAAAAAGCAGAGGAGGATCCAAATTCCATCAGATAGTGGACTTTTTAAATGATTCTCACATAAGGTATTCTTTACTCTTAAATCCCACTATCTATGTCTCCAACATCAAACAGTTTTGGCAGACTGCCACTGTCAAAACATTTGAAAATGGTGACAAAGAAATAAATGTTAACGTGGATGGAAAATCAATCGCTATTACTGAAGCATCACTCAGGAGGCATCTCCAATTGAATGATGACAATGGTATTAGTACTATGCCAAACACTGAGATTTTTGAAAATTTAACCAGGATGGGGTACAACACTCAATCACAGGCTTTAACTTTTCAAACGAGTCGTTTTGCCCCTCATTGGATATTTTTAATTCACACCAACCTTCACTGTCTTAGCCCAAAGAAAACCTCATGGGAACAGTTCAGTAGTAATATTGCAACTGCTCTCATTTCCTTGGCTACTGACAGAACCTTCAATTTTTCAAGACTCATATTTGAAGGCATGGTTAAAAATGTTGATAGCAAGAAATTTTTTTTTATGTATCCCAGGTTCATACAAACAATTTTGAACATGAGGAGACATCAACTTCTTCCACACAAAACTGTTTATCCAACCCCAAAGCTTACCCAAAAATTTTTTAGTAACATGAAAATTGCTTCAAGAGGATATAGTGTGGAAGAAGTTCCACTTTTTGATTCTATGCTTCAAGCTCAGGGTGAAGGATCAACAAGCCCAGTTGACTCCCACCACACACCCACAACATCAGAACATTCATCTTCACAACCAAATTCATCAACGGATAGGTCTTTATCCAGAGAGGACTCTGATGTTCCTCAGCACAGAGTTCCTACCCCTACCAATGTAGTAGATGAGGCTGACTATGCCAGTATGGAAAGGGTTACTTCTATTGTCTTAGGCTTAGAAGCTGGGCAGGATAGAAGTAACATAGCTAAGACCCAATCCATGGCAACACCAATAGTACCTAGTACTCTTAGTGACATCCCAAGCCACATGGAAACTATGGGTGGCTCGAAAACTCAGCATATGGTAGATTATGAGTCTTTGCCCCATGATGCACCTCTCCCTGAAGGTAACACATCAGAAAGTGCAGAGGGTAGTTAGAAACTAAAAGAATTGATGGAAACTTGTACAAAATTGTCTGAGAATTTGAACACTTTGGAGGCTGAGCTCAAAAGTCACAAGAAGACCTTTGGAATTGTCTACACTAAGTTGGTTTTAAAAGTGAAGAAATTGTAGAAAACAATCAAGACACTTCAAAGAAAAAGATCAGCACAAGTGGTGGAATCCTCTAGTTCATTTTCTTCATCAAGCTCCTCAAATGATCTAGGTACAGATAAAGGCGAGGAATCTTCTAAACAGGGGAGGAAGATTGCCCAGATAGATCAAGATCCAGATGTTTCTTTGGTTCATGAAGAGTATGATACTCAGGGAAGGCAAACAGAATAGATGGAATAAGATACTGGTGGTTTTACCGAAGGTACTGGTAGTGCATTAGAAGGTACTGCTAGTATTTTGGATCAAGGTACTGCTGGTACTGCTAGAGCAGTATATACAAGGAGACCAAAGATTTCAAGAGCAGACAAAGGTATTGCTAGTATTCTAGATCAAGGTACTGCTGGTACTGCTAGAGCAGTATATACAAGGAGACCAAAGATTTCAAGAGCAGATAAGGGTAAGGCAATAATGACAGAAGAAGAACCATCTTCTCAGAAGCTATCCAAGAAAGAACAAGCTCAAATGACTCTTGATGAAGAACTAGCTCAGAAATTTCATGAAGAAGAGTTACCAAAGGTAGCTGAAGAAGAAAAGATTACTCAAATACTAACTGAGCAAAAGTTGTTGAAGGAAGTACAAGAAAAGGCTGCTTAAGAAGCTGCTGATAAGGAATTAGCTGCAAAATTTCAAGAAGAAGAAAGATCTAAGTTCACCAGTGAAGAACAAGAATCAGCCCTTAATGACTTATTGCCGGAGATCAGAAGAAAGCAAAGTAAAAAGAAAGCATATAAGAAGAAGACTCCTTCAAGAAGTGAACAATTATGGTACATGAAGAATTTCTTGAAGCATCAGGATTACTGGAAGGAAAGTTACTTCAAAGGAAGGTCTCATGAAGAAATTGAGAAGGCTTACATTGAAGCTTATACAAGAATTCAGAAGCCTTATAAAGAAAGAGCAATAGTTGAGACTGAGACCAGTAAAGGTGAGAAGAGAGTAGCAGAACAGTTGGAATCAGGAGATTCCAAGAAACAAAGAACTGAAGAAGAATCAGTTCAAGAAGAATCAGTTGAGAAAGAACCAGCTGAGAAAGAAGGAAAGACATTGACTGATGAGCAGATCCGTAGTATGATAGTAGTGGTTCCAGAATCCCTTAACATTGATCCTCTTCAAGCCAAGCATCCAATTATTAACTGGGAAGTATATTCAGATGGAAGAATCAAGGGGTGGAAGATCATCAGGGTAGGAGGAAAATTTGAAGTCTACAAATTCTTTGAAGACATGATTAGAGCTTTTGACAGAGATGACTTAGATAAATTTTGGAGCTTAGTTCAAGAGAGATTCAAGACCTCAGATCCTACAAATGATAAAGATAAGGAACTATGGGTTGAGCTGAAAAGACTATGTAAGCTAGATGGAGGTGAAGCTATTTGGAGATTTCAAGCTCAAGTTTCAGACATCACATGGAGATTGTTTGATAACTGTGGTGTTCATAGAATTTCAACTAAAGAAGGCTTGGAAATTTATATGTTAATGAAAAAGGATTATCCACTTTGAGCAATAGTTTTAATGGCTATGATATCATCAAGACTTAAAGTTGAACAAGATTCAGAGATGGCAGATGAACTAATCAGAAAGATATTTCAGCTTTCAGAACAAAGAAAAGCCAGAAGACTAAGATTAACTATGTAGGGTTTGGAAGAATCCTCATATCCTCATTTAGTTCAGAGAAACTTGATGATTTAGGGTAAATCACAACTTTAGGGAAGGATTGTTTGGAATTAAATGTCTAAGGACTTAGTACTGCTGGAGAATTACACTAACAGTACAAACTGTTAGTGTATAAGTAAAGACTGCTAAGATATAACTAACAGTAAAAACTCTGAAGTTAGTACTGCTAGTATAACAGAAGGTAATGCTGCATGGATAAACGTTTGTATTAAGGATAAGTATGGAATATATCTTTTGTATATCTTAATTAGGTAAAATTATACGGTAGAATACTTATCTTGTAAAGGACTCCTTAAGTCCATAAAAGGAGATCCTAGGTTATACATTTTGATAGATTAGTCACAGAGTTTTGTTAAGATTCAAGGTCATTGTAACCCTAGTGATAGCAAGATCACTCGTATTATCATTGAATAAAATTGAATCATTTAGTGTTAAACTTTCTGTGTTCATTATTCATTCAAGTATTACTGTGCCATTAAACAAACCAAAATTCTTCTAAGTGTGGTTAAGTAGATTCCGCATAATTAACTACATCAACTCAAAGTATCATAAACACATCGTAAGGGAGTAATATCCTAAGTGTTTTATAATCCTCTCAAAACGTATCTCACATTATTAATATAAGCAAAAGCTCCCAATAGTTACCCATTTCTGTTTCCAAAATACTCTTATTTTAGCCTTTTAACAAGGCTTGGTATCATCATCTGTGCAACGGTGAAAAGACACGACTCAAGTGTACTCACGCCAAACAAGGACTAACAGCGAGATAGTCGCTATAAACAAGACCAAAAATAAAAAAGAGACTCTGGGGATGACTCAACGTGTACGCACGTAACAATATATATTGGCCTAGATGAATTGATTAGTAGTCGCCGATATTTTCCAAATTCCTTATTTAATTATAACATTCTTATCTCGTATTATAAAACATAATTTCGAAATGACTCATTCATAAATAGAACGTTCCCATGTCGAAGGTTTTATAATTTCTATTTCCTTTAGGTAATAAATGTTACAATAATTACTGTTTCTTTGGACATTATTTTCCATTGTTTGTCCGTTATGGCTCAAATACATTAAATTCGTTATGAGTCTAATGTATTGTAGTCATTTCGTATTCCAATAGTCAAATATATATGTCCAAGTCCAATAACGTCTCAATCTAAGTGTTGCAATTCTCCCAAAATATCCGACTACCAATCATTCATCTAGTCAATCTTATGCACGGTAAAAGTCAAAGGACCAAATAATTAAGCTAAAAGCTTGATAAGGTAACCGGACGAATTACCGGGTCCTTATCGAATTCATCAACCCGATAAGTCCAATAATTCCTTCGCCTCGCTTATAAAGCCAACCTACACATAACAAATAAATGGTAAGTCATAAGGATGAGTTATCTGTTAATAAATTCCTCTAACACGTTTACCGGACCCTTATTTGATTCGTCAACCCAATAAGTCCAATAACCGTGTCGGTCGGGTATATTAATGTCAACTAATCCGTAACTCAACAATAAACCCATAATCATATCAATATTTCCATATGTGGTATCCCTCGATACACGTGCCCTCGAAATGCTTAATAACTCTCGCGTATTGCCGTTTTTATCTTATTACTTTTCCCTTTTTTAATTTACCATTTCCGATTCAAATATTAAATAACAAATTTTACTTTGTTAATTAATATTTTCCAAATTTTTAAGCCACTATTATTACTTTACTTTTATTTACCATTTATAATTCCAACAATATTTGTCTCGAGTCATTATTCGTTCCGAGTCACATTTTGATTTTTTATCACTCTCGGGTCAACAAGTCAACATCAGAATTCTCACGTCCAAATAATACGTCTAAACCATCATTTCGGCTTGTCGAGACCACACCGATACTATAAAGTCTCGGTTAGTAACTTGACTTTGGTCAAATCATCACAAGTATCAACCTAAGTTCAATATATCAACCAATATCCATTCGGCCACTAAACCTACGACTCGACTACAACAATTCCAATCTGAATCCAAGTCCAAAGTCGACACGTCGAGACCCATTGAGTTCTCAGCTTCGAACCTTGAAGTCGCAACAACCAAATGGACCTTAGGTGCTCTCGGGTCATACCCAACGCAACCAAAACAACTCCAAAACCAAAAGCAATCTACCCTAAGACCCAAAAATTATAATAAACCGAAAATAAACTCAAATGGACTCGACCACGACTCGAAAACCAAAAATCTAACTCGGCCATGAGCTTATGCTCACGTCCTCACAACTTCGACACCAAAACTTCAACAACAATGATTATACCAAGACCCACTCTCACATTTTAATGAATAAAATTCATTCCCACATGTTTTTAAGCCCACACCGATTCACACGAGGTGGTGAGTCGGTGTTTTTAACTGTTATCTCACTCGATCTATTCTTACCTTGACCTACCAACGAAAACAAACCAAAAAGGACGACGATGGCGTGTGGGGTTTTCCGACGCGTGGTCTTCAAATATGGGTCATAAATGGGTGGAATAAGGGTTGTGTGGTGGCGGTGTAGTAGCTACGGTGGTGGTGTACTCGGTGGTGGTGGAGTACGGCGGCGGCAGAGGTGGGAAAGTATGTGTGTCGGCTAGGGTTAGGAGGGGGAACACAATAACCCTAAAAATGGTTATGAATGGGCTTATATACTCCCTCTAAGCTAAATTTGCTAACCTACAAACTACAAGGGCCGAAAGTGTAAATACAGGCGAGGGGCCTTATGTGTAAGTTTTGCTATTTTTTTCGTTATTAGCTTCCGGGGCTCGTTTATGCGCTATAAAATATTCTCGGGACTCTATAACTTACGCCAATATTTTTAAAATCATTTTTCCTTGAAAAATGGCTATAAATACGTATATATGTTCGTTCCCAAAACATTAAAACTACTTAAAAGGTATTATTATGTTTATATTTGGGCCAAATCGCGTCGTGCTCAACAAAAAGCCTACGGGGGAGACTTCACTCATCATATAACCATAATTCCAAAATATAACCAACATTCCAGCTAAATTCCCAAAATATTCCAAAACGGCTCTCAAATATAGAAACTTAAGTGTCTACAGGTAAACGCGGTACTTAAAGGTTCCCAAAACTTACCGGTTGTCGAAAAGAGGTGGGGATATTTATGCTTGATCTCGTCCTCACGTTCCCACGTGAACTTTGGACCATGTCGAGAGTTCCAAAGGACTTTGTGGATAGGAATACGACTATGCTTCAGTCGTTTGAATTCATGATCCATTATCTCAACAGGTTCCTCGATGAAGTTCAGGCCCTCGTCGATCTGTATTTCTCTCAGAGGAATAATCGGAGTCTCATCGGAAAGGCACTTCTTCAAATTACACATGTAAAAGACGTCATGCATACTTCTCAATGCGGGTGGTAACTCCAGTCAGTAGGCTACCAGTCCAACTCTGTCCAAGATTTGGAACGGTCCGATATAATGAGGATTTTGTTTTCCACGCTTGCCGAAACTTATTACCCCTTTCCACGGTAAGACCTTCAAGATAACCCTATCTCCAACCTGGAACTCAAGAGGTTTACGTCTCTTATCGGCATAACTCTTTTGTCGATCTCGTGCAGCTTGTAAACGTTCCTAATCTGAACTATCTGCTCGGTCGTTTCATGGACAAGCTCGAGACCAGTGAGTTGGCTGTCACCAACCTCAGCCCAACAGATAGGAGATCGGCATTTTCTACCATACAACGCCTCAAATGGTTTGGCCTTAATGCTGGCATGGTAGCTATTGTTGTAGCAAAATTCGGCCAAAGGCAAATATCTCTCCTAGCCTTTTTCGAAATCTATGACGCAGGCTCTTAACATATCTTCCAAAGTCAGAATGGTCCTCTCACTCTGGCCGTCCGTTTGGGGATGGTAGGCGGTACTCATATCGAGGTTTGTCCCCATGGCCGTCTGAAGTGACCTCCAGAAGTTCAACGTGAAACGACTATCTTGATCGGAGATGATAGATATCAGTACTCCATGCCAGGAAAGAATCTCCTTTTGGTATAGCCGTACAAGTTTGTCCATGGTGTTGGTTTCGCTGATGGCGAGGAAGTGAGCAGATTTGGTGAGACGATCCACAATTACCCAGATAGTGTCACATCCACTAGCTGTTCTTGGTAATTTGGTGATAAAGTCCATGGTGATCCGCTCCCACTTCCACACCGGGAGTTCAGGTTGTATCAATAATCCTGACGGTTTCTGGTGCTCGGCTTTCACCATGGAACAAGTCAAGCATTTGCTAACATATAGGGCGATGTCATCTTTCATGTTAGGCTACCAGTACAACTTCTTTAGGTCTTGATACATCTTATCAGATCCGGGGTGAATGGAGTATATTGATTTATGCGACTCATGCTTTATCAACTCACGAATTCCCCCATGGATTGGTACCCAGCTTCTGTCTCCAAAGCACAATGTTCTTTCGAAACACTTAACGAAGCCATTTTTGTTCTCTACCATCCCATAGAGGTTTTCTGCCTTTCGGTTATCCTCTTTTAATGCCTCAGCTTGAGCTTCAAGGATTTGAGAGGGTAGTGGTGAACTAATCATCATTCCCAAGGATCTGACTCGCAATGGTGGCATTCTCTCCTTCCGGCTAAGAGCATCGGCAACAACATTTGTTTTCCCAGGTGGTAGCGAATCTCGCAATCATAGTCACTGAGTAACTCCAACCAGTGACGCTATCTCATATTTAGCTCCTTCTGATCCAAAATGTGCTGCAAGCTCTTATGGTATGTGTATACAATACACTTTGTGCCGTATAGTTAATGCCTTCAAATTCTGAGTGCAAACACTACGACACACAGTTCTAGATCATGAGTAGTGTAGTTCTTCTCCTGAGTCTTAAGCTATCGTGAAGTGTATGATATCACTTTCTCTCGCTGCATTAAGACTGCTCCTAACCCTTTGTGTGAAGCATCGCAGTACACGACGAAATCTTCGCTCCCCTCAGGTAGGGCTAGGATAGGTGCACTACACAACTTTTCCTGCAAGAGTTGGAACACTTCTTCTTCTTCCTCATCCCATTCGTACTTCACGTTCTTCTGTGTCAATTTGGTTAGTGGCTTGGCTATTTTAGTGAATCCCTCGATGAATCTCCGGCAATAGCTAGCAAGTCCCAAAAATTGACGAACCTCAGTTGGGGTTTTGGGTGCAGCCCATTCCTTGATGGACCCTATCTTTGCGGGATCCACGTGAATTCCCTGACTTTCAATCACGTGGCCTCGGAATTGCACGGTTGGAATACAAAATTCACACTTAGAGAATTTTGCGTACAATTACTCTTTCTTTAGTAGTTCCAAGATGGTTTGCACACCCGGTTCATGAGGTCCATGAACACCGCTGGTGCGTTGGTCAAACCAAATGGCATCACTTGAAACTCAAAATGACCATAACGGGTCCTAAACGTGGTGTTTGGGATATCCTCTTCCCGAACCCTGAGCTGATGATAACCAGACCGTGAATCGATCTTTGAGTACACACTCGATCCTTGGAGCTGATAGAACAAATCATCGATCCTGGGTAGTGGCTATCGATTCTTCATCGTCAACCTGTTCAACTCTCGATAGTCGATACACATGCGAAAGGATCCGTCCTTCTTCATTACAAATAGTACCGGGGCTCCCCAAGGCGAAGAACTCAGCCGTATAAATCCTTTCTCTGATAATTCTGCCAACTGCTTCGACACCTCCTCTAGTTCGGTAGGGGCGAGTCGACAAGGCGCTCGTGCTACAGGTGCAGCACCGGGCATCAAATCGATCTGGAATTCAACTTGTCTAACTGGCGAAATCCAAGGCAAGTCATCTGGGAACACCTCCGGGATGTCGTGGATAATAGGTGCCTCTTCTAGTCACTTCTCACCCTTTTCCTTCTCATTCTTCAAGGAAATTTGGGCCAAAAAGAGGTAACACCCTTTTTCGATGTATTTATGTGCCTTAGTAGAAGAGATGATGTTCAATCGGGAAGGACTACCACGATCGCTCCTATCTCCTTGTATGTCTAGGACTTCATCTCCGTAGGGTACACGAATGATTTTCTCATTGCAGATAATATTGGCATGATATTTGGATAACTAATCCATACCAATAATGACGTCGAAACTGCCTAACGTGACGGGTAAGAGGTCGATATTGAACGCGTGGTTCAGGAAGTTCAATGTGCAGCCGCGAATTATGGTGTCTATTCTTTCAAGGTTACCATTAGCTAACTCTACTTCGTAACCAATTCCTAGGGCAGTGGGGGCGATTTTAAGCAAAGGCATAAACGCAGTGGACATAAAACTCCTATCGGCACCAGTATCGACCAATATAGAAGCATAACGGTTATTGAGAAGGGACGTACCCGTAACAACGTTAGGGTCCTCTTTGATCTCCTTTCAAGTAACGTACCCCCTTCCTTGGGCTGCTCCCACATTTCCTTGCTGATTCCTAGTGCCAGGGTTTCCCTGGTTTCCTCCTTCTTCACGGTTCCCTTGGTTATGCCCAGTTCCGCCTATTCCTCGGTCTCCTTGATTTCCCCCATTCCCCAGGTTCCCTCCATTTCCTTGGTTTCCTCTATTCCACGGCTCTCGACACTCATTCTTATAATGCCCCTTCTTCCCACATTCATAGCAGGTGACAGTAGCCTTCCAATCCATTCCTGGGGTGGTTTGAACCATCGCAAGGGGTCGGGATTTATAGTCTCTGGCTATGTGTCCAACCTTTGAGCATTTGTGGCACACCAGGGTATACTGTCCATGGTGGTGACGCCTACAGCGATTACATTTTGGTTGGTTCCCGCTATAACCCTTCTTTTCTCCATCTCCAATAGCATACACTTTGGCGACCTCTTGTCGCTTGTTCGGGTAATTATTACCCTTAGAGTTATCTTCCCTCTTCCTCTTATCATTTCCGTTCTTATCCGCATTATTAAGAACTAGTGAGTCTATTAGTCGTTGAGCTATCGTAATGGCTTCATGGAGATTTGTTGGGTTTGCGGCAATCAAGTCGTTCCTAGTGGCTAGTGGAAACCCATCAGTGTATCGTTCAATCTCGAGTGCCTCAGTACGAACCATCTCTGGGCACAACAATGACAACTCCTAGAAACGGCAGTTGTAGGTTGTCATGTCGGTACCTTTCACCTTGTGGTTCCAAAACTCAATCTCCAGTTTCTTGACTTCGTTTCGTGGGCAGTAGGTCTTAATCATCAACTCCTTGAACTGATCCCAAGTCATGGCATAAGCCAAATTGCTCCCAACGGACTTAAGATAGTTGTTCCACCAGGTCAGGGCTTCATCCTTCAGAGTAAACATGGCATACTTAACCTTGGCGTCTTCGTCGCAGTTACTGACGGTAAACATAGTCTCTGTCTTTTCCATCCACCTCATCAACACAACTACACCTTCGATTCCACCAAACTCAGTTGGTCCAGAACTCCAAAATTCTTTGTAGGTACAACCACGGTTCCTGGGAGGTGGTGGAGGTCCAGCATAGGTGTTTGAGTGATTCAACTCGGCTAACAGTTTCGCAACGCGTTGAGCCACAAGAAGATCGATCAAAGTTTGGTTCACGGGAGGAGTGTGACCATTGACGCCATCATGGTTAACATTCTTATTGTTATCGGTACGGTTGTTGGTATCCTGATTGTCGGTATTCTGATTGTTGACGTTTCGAGAGGGACGCCGACCGCGATGACCGGTGTTAACAGCAGTAGACCCTGTTTGTGACAAATCACAATTTCAGGTCATTTTCCAAACCTCGACAATTTACTATTCATGAGTTACTATTCATCATTTACTAATCACCGATCACTATTCATCATTTTTGAAGTCAGTTTGAGACTTTGAGAAGTTTTCAAAAAATTTACTATTCATGAAACACTATTCATTCCCGGAGGGAAACCACTATTCATGATTTTCGTTCATCATTACGTAAACTAGGTTTACGGGTATCCAAATGCGCGTAACCAGTATGGTTTAGCTGCGTATTCATGCATCATCAGTAAGGACACATCATATAGACTAGAGTAGTCTACATATCATCAGTGACATCATTATCATGTTAGGTCATACACGGGTTTGTGTGATTTTCATTAACGTATGTTCAATTATTTAATAAACGCTACCACTTAGTTATTACTACTAACAGTACACCCGACACTCCTGACTATGATCCTAACTTATTTTCAAGCTAATTATAATGATATAAAGATATATTATTACTTTACCCGGTGTTTTTAAACCTATTGCTATATTTTCCATTAAGAGCTTATAACTCCGTCAGTTTGCGATATTTCAACCCGATAATCATTCTAACACCCAATTCTTGCAAAGAATATGATTTTACAATTTTTACAACTTCGTCGTATTTTATTTTATCTCGTCCTGATTTATTTCTAGTTAACTCGGTACTCGGTAACACCTAGTGTATACTCAAAACAACTAATACTTAACTAATTAGGGGACAAGCTCTTTAATTAGCAATCTAATCTTCCTTTTTCCTTCCACATGCCGCCCCCCCTAGCCCCCTAATTTCTCCAAAACACTTGATTAGTAAGACAAAACTCATTAATGTTACAAGTAAACATAACCTTGATTTAATTTCACAAACACTTTCACTTCACAAATAAACTAGCTAAAACAAACATATTCTCTCTTCTTCCTCTCCATTTGATCGGCCAAGAACAAGAACACCAAGGAATCCATAAATTTTTGAAGATCAAGTTACAATCAAGTCTCATTTACACTCCTAACTAGGATTTTGAAATAAAAAATCCCTAGGTTTCTTATACATTTCACTCCAAATCATCTCAAATCTTCAAGTAAGCTTCAAGAACACTTTTTAATCTTTTCATACCTTCATTTGTTATATTTTCAAGTTATATTAGTAACTAGTTATGCAAATATACATCTTAAACATACCACTTGTTACTCATTTTCAATATAAACATAGATCTATGGATTTTTTGTGTAATCCAATGAAATACACCAATGTTGGTGATGTTTAGGACTCCATGACACCTTAAGAAGGTGTATGGTAGGATTAGATTGGTTGTGGTGTTGATTGAAAGTGGTTTGATCAAGTTTTGAACTAGAAAAATTTGTTTTTACAAACCCTAGAAAATGTTCTGCCCAAAATCGTGTTATCTGGAAAACTCAGTAACTCAGGGGATATTTTGGCCTTCATATTCAGAAATTACCTTCAAAAGCGAAACCTTGGGCGCTTGAATGAGTAAAAACCGACTTACGACGAAGGAGATATGATTTTTCTAAGTTAGACGACGAAAAACTAAATTTCTAAAAATTGCTTGCTGTTTTTCTGAACTTCAAAGAACAAAACGAGGCATTAGACGTGATCTAGAGGAGCCGACCTACTGAGATTATGTTAGTTCATGTTTATACGAAGCCGTGGATATAAAGAACGTAGAAAACGAGCTTATAACGACCGAGATACACACGTTCGAAGCCGACGATTCACAAACTATTTTTGACAGCCCCTAATAGAAATATTTTCTAAGTGTAAAAACTAGTATTTTTACAAGACATAACATTGATAGCCGATTTTCTAATTAATCGAGACGAGTATGATCAAAAGTTAAATAACACGACATTAGGATATTGTTACAAGGTTTCCAAGAGCGTCGAGTTTAATCACTAACACTTAACGTACAATATTTCACGACTAGTTTTGCGAGGCCATTTGGGCATATTTTCACAAGTTAAGAAAAATATTAAACTACGACGAAAACATTATATTTACTGATAGAACACCAAACGAGGATCGTGGAGTACCGTTTCAACATATTTACACGAAAAGTAGTTTATAACTTAACAAGACGTCAAAAATGTATTTTTCGACGATAAACATTATTTTCAAAATTAACGAGTGGTATCGGTAACATACGTATTTGCATGTGTTACATTGTATCATTGCTTACATTAGATCATATCATTCATAATAGGTCGCGGTTAGAGACCGAGCTTCGTTGCATCACACCCATAATTGTCATTGTTGCTATATCATCAGGTGAGTTTTCATAGCCCTGCTTTCAATTGTTTACATAATTTCTAAACTCTCGGGGGAGAATACATTGCTCCATTTTTCATACGTACCAAAGTATCAACTCATTTGCATTGCTTAAGTTACATCATTGCCTAGATTAAAGTCCCCCTTTATTATCATGAACCTTTAATTGTGAGCAAGTTAGAGTGAGTGAATAGATTTATTGAGGGTGACTCCTCCATTCGGGTTGTTAGCGCCAACTTGTCAAACGAACGCATTTCATTTGATCTATATCAGAGTGTCTGGCAAAACACTCAGTTGGGGCATTTCATTTCAGTCTAGCTTCGGGGTCATGAGCTTAAGAGCTAATGTATCATTTTTATGTGGCATTGTTTTGTCATACACTTTATACTTGTGGTTACCGTAGAAGCATTTCATTTACATAAACCTATGAACTCACCAACATTATTGTTGACCATTTTTAGAAATGTATTTTCAAGTAAATAAGGTATCGCATGTTGGCTTGCATATGGCATACCATGGAGTCGCGGTGACGACGCGTCTCACTTTATTTTTATGCACTTACTTATCGTTTGATTTATATGAACTTGATCTCCGCAAACTTGAAACACCTTTTGGGACCTTGTTTTGTAAACTCTGAATATTTTAAATGATCAAATGATGTGTTTTCTAAACGACACTTTAGGGCGTTCAATATAACTGTAACTGTGGTGCTATGATCAGTCGCGCCCTCGAATGCTTCATTCCGCTGCAAGTCATGTAATTTGGGAGTGTGACAGATTGGTACCAGAGCCAGGTTATAGCGAACTAGGTTATCCTTAATACCCTAGACTATAACTATACCATCATAGCATCTCATCATTGTAGCATAAGTGCATATTCATTATACATGCCATTTCATACATACATCATTTCATCATAACTTGCATTATGTAAATGCTTATTTACTTTTATTCGCATCGATTGTCACAGAGATGTCTTCAGACTCGCACCCTATTGTTATTTCCTCGGACTCTGAGTCAGATGAGATTTCCTCACTGCCCTCCATTATACTAGAGTCGGTTACATCATCCTCACTAGCCACTATCATTCTGTCATCAGTGGAGCCTACTCCACAGTCATCACCTGTGTTATCTGAGGCCGAGACAGAACCCTTTGAGGAGGGGGAAGTCGCGCCTACACCACCTGTGTCACCACCAATTTGTCATGGGCCTGCAGTTATTCCAGTTATCCAGCCAGGAGAGTTTATACCCTATGGTCAGACTTACCGAGTACGTCCAGATGGACCGCGCATGAAGCGCACTGCTGCTAAGCGGGTTTGTCGTCCTATGGTCAGATCACCAGTTGCATTCGTATCCATACCACCACCATCATAATTTGCTTCAGGTAGCCATCCCATTGTACCTACTAGATCCCATTCACTCAGATGTCGTGCGACAGCGCGAAAGAGAGTTGCTTTTCGTACCCCATTGTCACCATCATCACCATTACCATCCCTATCATCATTGTCTCCATCATTACCGTCCCTACCAGTATCTGTGGTACCATCAGCACCAGTTCATCCCAGGGATCCTACTCCTATGTCCGACCTACCGCTCAAGAAGCGGGCACGGCTCGACATCCCATCACAAGACACTACAGAGACGACAGAGACTGCACCACCCAGCAGAATCGAGGTTGGTGAGAGTTCGAGAGCTGCTACTGCCAGACTACTCACTGCTGCTACACTTGACTCGCGACTAGATCATCTGCAGGGAGAGATTGACAAGGCATTAGGCCATATAGAGGAGATCCCAGTGAGCTGGATTGAGGCTATAGAGGAGGAGGTCGAGGGGCTAGTAGTAGGCAGAGTTTCCATAGATGTTTCATATCAGGGATTGGAGGCCCGACAGCTACAGAGTTCTGAGCGTATCGTCCAGCTGAGGCAGGAGAAGCCGGAGTTATTTGATAGAGCACAGATGTCCCAGGAAGAGCATCACCGTCAGGCCGGTGAGTTAGCTTCAGTTCAGGCTAGGATTTCTGCATCAGAGAGTAGGGAGACCGATCTTCAGCTTCGAGTTTAGCACTTAGAGGAGATTGTTGTTGCTATGACTAGAGATCTTCAGAGGATTAGTCGTCGACTAGGTGGAGCACCAGGCGGTGCCTAGTGTTAGACTGTTATCATGTAGCTTGTACTATTATTTTCCTAGTCCCGGGGTGTGGGACATAGTTTAGAACTTGTTGTCTTTTGCTTGTAGTACAAACAAATATATCAAGTGTGACTCTACTATGCAGGATTTGTTGTGCTATTTTATGATATCGGCCTACGTGGACCGAAATTTTCATGTATTATATTCATGTGCGTTGTGATTATATTTATGATAACCACGAAATATCATGATGTGGTTGTTTCTCATTGTGATTTCATTGTATTTATACATGTTGTGGTTGTATATACTGTGTATGATGATCATTTCTATTGTGAGTTCTCATTGTGTTGTCTTTTGTGATTGTGAAGAATCATGCCACCCAAAAGAGCTACTACCGCTATGACGCCTGCTGAGATCAGAAAGCTTGTTGCCGACAGTATAGAGGCAGCATTAGTGACTGAAAGAGCTGCTGTAGCTACAGCCGCTGCTGAAGCCGCTTCTCGGGCAGAAACTGAAGAAGCTATCAATGGTACTAATGGACGTAAATGTACGTATAAGGACTTCAAGAGTGGAGATCTACCAAAATTCAAAGGAACTGAAAGGGCCACTGCCATGATTCGTTGGTTCGAGAAGATAGAGTCTGTGTTTCTACTATGCAACTGTCCAGAGGGGTACAAAGTAAAGTTTGCTACTAGTACGCTTGTTGAGGAAGCTATGTCGTGGTGGAATTCATATGCAAAGCCCATGGGAATGGAAAATGCTCACAAGCTTACATGAGATGAGTTCAAGAAGTTGTTAACTAAGAAGTTTTGTCCACGCACGGAAGTAAAGAAATTGGAGACAGAGTTTTATGAGCTAGTGACAGCAGGAAATGATATCGAGACATATATCTGGAGGTTTCAGGAGTTAGCCGCATTATGTCCGACTATGGTTCCAGACAATGAGAAGCTGTTAGAAAATTTCATTGGTGCACTACCCAACAACATCCGTGGAGATGTGATTTCTTTTGACCCACAAACATTGGACGAGGCAATCAGAATGTCTCAGAAACTTATGGCTCAGATAGTGAAGAAAGGAATTACTTCAAACAACAACAACAGCAACACCAACAGTAACCGTAACTACAACAACAATTCCAACAACTACCGAAACAACAACTATAACAGTAACAAAAACAATTCCAATAATAACAACAACAACAAAAGGCATTGGGACAACAATCAAAGTGGAAACACTACTCAACCACCACCCAAGAGAGAAGAAACTGCAAAGGCATATGCTGCAAGTTCAGCTGAGAAAAGAGGTTACAATGGTACTTTACCCAAGTGCAACAAATGTCAAACCCATCATAACCCTGGAAATTGTCCAAATCCATGTGGTAACTGCAAGAAGGTTGGTCATTCGACCAGGGATTGCAAGGTTCTGTTTGTGGTTGATAATCAGAAACCCCCGGTAACATGTTTTGGTTGTGGAGAAGTAGGACACTTCAAGAATAAATGTCCAAAAGGAAAGAATCAGGGAAACGGTAACCAATGTGGAACAGCTAGAGGAAGAGCTTATGTCCTTGGAGGTGAAGATGTCAGGGAGGACCCAAATGTCGTTACGGGTACGTTCCTCGTCAATAAGCGTTATGCATCCATTTTATTTGATTCAGGAGGCGATAGAAGTTTTGTTTCTACTGAATTTGCACCTTTATTCAACATTGAACCAACCACATTAGACACTCCTTATCACATCGAACTAGCTAATGGTTCTTTAGTTGGCACCAACACCATCATCCGTGGTTGCACTCTCAACTTTCTAAACCACCCATTCAATATAGATCTCATGCCCGTAGAACTTGGAAGTTTCGACATCGTTATCGGTATGGATTGGTTATCCAGACATCATGCAAGGATCATTTGTGATGAAAAAGTTGTTCATCTTTCTTACAACGGTGAAACATTGGTCATTCGTGGTGAACGAAGTGGAACTAGACTCAGTATCATTTCATGCATCAAAACCGAGAAGTACATAAAGAAAGGCTGTTATGCTTTCTTGGCTCATATCACAGAAAAGAAGTAGGATAAGGAGCGACTTGAAGACGTACCAACTGTTAGAGATTTTCCAGAAGTCTTTCCTGAAGACTTACTAGGACTTCCACCTACTCGCAAAGTAGAATTTCAGATTGACTTAGTGCCAGGAGCTGCACCAGTTGCGCGAGCGCCTTAGCTACTCGCACCTTCAGAAATGCAAGAGTTGTCTAACCAATTGCAAGAACTCTTGGGCAAAGGATTCATTAGGCCGAGTTCCTTGCCTTGGGGAGCACCGGTCTTATTTGTGAAGAAGAAAGATGGATCTTTCAGAATGTGTATCGACTATCGAGAGTTAAACAAGTTAACGGTAAAGAATCGTTATCCACTTCCCAGGATTGACGATTTGTTTGATCAATTGCAAGGTTCCAATTATTACTCCAAGATCGACTTGAGATTAGGTTACCATCAGCTTAGAGTTCGGGAGGATGATATCCCGAAGACAGCATTTAGAACTCGTTATGGTCATTATGAGTTTTAGGTAATGCCGTTCGGACTGACCAACGCACCAGCTGTCTTCATGGATCTCATGAACAGGGTGTGCAAGCCATATCTGGATAAGTTTGTGATTGTATTCATTGATGATATCTTGATTTACTCGAGGAGTGAAGAAGAGCACCGAGAACACCTCAGAACGATCTTAGAACTGCTCAGGCAGGAGAAGTTGTATGCCAAATTTTCGAAGTGTGATTTTTGGATCCGAAGAGTAAAATTCCTTGGTCATGTCATTGATAGTCAAGGACTACAGGTTGATCCTACAAAGATTGAGGCTGTTAAAGATTGGGCGACGCCCAAGACCCCCACAGAAATTCGTCAATTTTTAGGACTTGCCGGATATTATTGAAGGTTCATTGAAGGGTTTTCTAGGATAGCTAAGCCATTGACCAAATTGACGCAAAAGAACCAGAAGTACGAATGGGCAAAGAAACAAAAGACCGCTTTTCAGTTATTGAAGCAGAAGCTTTGCAGCGCGCCAGTTTTGGCACTACTAGAAGGGATTGAAAACTTCGTGGTATACTGTGATGCATCACATAAAGGACTTGGAGCAGTGTTAATGTAGAACGAGAAGGTGATAGCTTACGCATCTCGACAGCTTAAGACACATGAGAAGAATTACACCACACACGACTTAGAGTTGGGTGCAGTGGTTTTCGCACTCAAGATTTGGAGGCACTACCTTTATGGTACTAAGTGTGTAGTATTTACAGACCACAAGAGCTTACAGTTTATACTTGATCAGAAGGAACTCAATATGAGGCAACGTCTTTGGTTGGAACTGCTTAGTGATTACGACTGTGAGATTCGATATCACCCGAGAAAAGCCAATGTGGTGGCAGATGCCCTCAGCCGAAAAGAGAGACTCAAGCCTTTGAGAGTCAGATCATTGGGAATGACGGTCATTTTGCCACTACCATAAAAAATCCTCGATGCTCAAGTCGAGGCACTCAAGGAAGAAAACCTATCAAGTGAGACACTTAAAGGAATGCAAGAGAATGCAAAAGGTTTAGTAAGGAGATCAGACAGAGTATTATGCTTCAAGGATAGAAGCTGGATACCTCTCTATGGTGGAATACGAGAGTTGATTATGCACGAGTCGCACAAGTCGAAGTACTCCATTCACCCAGGTTCTGATAAGATGTATTAGGATCTCAAGAAGCTTTATTAGTGGCCGAATATGAAAGCAGAGATAGCTACGTATGTCAGCAAATGCCTTACTTGTGCTAAAGTAAAAGTCGAGTACCAGAAACCATCAGGATTACATCAGCAACCAGAAATTCCCCAATGGAAATCGGAACGCATTACGATGGATTTCGTCACTAAACTTCCCAAGACAATAGGCGGTTACGATGCTATTTGGGTAATCATTTATCGTCTCACCAAATCAGCCCATTTCATTCCAATCATAGAGACTTATTCCAGGATCAGCTCACCAGACTTTACGTCAAGGAAATAGTCTCAAGGCACGGAGCACCAATTTCCATCATTTCCGACCGAGACAGTCGCTTTACTTCAAACTTCTGGCAATCATTGCAAGATTCATTTGGGACTAAATTAGACATGACCACTGCCTACCATCCTCAGACCGATGGTCAGAGCGGGAGAACAATTCAAACATTGGAAGACATGATCAGGGCGTGTGTGATTGATTTGGAAATGGTTGGGCTAACCATTTGCCATTGATCAAGTTCTCTTACAATAACAGCTATCACACGAGCATAAAGGCAGCACCATTCGAGGTAATCTATGGTCGCAAGTGCCGGTCCCCAGTTTGTTGGGCTGAAGTGGGTGATGTACAACTCACTGGTCCAGAGTTGGTCAGAGAAACAACAGAAAAGATAATTCAGATTCGAGAACGACTCCAAACAGCCAGAAGCTGACTGAAAAGTTACGCCGATGTTCAACGCAAACCATTAGAATTTCAGGTTGGAGACAAAGTCATGTTGAAAGTCTCGCCTTGGAAAGGCGTGATACGATTCGGAAAACGCGGGAAGTTGAACCCGAGATACATTGGGCCGTTTAAGATTCTGGAAAGGATCGGTCTGGTAGCTTACAGACTTGAGCTTCCGTCAAAGCTCAGCAGTGTACATAACACGTTTCATGTCTCAAACCTCAAGAAATGTCTTTCAGACGAAACGCTCGTGATTCCATTGGAAGAAATTCAGCTCGACGATAAGCTTAACTTTGTGGAGGAACCAGCAGAAATTATGGACCGTGAGGTCAAACAGTTGAAGCAAAGTCAAATTCCTATCGTCAAAGTTCGTTGGAATTCTCGAAGAGGTCCTGAGTTTAGTTGGGAAAGGGAAGACCAGATGCAACTCAAGTACCTACACCTTTTCACCGAGTCCACTCCAGAGACCAACACCAGCTGAATCCAGGGACTGAATTCCTTTTTGGGTGGGCGACTGTGACAAATCACAATTTCCGGTCATTTTCCAAACCTCGACAATTTACTATTTACGAGTTACTATTCATCATTTACTATTCACCAATCACTATTCATCATTTTTGAAGTCAGTTTGGGACTTTGAGAAGTTATCAAAAATTTTACTATTCACAAAACACTATTCATTCCCAGAGGGAAACTACTATTCAGGATTTTCGTTCATCATTACGTAAACTAGGTTTACGGGTATCAAAATGCGCGTAATCAGTATGGTTTAGCTGCATATGCATGCATCTTCAGTAAGGACACATCATATAGACTAGAGTAGTCTACATATCATCAGTAACATCATTATCATGTTAGGTCATGCACGGGTTTGTATGATTTTCATTAACGTATGTTCAATTATTTAATAAACGTTACCACTCAGTTATTACAACTAACAGTACACCCGACACTCCCGACTATGATGCTAACATATTTTCATGCTAATTATAATGATATAAAGATTATATTATTACTTTACCCGGTGTTTTTAAACCAATTGCTATATTTTCCATTAGGAGCTTATAACTCCGTCGGTTTGCGATCTTTCAACCCGATAATCATTCTAACACCCGATTCTTTCAAAGAATATGATTTTACAATTTTTACAATTTCGTTGTATTTTATTTTACCTCGTCATGATTTATTTCTAGTTAACTCGGTACCCGGTAACACCTAATGTATACTCAAAACAACTAATACTTAACTAATTAGGGGACAAGCTCTTTAATTAGCAATCCAATCTTCCTTTATCCTTCCACATGCCTCCCCCCTAGCCCCCTAATTTCTCCAAAACACTTGATTAGTAAGACAAAACTCATTAATGTTACAAGTAAACATAACCTTGATTTAATTTCACAAACACTTTCACTTCACAAATCAACTAGCTAAAACAAACATATTCTCTCTTCTTCCTCTCCATTTGATCGGCCAAGAACAAGAACACCAAGGAATCCATAAATTTTTGAAGATCAAGTTACAATCAAGTCTCATTTACACTCCTAGCTAGGATTTTGAAATAAAAATCCCTAGGTTTCTTATACATTTCACTCCAAATCATCTCAAATCTTCAAGTAAGCTTCAAGAACACATTTTAATCTTTTCATACCTTCATTTGTTATATTTTCAAGTTATATTAGTAACTAGTTATGCAAATATACATGTTAAACATACCACTTGTTACTCATTTTCACTATAAACATAGATCTATTGATTTTTAGTGTAATCCATTGAAATCCACCAATGTTGGTGATGTTTAGGATCCCATGACACCTTAATAAGGTGTATGGTATGATTAGATAGGTTGTGGTGTTGATTGAAAGTGGTTTGATCAAGTTTTGAACTAGAAAAATTAGTTTTTACAAACCCTAGAAAAGGTTCTGCCCAAAATCGTGTAATATGGAAAACTCAGTAACTCAGGGGATATTTTTGGCATTCATATTCAGAAATTACTTTCAAAAACGAAACCGTGGGCGCTTGAATGAGTAAAAACCGACTTACGACGAAGGAGATATGATTTTTCTAAGTTAGACGACGAAAAACTAAATTTCTGAAAATTGCTTGCTGTTTTTCCGAATTTCAAAGGACAAAACGAGGCGCTAGACATGATCTAGAGGAGCCGACCTACTGAGATTATGTTAGTTAATGTTTACACGAAGCCGTGGATATAAAGAACATAGAAAACGAGCTTATAACGACCGAGATACACGCGTTTGAAGCCGAAGATTTACAAACTATTTTTGACAGCCCCTAATAGAAATATTTTCTAAGTGTAAAAACTAGTATTTTTACAAGACATAACATTGATAGCCGATTTTCTAATTAATCGAGACGAGTGTGATCAAAAGTTAAATAACACGCGTTTGAAGCCGAACATTAAGATATTGTTACAAGGTTTCCAAGAACGTCGAGTTTAATCACTAACACATAACGTACAATATTTCACGACTAGTTTTGCGAGGCCATTTGGGCATATTTTCACAAGTTAAGAAAAATATTAAACTACGACGAAAACATTATATTTACCGATAGAACACTAAACGAGGATCGTGGAGTACTGTTTCAACATATTTACACGAAAAGTAGTTTATAACTTAACGAGACGTCAAAAATGTATTTTTCGACGATAAACATTATTTTCAAAATTAACGAGTGGTATCGATAACATACGTATTTGCATGTGTTACATTGTATCATTGCTTACCTTAGATCATATCATTCATAATAGGTCGCGGTTAGAGACCGAGCTTCGTTACATCACACCCATAATTGTCATTGTTGCTATATCATCATGTGAGTTTTCATAGCCCCGCTTTCAATTGTTTACATAATTTCTAAACTCTCGGGGGAGAATACATTGCACCATTTTTCATACAGACCAAAGTATCAACTCATTTACATTGCTTAAGTTACATCATTGCCCAGATTAAAGTCCCCCTTTATTATCATGAACCATTAATTGTGAGCAAGCGAGAGTGAGTGAATAAATCTATTGAGGGTGACTCCTCCGTTCGGGTTGGTAGCGCCAACTTGTCAAACGAACACATTTCATTTTATCCATATCAGAGTGTCTGGCAAAACACTCACTTGGGGCATTTCATTTCAGTCTAGCTTCGGGGTCATGAGCTTAAGAGCTTATGTATCATTTTTATATGGCAATATTTTGTCATACACTTTATACTTGTGGTTACCGTAGAAGCATTTCATTTACATAAACCTATGAACTCACAAACATTATTGTTGACCATTTTTTGTTAGGAATATGAATATTCAGTTGAAAACTCGGTCACCCCGCGTACTTATTAGCACATCATAGCTCGTAGGATAACTAGTAATATTAGTAGTAGCCTAGTTATTATTATTAGTATTGTGGAGTGGGTCGGGTCTTTACCCTCTGTCAGCTCGCTCCACAGCCCGCTAGGGGCATATTATGTAAGAACTATAAATACCCTTTCCCACACAAGGGAAAGGGTGGAACTTCTCATTATTTCAATCTAATACACACATCTTTCTCTCTCTAAAGTTCCCACTTTCTCTCTCTACACTTCTTATCTCATTCGATCCATATAAGCTCTAATCTTGTGTTTATTTGTTAGTGAATATCCTACAATTGGTATCAAGAGCCATGGTTAGGTTCACATAAGGGTATATTCACTGATTCGTGGTGATTTAGGGCATATTTGGTTCGAATAGTTTATCTCTTTAATATCCATTTTGTGCTTTGGTTTGTTGGTAAAAAGTGTTAGATCTTGTACTTTCTTGCTTAGGGATAGTATAAGAGTAGTGTTTGGTGCTTGGAATCACAGATTTAGGCTTTGTGTGGTGATTTTTGGGTGAATCGTGTGTTGGTGAAAAAGTGTTCATCGGTGCGGTTTGTCTCTCGGAGTTAAATTCTAAGTTGCGGTTTGTTTATTTTTGTACAAGTAAAAGGTGCGGTTTGTGTTACCTCGAAGAAGCGGTTTGTCCTATTATCGGATCTGGCAATAAACGACAAAACGCTTAGAAAGTGACGTGTTTGGCAGTTTGTGTTGTGCGGTTTGTCTGTGCGGTTTGTCTGTGCGGTTTGTCTGTGCGGTTTGTGTTGTGCGGTTTGTCTGTGCGGTTTGTGCTGTTTGTTGCTGTTTGTGTCTTGCGGCTTGTATCCACAGAGTTGCCATTTGCCCGTTGCGGTTTGTGTCTTGGTGATTTTCGAAATTCCCGCGAATGATTCGATTTCTCGGTTAAATCACAAGATCAGTAAAATCCCGTATTTACTATGGCTACCATATCAAGAACTTCATCAGATGATATTCAAGCAGCAGGATCTGACACTCGTCCACCTATGCTAGATAGGATGGACTATGAGTCTTGGGCACAACGAATAAGACTTTACTGCTTGGGAAAAGAAAATGGAGCAAACATTCTTAAGTCAGTTGATGAAGGACCATTTCAGATGGGTACCACCAGAGATGTTGTTACTACTGGTGAAGATGGCACAGTCACACTTGGAATTGACAGACCTCGCAAGTACAATGATCTTAATGATGAAGATAAGAAGAGGTATGATACTGACATTAGAGCTTCAAACATTGTCATTCAAGGTCTGCCAAAGGATGTATACAAGCTCATCAATTTCAACACTGAAGCTAAAGCTGTGTGGGACAATGTTAAAATGTTGTTGGCGGGGTCAGAACTCAAAAAGGAAGACCGTGAGTCACAGCTGTATGATGAGTTCGAGCATTTCAAAATGAACCCAGGAGAGAATATCACAGACTACTATGTGAGATTTCATAAGTTGGTGAATGATATGAAGATGATCAGAATGACTATGCCCAACATCCAACTAAACTCAAAGTTTGTGAACAACATGACTCTTGAATGGGACAGATTTGTTACTGCTGTCAAACTCAACAAAGGTTTAAGGGATACCAACTATGAACAACTATGAAAAACTATATGCCTACATGCAACAACATGAGAAGCATGCTGCCTACGATCGGGTGATGAGAGAAAAGTTAAATCCTTCAACTCCAAATGATCCACTGGCTTTTATGACAAATGTTCTACCAACAACCCAATCATCATCCAACCCAAGCTATCATCAACTTCACTCACCAGTACCTTCCATGAGTTCTCAACTTGACTCAGGCTACTCTCAGAGCGACAAAATGATTGACAACCTCACCAATCAAGTATCATTACTGGTTCAACAGTTTAAAACATCACTCCCTCAGACCAACAATCAGTTAAGGAATTCATCCAACCCACGCAATCTAGCAATGGTGGAGGATGGGAAAATTGTGGTTCAGAATGTGCAAGGGAGAGCTGGAAGAAACATGGGTCGAGGTTATGTGCAGAATAGAGCATGGAATGCCAATCAGGGGCAAGGGAAACAGATCAAGTGTTATAATTGTGGGGGGCTAGGACACATTGCCAGAAACTGCAATCAACCTAAACGTCCTCAGAACTCAGATTACTTCAAAGACAAGATGCTGTTAATGCAAGCTCAAGAGAATGGAGCTGTATTGGATGAGGAAGAGTTATTGTTCTTGGATGGTGATGGGGGAAATACCTTTGATGAAGATGTGGATGAGCAACCAGTTCAGGATCTAGCACTTAACGATCCTAACATCTTCAAGGCAGATGATTGTGATGCATTTGACTCAGATGTAGATGATGAACCTATGGTTCAAACAATCTTCATGGCTAACTTGTCTTCCTTGGTCTCATCTCCTCGACAAGCTGGTTCTTCTAATGCATCCGTGATATCTGAGGTACTAAGAATTTATGACACATATGATATAGTTGATGGACAAAAGAATCCCAACGAAGTACAACAGGCAGATGCTGCTGATTCAAATAATGTTGACATGGAAAATAGCAATATTATTTCATATGAACACTATTTGAATCACAACAACTTGCCTGATGTACCAGATGGTGAATCTTCTGTTAATAATGATGCTTGTGTTATAAGTAATGTGTGTGCCTTAGATAATGCATGTAACATAGATAATGCATATGAGTGCACTGTGAACAACTTGCCTGTACCTGATAATAACGTGATCACTAGACTAAACATTTACAAAGAACAAGTGGCCATGTATGAACAGCGTGCTAAGTTTGAACTTAATGAACGTGAGCAGAAATTAGAAGGTCAAATGAGTACACTTATTAAAGAGTCTAGAGTAAGAGAAGAAACATTAAAACAAGAGTTGAATTATTTGAAAAATCAGCTAGAACAGTCTGTCAAACAGAAACAGGAAGTACAAAAGTGTATAACTACACTTAAGCTAGAATTCAAAGAAAAAGAAAAGGAACTCTTAAATGATTTTTCTAGACTCAAAACCTTAAAGAATAAGCTTGAGGATAAGTTGTACACACAAGACCAAACCAGACAGACTGCCCAAATGATGTATAAGCACAGAAAGTTAAGTGACAAGCATAGTGAAAGCAATGTAGGTAAATCTAAATTAGCTATTCATGAGATTGCTAAGATAGCCCAACCTGCATTAAATGATTCCAATGTGATTTTTATGCCTAATCATGATCCGCCTGAGCATATCTACACTAAAGAGGTGGATGAGATAAAGTGAGAGAACAAGGGAAAGAATGAATGAGAAAATGAGGGATCCCGAGTGCATAGCCAGACGAATAATAGTCAAGCCCCATGACTATAGTGAGGAAAATCGTTTGACTGTGTTTGTTCCTCAAAAGAAGTTAACACCTGAACAGATATTCTGGAAACAAGATAATGAAATACTTAAGGAAGAAAAACTTAAGGCCAACACCCCTCTCATTAGAAAAGTTGCATCCATAACGGTGTATCCTCCCAATACACCTAGGAATTTGGTGCCTTTGTCTCTTCCCACTGAATGCAAAACCTTAATTAGCTTATATGTGCTTTGGCAACTGTTTGCTGATTTCGATAAAACATGTAGAAGAGAATCACACCAACCGGCATTACTGAGGGGGAAAGGTGTTTTGAACATGCAAAAAGGTGTTACTTAACTGAGGTCATGCCATTCTTTAAACTACTTAAAGAACATTTTGAAGGGTTGCAAACTGCCCTCAACACAGAAATAAAAGAAATGAAAGTAGTGTTTAAAGACATGGAAAATGAGGTGAATGAATATGCAATAGAACTTAAGAGTCGTGAGATTGAAAGAAAAAACATACTCATCACTAATGACAACTTGATTGCTAAATGTATTGCACAAGATGTATTTTACACTGCTACTGATTCTGCATTGTCTGCTTGTCAATTTATGAGTATGCTATTGCATTAAATGTCACCCAGAATCGTGTTGTTGAGCTTGAGGGGGAGAATTTAAAATTGCTTGAAAAAATTCAAAATGATGACCATGATAATATGGTTAAACGTTTTTCAAAACTAGAAGTTGATTATCTAAATTTGCAAATGAAACATCAACATTTAAATGAAAAACACAAAATATCAAATGACAAGACATCCTTGGATGCTCCTGAATTTGATACTTATTTTGAATTAAGCAAACGAGATGAGAAAATTCAAGCTCACACGAACACGATTCGACTGCTGAGGGCCCAAATTGCCCAATTGAAATCCAACAAGTGTGATGAGTATGGCTCCAATAAACCTCCGCCTTTAGATTCTCGGTATTTTCAATATCAAAACACCATAAATAAGTTACATCATGAAAATGAGTATTTTCAAGAAGAAAATTCTAAAATCAAACAACATTACAAAGAGTTATATGATTCTATTAAAGTTACAAGAAGCAATCACAATGATCAAATAACCTCTATGTCAAATGAAATTGAGAATCTTAAGGCTCAGGTGAAAGGTAAAATGCCATGCACCACTTGTAATTGTGATGCACCAAAGGCTACTGCTAGTAAAAAGTATGATGTTGATGTTGGACGTATTCCATTTAACCTTAGAAATAATAGCTTTGCCCATCAAACATATCTCGATCATCTTAGAGAGGGCCTTGACACACTTTGTAAGGTAGTTGAAGAGGATAGAACTGAAAAGCCACTTAATAAGGCAGTTGTTTATGCCTGCAAACTCACGAAAAGGATTCAGAAAACTTAGAATATGCCATAGGCTCAGTCCCTAAGTTTAACAGCCATAGAGATAGATTTGTTGCATCATCATCCACTGTTAAGAACAAACATGTAGCCTTTGATTTACCATGTACAACATCAGAACCCAGCACATCAAAATCAGGAAAACATGTGTTAGTGAAACAAACTAATGTTCCCATCGTTACTTCTATAGGAGTGAAAAGTGACACCCAAGCTAGCGGGTCAAAGCCTAAAGGCAATACAAGGAATGATAGGACTACGCCAGCTAAGAGTGATCACAAGAAGAGTGTAGAAGCCCAACCTAGGAACAATAAGTTTGCAAAGACTAGACTGAATCATTGTAATACCCGAAATTTAATAACATGCAAAATGACCAAATTGCCCCTACAATTTTAAAAATTGATTAAAATGCATTTAAATTACCAAATAAATTCCAAACCTTCAGGAATGAACTAGATATGAAGCCAAATAATTTTTATGTCTATAATTTAACATTTAGAAAAGTACAAAAATATACAAAGTATTATTATGGACGAAAATATATATAATTCGTATATATTAATTATTAAAAATACAAAATAAATTAAATAAAATATAAGATAAATGCTAATAAAATTAGGAAAAGATCACAATCAGTATTTGACCTTAATTAGGCTTGCTTGGGCCGAAATTCTTGAATCCTTATCACTTATACATGTTTTCTTTAATTATCCTATATATAATATAATACCGAAACCCTTAAAACCCTTCACAAAAATTCGAACAGCCCCCATTCGATCAAGGAAAATTCGTGGCCTATTTTTCTGGTGTTCTACTATGTGTGAGGAAGCTTATAAAATTGTTTGAAGGTCGTGGGATTCAATTGTTTAATCGCTAGTGAATTGTTTTGTCGAATAAGTATAACCGAGAGGTATAATTCTTAAATATCCCTTTGACACGTTCGATCATGCATGTTATATTTTTTTTATGTTAGTATGATCATATAAGACTCAAATAAATTATATATAACGAATCATGCAAGCTAGATAAGTCGTACGAATTTTTGAGAGCTAAAACGTAAATAAAATACAATACACTTAATACGAATTATTCAGGGCTGGTAATTATTTATTTTAGATACTATACGATGTATATGGTATGGGAAAAATATTGGTTCGATTTATGGAAACTTGAATGGATCGTAGATAATTATTGTTTTAATCGTATAATATGGTCGAATAGAATAAAATAGAAAGAAACCCTAGAACTGATTAGGGTTAGGGTTTGGTATATCAAATCTGGTCCATTAATGCTATCTAATGATTAGGTAATGATTGGTCATTGATTAGATGAGTTAGGGTTTTGAATTATTAGTTAAAAGTGTTATACGATTTGTTAATTAAATAACAAGGACTTGTTTTGCCAACTTTGAAACTTAAAGGTTATTTTTATAATGTTAATTAGGTCAGTAAAAATGTGTAAAAATTATAAGATGAGGTCCTTAAGTGTAAATATTGCAAGAAAATGAATTAATGGTAATTAAAGGGTACGTTTTGGAATTAATTTAAATAGAGGGACTAAAAGTGTAATTCTGGAATCTTGAGGTTATTTTGAGTAAATACTGATATTAAAAGGGTAATGTGTAATTTTGAGAATTTAAGGGCTAAATATGTAATTGTTATGAAATTTTGATTTAATATATAAGTTTTGTAAACTTAAAGGGACTAATTATGTAAATATGTAAAACATGTTAGGTTTAAATCGTACTATGCATAACTATGAGGGTATATTCTGTAATTTAATAATTATAAGGGCTTGTGAGGTAATTATGAATATTAGTAAGGGTTATATTGTAAATTATGTAATTATAAGGTCTATTTTGTAACTTTAGTAACTAAAAGAGTGTAAAGTGTAAATAATGAAACTTAAAGGACTAAAGATGTAATTCTGATTTAAAAGATGTATTTAAAATTAGTAACTTGTGATATTTCATTTTAAACCCTTAACTTGATATATCTACATTTAAAACCCTAAGTTATAGAAACTTGTCATAAATGAACCCTGAACTATCTTAACTTGCAAAATGTACCCTATTTCTATAATAGTATTAATTAATGACTTAACAAGAATTGATGCTTAAAATCCTTCTAAGTATAGAAAATTTCTAAATAAGGAAACTTTCTAAAAATGGGAAAATGTATTTAAAATGTAAAGATAACTGAAAACCCTTTGAACTTTTGTCCTCTACTCCTTAGGTTTCGAGGAAGGAGTAATTGATCCTTGTCACTTGCTATCCTTGGTTCTGCTAATAAGGTACAGATATTCTGCCCTTCTTTAAGGAGCCTTCGTTCTCTTGATCTCTTGTTTTGATTCGTTTAGGATTCCCCAAGCCATTGCTATGTTTCCCTTGTTTTGTGAACCTTAGATTTGAACCTTTGCTTTGAACTCTTGTCTTGATCCTTGTTCTGAACCTTGCCTTGAACCCTGCTATGTTTCTTTTGATACTTGACATGACTTGTTCATCACCTGGTTACCTGAATGATTAAGACCCTTGGATACTTGAAGGTTCATAGGATTTTATAACAATTTTCTTAGTTACATATGAAGAGGTTTTGAACATTGCTTTTAAAGACTTTTATTATGAAAACTGTTTTAACGATCGCTTTTATTAAAACCATTTTAAAAAGATTTCTTTTAACGAATTGTTATGAACCTTCTGGTATTTGACTTTTCTGATATTGACCTCCTGATAGTGAACCCCTGCATTGATCTCCTGCTATGAACCTTGATATGAACCTTGCCATGAACTTTGACTTGAACCTCGATTTACTTGATATGATAATTGATAAGAAAACCTTTTTTATTACATCAAAATGTTTTAAAGAGACCATTCCTATGAAAACTATTTTGAAAGATCATTTTATCTAGAACTATGATTAAAGGATTTCTTCTAATTAAACTTTTGAATTGAACCTTTACTATAAACCTTTGCTATGACCTCTTGTCTTGAATCTTGTCTTGAACCTTGATACACTTGAATTGGAAACTTGAACTTGGAGCTTGAACTTGGTACTTGAACCCCTTGATACTTGACCCTTGACCCACAGTTTGAGATTACGAGCCATACTAGGCATGAGGGTTTCATGTCCTTGTCATTGATGCACCAATGACTTGACTTTTGGGTAGGAAAGTGATTACCTATCCCGTCCCTGCCATGACTTGATAATGAATTGTACACGTAGATGAAGACATTGTGGCAGCCTACAGGGGCGCATGGATGCATCCTAGATTTGGATTTGGATATGTACTTGACTTGACTTGATTACTTGTATTACTTAGTGACATGATGGGTGTGTGCGATACACGTCATTCACTCTTGGGAGCTTGCAACTCCAACCCCTTGGAGGTATCCCCTCATATTGTACTTGGTACCGAGGTCACCCCTCCGTACACCTTGCTTGACTTGAATGGATTTGTTCTGGGCTCGTAATGGATTTCTGTTTCTGTTACCTTATAACCAATGCTCGACTTGATACTTGACTTGACTTGAATTGAACTTGGGCTGGTGGTGGGTTACGGTTACTTTACACTTACCTATTGTAAATATCTCTTGACAACCTTTTCATTTTCATTCCTATTCTTGTTACACCTTGTATTATTCCATTTACTTCGCTATCCCTTTACTACTGCTTTGTATCGTTATATCTGTTCACTGAGCTTTTGTAGCTCAGCCGCATTTCTTTTCCTGCGGCAGGTTTTAGTTTGGAAGCTGGGTATGAGTGGAGAGTACTTGGATTTAGAAGACCTTGATAGCTATTGAAGATGATTAGAAGGAGTTTTAGTTAGTTTAGAAATTATTGTATTATAATCTTGTAGTTTCATATCCCCTTTGTAACCATTGAAATTCTATTGTATTATTAATGTCAAATGCTTGTGTTTGTTCTGATATGCCACCGTTGTTGTGACATCTTTACCCTTGTCGGGTCGGGGTGTTACAATTTATGGTATCAGAGCAACGGGCTGACGACTTGTAATACATTTACCCTGTCCTGTGAGTTTAGGACCATTTGGCTTCCACTGTAAGAACATAGGAGAACACCTTGAGGACTTGCTTTAGGATTTCTTACATGAACTTAAGTTTTGACCGGTGAGGAATGGGTAGACTATAAGGCATTTAGGTATCATCGTTTCCGCATCACTCTGATTCGTGCCTTGTTATGACATTTGATCTTGTTGACCTCCGAGACTATAGAAATACTAGGTGGATTAAGATAGATTGTTCTGCTTACGACTCGAGATAAAGTATGATCATCATGAAGGCATATTTATGTGGTGCTGGTATTATGAACGTGATAATACTTACACCATATAACGTGCCCTCATTGTGCCCATAGGATATCTTGGGAAGTACCTAATAACTCCAGTAGTTGATCTCCGTTGGATTATCCGTGATTAGTAAGACTTTAGGTTCATTTTGCCTATGCGTATACCTTGCCTTCGTTCATTAGATACCTGGATAAGTTTGGACTCTAGTTTTGCGTTCTGTTGATTTCAGTTATAAATCTTGAACTCTTGTAGAGCTCTTTACTGTTGACACAGTTAAATTGATTTGAAATCTTGTTCGCATTCCGTATGAGTTTCCATTCTCTATTCTTTTTGCTTCCTGCAAATTTCGAGGACGAAATTTTTTTTAGGGGGGAAGAAGTTGTAATACCCGAAATTTGAAAACATGCAAAATGACCAAATTGCCCCTACAATTTTAAAAATTGATTAAAATGCATTTAAATTACCAAATAAATTCCAAACCTTCGGGAATGAACTAGATATGAAGCCAAATAATTTTTATGTCTATAATTTAACATTTAGAAAAGTACAAAAATATACAAAGTATTATTATGGACGAAAATATATATAATTCGTATATATTAATTATTAAAAATACAAAATAAATTAAATAAAATACAAGATAAATGCTAATAAAATTAGGAAAAGATCACAATCAGTATTTGACCTTAATTAGGCTTGCTTGGGCCGAAATTCTTGAATCCTTATCACTTATACACGTTTTCTTTAATTATCCTATATATAATATAATACCGAAACCCTTAAAACCCTTCACAAAAATTCGAACAGCCCCCATTCTATCAAGGAAAATTCGTGGCCTATTTTTATGGTGTTCTACTATGTGTGAGGAAGCTTAGAAAATTGTTTGAAGGTCGTGGGATTCACTTGTTTAATCGCTAGTGAATTGTTTTGTCGAATAAGTATAACCGAGAGGTATAATTCTTAAATATCCCTTTGACACATTCGATCATGCATGTTATATTTTTCTTATGTTATTATGATCATATAAGACTCAAATAAATTATATATAACGAATCATGCATGCTAGATAAGTCGTACAAATTTTTGAGAGCTAAAACGTAAATAAAATACAATACACTTAATACGAATTATTCAGGGCTGGTAATTATTTATTTTAGATACTATACGATGTATATGGTATGGGAAAAATATTGGTTCGATTTATGGAAGCTTGAATGGATCGTAGATAATTATTGTTTTAATCGTATAATATGGTCGAATAGAATAAAATAGAAAGAAACCCTAGAACCAATTAGGGTTAGGGTTTGGTACATCAAATCTGGTCCATTAATGCTATCTAATGATTAGGTAATGATTGGTCATTGATTAGATGAGTTAGGGTTTTGAATTATTAGTTAAAAGTGTTATACGATTTATTAATTAAATAACAAGGACTTGTTTTGCCAACTTTGAAACTTAAAGGTTATTTTTATAATGTTAATTAGGTCAGTACAAATGTGTAAAAATTATAAGATGAGGTCCTTATGTGTAAATATTGCAAGAAAATGAATTAATGGTAATTAAAGGGTACGTTTTGGAATTAATTTAAATAGAGGGACTAAAAGTGTAATTCTGGAATCTTGAGGTTATATTGAGTAAATACTGATATTAAAAGGGTAATGTGTAATTTTGAGAATTTAAGGGCTAAATATGTAATTGTTATGAAATTTTGATTTAATATATAAGTTTTGTAAACTTAAAGGGACTAATTATGTAAATAAGTAAAACATGGAGGTTTAAATCGTACTATGCATAACTATGAGGGTATATTCTGTAATTTAATAATTATAAGGGCTTGTGAGGTAATTATGAATATTAGTAAGGGTTATATTGTAAATTATGTAATTATAAGGTCTATTTTGTAACTTTAGTAACTAAAAGAGTGTAAAGTGTAAATAATGAAACTTAAAGGACTAAAGATGTAATTTTGATTAAAAGATGTATTTAAAATTAGTAACTTGTGATATTTCATTTTAAACCCTTAACTTGATATATCTACATTTAAAACCCTAAGTTATAGAAACTTGTCATAAATGAACCCTGAACTATCTTAACTTGCTAAAATGTACCTATTTCCATAATAGTATTAATTAATGACTTAACAAGAATTGATGCTTAAAATCCTTCTAAGTATAGAAAATTGCTAAATAAGGAAACTTTCTAAAAAATGGAAATGTATTTAAAATGTAATGATAACTGAAAACCCTTTGAACTTTTGTCCTCTACTCCTTAGGTTCGAGGAAGGAGTAATTGATCCTTTTCACTTGCTATCCTTGTGTTCTGCTAATAGGGTACAGATATTCTGCCCTTCTTGTAAGGGCCTTCGTTCTCTTGATCTCTTGTTTTGATTCGTTTAGGATTCCCCAAGCCATTGCTATGTTTCCCTTGTTTTGTGAACCTTAGATTTGAACCTTTGCTTTGAACTCTTGTCTTGATCCTTGTTCTGAACCTTGCCTTGAACCCTGCTATGTTTCTTTTGATACTTGACATGACCTGTTCATCACCTGGTAACCTGAATGATTAAGACCCTTGGATACTTGAAGGTTCATAGGATTTTATAACTGTTTTCTTAGTTACATATGAAGAGGTTTTGAACATTTCTTTTAAAGACTTTTATTATGAAACTGTTTTAACGATCGCTTTTATTAAAACCATTTTAAAAAGATTTCTTTTAACGAATTGTTATGAACCTTCTGGTATTTGACTTTTCTGATATTGACCTCCTGATAGTGAACCCCTGCATTGATCTCCTGCTATGAACCTTGATATGAACCTTGCCATGAACTTTGACTTGAACCTCGATTTACTTGATATGATAATTGATAAGAAAACCTTTTTTATTACATCAAAATGTTTTAAAGAGACCATTCCTATGAAAACTATTTTGAAAGATCATTTTAACTAGAACTATGATTAAAGGATTTCTTCTAATTAAACTTTTGAATTGAACCTTTACTATAAACCTTTGCTATGACCTCTTGTCTTGAATCTTGTCTTGAACCTTGATACACTTGAATTGGAAACTTGAACTTGGAGCTTGAACTTGGTACTTGAACCCCTTGATACTTGACCCTTGACCCACAGTTTGAGATTACGAGCCATACTAGGCATGAGGGTTTCATGTCCTTGTCATTGATGCACCAATGACTTGACTTTTGGGTAGGAAAGTGATTACCTATCCCGTCCCTGCCATGACTTGATAATTGAATTGTACACGTAGATGAAGACATTGTGGCAGCCTACAGGGGCGCATGGATGCATCCTAGATTTGGATTTGGATATGTACTTGACTTGAATTGATTACTTGTATTACTTAGTGATGAACTCAAATAAGTACATTTATTACTATCATTTATCCTATTAATTTGACTTGTTTTATTATATTATGTATGAGGATTGATACTTAATCGTTTACTTTTGTAATTCTCAGGTAAAAACAAGCATTTGGTGAAACTTGGCGATTTTGGACTAATTATGGAGCAAAACGTGCATAAAGTGAAGAGTCTTCTGAAATGGACAAGATCAAGTCAATTCTGCTCCAGATGCGCCGCATCTCACTCATGACATGCGTCGCATCTATATCAATATATCACCAGATACGATCCAAGATACAAGAGGACATGCGCCGCATCTAATCATGGAGTTACGCCACATCTTCTGGCGGTGTACGAATATTCCTGAATATTATAATCTTGGACCCCACGCGAAGTTAAGTACATGCGCCGCATCTACTCCTTAGATGCGCCGCATCTTCCCTCAGACAGAAACTATAAATACCCTAAGACCAGACGAATTTCGTGTGCATTATCAGAGTTTCGAAGACCGAAGCAGAAAAACCCTAGGACGAATTCAGTCAAGGAGGCAGCACAAGACACACCCAAATCAAAGATACAAGAGCTGTAAGAAGGTGCTGCATGTGTTTAATTCATTAAGTAGTTTTGTTTTATTGTGTTAGCAAACTTTAATTCATCAGGATTGGTGGCTTGTGTAATGTGACAACGAAAGATTGCACTCCCTTTAATACTTGCTTTCCCATCAATTAAAGTTTATATGTTGATGTCTTTGGTTACTACTTATTAGTGCATTGATAACCTCTGTGTTTATTAGTGGCTTGCGGGCATTTGACTGCGGGACATAATGTGGCTCCCACGGTTATTACTAAATTGATCACTTAGGAATAACTTTTAGACATAAGTAATCATTAAGGGTTTACTCGCCGATAAGAATAGGACCAACGAGAAAGGGTTAACTACATACACTTCATATAAAGCTATCAATAAAACAAGTGACAATCTACTTAATCATAAGGACAGCCCTCTTATTGTCTCGAGTATTTATCTGTGTACGTGTGTGCTACTTGCTGATTCGTGCCTATTGGTTTATTTTATTATTTAATTGCAAACAAATCGTGCCAGTCTCTCAGGCTGAAACCCCCCTTGCGTTAGGATATTAAAATACTGATTAGAATAACGAGATAATACGTTCCACTCTTAGTGATCGACACTCTACTTACCATTATATTCATACTGACCGGGTACACTGCTCGTTAAGTGTGTGTGTTATTGATAAGTCGGCTAAATATAAATTTAAAACTTGAGTAGGCATTAAAACTGCTAAACCGCAACGACACATCACGCGCATCAAGTTTTTGGCGCCGTTGCCGGGGAGTGAATTGTTATTATCTGTTAATTTGATTAGTATTTTAATTAGATTTAATTGCATCATTGTATTAATTTGCATATTTGTTGTACTGTGTGTTATTTGTTTTGTGTTATTTGTTTGCTTTATTTATTTTTATTTTCGTGTGTTTTTATTTTTTATTTTTATTTTTCGTATTTTTTCTGTTCTGCTATCGTTGTACTGTGCTAAATCAAACGATACGGCGCATCTGATCTCTCAGATACGGCGTATTGCGTTTAATTTTTTTTAAAATACAACGCGTTTAATTAATTCGATACGACGCATCTTTTCCCCAAGATACGGCGTATCTGTTTTTAATAAGAAATTTTTTCTAAGCGATAAAGTAATACGACGCATCTGCTTTTGCAGATACGGCGTATCTATTTTTAATAAAATTTTTTTTTCTAAACGTTAACGCCATACGACGCATCTGCTTTAGCAGATACGGCGTATCTATTATTTTAATTAAAAACAGTTTGCGAATTATTAAACAGATACGACGCATCGATTTTTATCGATACGGCGCATCCTCTGAATCAAAAATCTTGTATTTTGAAACGTAACGAAAATACGGCGCATTAACTTTTGTTAGTACGACAAATATAATTTGATAAATATAGTTGATTTTTGATATTTACTTTGATCGGTCCGCTACTCTCGTGTGCAAGTTGTTTATTTTTCAGGATAAAAGATGACTCAAGCATCACCAAGCGAGATTACATTCTGAACTAAACCGAGAGAAGATTGCTGGAGTGATCAAAACGTAACCTCTTCGATTATTCAACCAGCCCTAAGGGAAGTCCTCTCCACTATAACCTCAGTTTTATTATCCACACTATACATCTGATTCAAATCGTAATCTTAATTTTGCACGCTTAAAAACGATATTTGTTCCTAACCTCGGAATAAATCCTTATCCACTAAACACTAAGATTACAGTTATTAATAATACGTTTATGCCTATTGCTCTTATTTTGAATTCATCTATATGGTATGCCGTTTAACCCAAATTTGATGTATAAGGAACTGTGTTGCGGAAGCCAAGGTACGTTCTTCATTTAAATTTCGTTTACTAACATAGAGATACGGCGGATCTAAATATCCAAAGCGCCGTATCTCTGACCAGCTAGAACTTATTGACTAGTCAACGAGATTAAACAGATACGGCGCATCTAATTTTTCAATACGGCGCATCGTTTCGCCCTATAAATACGATGAGAATGCGCCGGATCTAAACTTCTTACCGCATAAACACACACAGTTAAGAACTTTCACACAGTAATACTATACTTTAATTCGGAGCATTTTCCTAAACTCACCCTCTAATCCGATCTATAATCATTCACCCGATCATACAATTAAGGTAATTTATTCTATTTGATTTAATTTCGTTTAATTATAAATTAGGGTTTATATGACCAATTCGATTAGGGCTTAAACGATATAGGGATATGATTAAAACTTGGCATGATTATTTCCCCTAAGTTAATTTTAGAATTGGGCATCGAATTTGGCACTAATTAAATCGAACGAAAAATAGGGTTTTGGGTGTTTGTTTTTAAATTTTAGAGGGAAAGTGTGATAGAAGTTTTAGATAGGAACAAATGGGTAAATTTGGTCTGTGATATTTAGTGGTAGTTTACGTCACGGATACGGATTCTTGAAAAACGTGCCTGACCCTTTATTTTATACTGATATGCCTTTAGATGCGGCGCATCTAGGTTGATTAATGCGGCGTAACGACCTATTTCAAAATTGATAAAATTCTAGATACGCCGTATTGATTAATCTAGATACGACGCATCTCCATACGCCGTATCTGTTGTCTTGCACCGCATCTCTTATACTTTATACAGATACGCCGCATTGATTAAATCAAATGCGCCGTATCTACCTATTTTGCAGACTATTTACTGACTGTGAATATCTATTTCAGATGGCATTACCAGAGGTCACACTAAGGCATCAATGGCTACAATTTGAGAACATGGGACTTACTCCTGCCACTCTAGAGGATTACTTGCGTAGGCTTGACTCGATTTACTTCAAGAAAATATTCAGAGTCCAGGTTTTGAGTTTTGATGATGTAGGGTTGATTGGTGGTGGACATGCAGCTGAGAGTTTACAGCATCGGATGGAGATGGTAGTTGCTGGAGATGATGAGGAGGTGGTGTTTAGGTCTAGTGCTTGGGAGAGACTATTTAGGATTGACGAGCCTCTGATTAGGGAGCTCATGCTTGAGTTCTTTAGCACGATTCATTACAGGGAGACGGATTTGGAGATTGATACAGCTGACACTCTGGTATTCAGGTTAGGAGGTGTGCATAGGCAGATGTCGATGAGGCAGTTTATTTTGGCCATGGGGCTGCACACTGAGGAGGAGCTTGGATCTGCTGGGTTTGCCAGGTACTGGGCTGAGAGTTTACGGGTTGTCCCTGACAGAGGATTATTCAGTGATTACTGGGACCGGATTTCTTCATTGGGTGATATTACTACTTCCACCCCCTCATATACTTTGATCAGGGAGCCGATGAGGAGGCTGTGCCACAGGCTGATTGCACTTACTATTGCTGGGAGAGGTCAGTCACCTGAAAAGGTGACTACTCTGGACCTCTTCCTCCTTAGGAGTATGGATGAGGGGTTGTCGGTGAACATCCCCCACTTTTTAGCGCACTACCTCCACCGATCTGCTGCAGGGAGAGATCGGAGGAGCCAGATGACTGGCGGGCATTTTGTTTCTCGGCTGGCCCGCCATTTTGGAGTGATTGGAGCAGAGATTCCAGCGGGGCTGGAGGTTGTGGTGGCCCGTCTCCCGGTTATCGATAGGGACTATTTGGTTAGACTCGGGATCTGCCAGGTGGCTGCGGGAGGCCACTTTTGGGCAGCATTAGGGCCCGCCAGAGCTGCAGGGCCAGAGGCGGAGCAGGGAGGACCTCAGGGACCTCCGGCTGCTGCTCCTGCCGACGAGGATGCCACAGGCACCAGTACCCCCACGCACCATTGGTCAGAGACTTGAGGCAGTCGAGGGAGAGTTGAGAGCCCTGAGGAGGGACTCTGAGTGGGTGGTTAGGAGTGTGAGCAGACTTTTGGAGCATCAGGGTATTACCCACACCCGTCCAGATGGTACTGAGGTTGCGGGAGTGACACGTGCATACGAGCGCAGAGTCCGCCAGAGGACTGATGGAGCCAGCACTTCCGGGACCCATCCAGACGACCACACTCACCCATGATCTTACTCTCTTGATTTTACAGACATTGTTCCACACATTATTATTATTTTTTGGATTGTACTGATCACTATTCTCATGTATATATTTAATGTTTCAGTTTATATTTCTTGTTATATCTGATGAAGACTGGCATTAAGTTCAGCATGAGAGTACGAGAGGACGTGAGAGATTAAACCGTGGAACGAGTCATTTTACAACAGACTGTTAACAGTCTGTTTGGTATCTACATGCGCCGCATCTGGTTAACAGATGCGACGCATCCTATCCTTTATTTTGTTTTATTTTTGTTTCAGGCCCGCATGAGGATACGGCGCATCTCAATTCTGAGATGCGACGCATCTCCTGCGATGGTCATATCTTATTTTAATTTTCTGCATTTTTTATTTCCAACTTTAAAACTATTTATCAGTTTATTTTAATGCGGCGCATCCCTGGTTAAGGATGCGGCGCATCTTTATTCTGATCCGTATTAATTCCAGCTCGATACGGCGTATCTTCTTCCATAAGATACGGCGCATCGACTGACCTGATGATTTTCAGTTTTAATTTTTAAGTTTTATTCTTATCTAACTACTAATGTATTATGCAAGTTTGAACCTTTCTTATCTTAGGTGTGTTTTAAAGTGTTGGTGGTATTATAGTTTCCTGGATTTCCTGTGGATACATCAAGTATGAAGCTTTAACGTTCTAATCCACAAGAAAGATGATTTTTGCCCTTATACTAATGGAGGATCATACCGAGCAAATCTCAGGGGAGTTTTTCTGTTCTAATTCTTTTATTTTCCAGTTTTTAACCTTTTATACAAACAACGAGGACGTTGTTTAACTTAAGTGGGGGGATTGGAGAATTAGAACACTTAACAATTACTTGTCCTAAACTTTTTCAAAAATTATGCTTAAAATGTGCTTAATATATCAAACTTAAAAAATTTTAGCATGTTTTTGTTTAAGATCTAAGTTGCATAGCTGCACACATGACGTTATTTTCAAAAAATTGTGATTTTTCAAAATTCACAAATCTATGAGTGTGCCGGTGACTTGTAAACTTTAGAACTTGGCTTGTATACTATTCGAGACCACCATAATGAGTATTATTTATATAATTGGAATGACTTGTCTAAATTGGTAAAATTCTAGGATTACACCTAAATAGCCTTTATATGTTATGTGTTATTAACTAACTACACTGGTTAGTTAACCCCCGTATAAACCCTTTGTTACTCTCATTTTTAGAGTAAGATACCCCTAGAAAAACACTCAGAGCCATTCCTTTCGTTTCTTACACCTATGTTTAAAATGTTTCGTTACACCCTTACACCTTAGCCTACCCTGTAGATTAAAATCCGTGGTTTGGTTAATTGCTATAGGCAAAGTGTGTTTCCTTACATTACCTGTGTTCGCGTGCGTAATTCATTATCTTTGGTTAGGTCGGGAAATTGCACAATGCAATTGGAGTGAAAGTAAATATTGTATATCTTTGAGTTTATTTTTCGTGTGTTTACTACTTTCGCTATTACCGTTATTTCTGAAAGTATGAAAAGTATGAAAAAAATTATCCGGAAAGAAAGTTATAGTGATGTGGTGAAATTTTACACATCTATGTTTATGTTTCAAGTTTAATTAAAAAAAAAAAAAAAAAAAAAAAAAAAAAAAAAAAAAAAAAAAATCGAAAAAAATGAAAAAAGAAAAAGAAAAAAAGGAAAAGTTGGAAGTTTGTTTTAACCAACTTATGTAAAGTTATGTAAGTGGTCGATATCACCACTATTTGTTGTACTATATTTATGGATTGAATGGGAATTGGCAGTTACGGGAACGCCAATTAAGGTTTATTCTTTGATTAAGATCTTGTTGAGTATAATTCGTGTCTACCTAAAGCGTGTGTTTCAAGTGTTAAAGCGTGAGTTATTCGATGATATGAGTCTTGTTCATGGGATGGTTGGGATAGTGATTAACCACACTTAGGATTTTAATTTATTTGTTTTGTTCATTTTTCATTTGACACCAATTTATATCCCAAATGTTATCCATGCCCTTTATTATTCTTTTCCCAACCGAACCTTTGATTTATTGAGATTAGGGATTTGAGCAATCTTAAGTATCGTAGTCGTGGATTCGGCTATGTATTTATGATTTTGTCGCCCTTTTTGATTTATTATTATTGGTGAAGTTTGGACCTATCTTTAGCCTATTCGAGTTAAGGATTTGAGCAATTGCAAGTATCGTGTTCGTGGATTCGATCATGTATTTGTGATTTTGTCGCCTTTTCTGGAATATGAGATTGATAGTGATTAAGAATAATTAACCCTTAAGCCTAAAAACCCTTTTTACCGCTTTAGACTTGTTATTCCTTAGCTTTAGTGGAGGAGATGTGTATACTTGCCAAGCTTATGATAGAATATTCGTCGCGACTGGACAGTTAAACGATTAGATTTGCTTTTATCGACTTATTTTATTTTACTTCTAATTCGTTAAGTGTTTAGTTGTGTGATTATGAAATAAATGAATACATGCTTAAATATAAAAATAAATCCTAACATCTTTTAGGATACATTTTCATAAAAGAAATTCTAAGGTTTACTTTGGGACAAGTAAAGTTCAAGTGGGGGGATATTTGATGAACTCAAATAAGTACATTTTATTACTATCATTTATCCTATTAATTTGACTTGTTTTACTATATTATGTATGAGGATTGATACTTAATCGTTTACTTTTGTAATTCTCAGGTAAAAACAAGCATTTGGTGAAACTTGGCGATTTTGGACTAATTATGGAGCAAAACGTGCATAAAGTGAAGAGTCTACTGAAATGGACAAGATCAAGTCAATTCTGCTCCAGATGCGCCGCATCTCACTCATGACATGCGCCGCATCTATATCAAGATATCACCAGATACGATCCAAGATACAAGAGGACATGCGCCGCATCTAATCATGGAGTTACGCCGCATCTTCTGGCGGTGTACGAATATTCCTGAATATTATAATCTTGGACCCCACGCGAAGTTAAGTACATGCGCCGCATCTACTCCTTAGATGCGCCGCATCTTCCCTCAGACAGAAACTATAAATACCCCAAGACCAGACGAATTTCGTGTGCATTATCAGAGTTTCGAAGACCGAAGCAGAAAAACCCTAGGACGAATTCAGTCAAGGAGGCAGCACAAGACACACCCAAATCAAAGATACAAGAGCTGTAAGAAGGTGCTGCATGTGTTTAATTCATTAAGTAGTTTTGTTTTATTGTGTTAGCAAACTTTAATTCATCAGGATTGGTGGCTTGTGTAATGTGACAACGAAAGATTGCACTCCCTTTAATACTTGCTTTCCCATCAATTAAAGTTTATATGTTGATGTCTTTGGTTACTACTTATTAGTGCATTGATAACCTCTGTGTTTATTAGTGGCTTGCGGGCATTTGACTGCGGGACATAATGTGGCTCCCACGGTTATTACTAAATTGATCACTTAGGAATAACTTTTAGACATAAGTAATCATTAAGGGTTTACTCGCCGATAAGAATAGGACCAACGAGAAAGGGTTAACTACATACACTTCATATAAAGCTATCAATAAAACAAGTGACAATCTACTTAATCATAAGGACAGCCCTCTTATTATCTCAAGTATTTATCTGTGTACGTGTGTGCTACTTGCTGATTCGTGCCTATTGGTTTATTTTATTATTTAATTGCAAACAAATCGTGCCAGTCTCTCAGGCTGAAACCCCCCTTGCGTTAGGATATTAAAATACTGATTAGAATAACGAGATAATACGTTCCACTCCTAGTGATCGACACTCTACTTACCATTATATTCATACTGACCGGGTACACTGCTCGTTAAGTGTGTGTGTTATTGATAAGTCGGCTAAATATAAATTTAAAACTTGAGTAGGCATTAAAACTGCTAAACCGCAACGACACATCACGCGCATCACTTAGTGACATGATGGGTGTGTGCGATACACGTCATTCACTCTTGGGAGCTTGCAACTCCAACCCCTTGCTTGACTTGAATGGATTTGTTCTGGGCTCGTAATGGATTTCTGTTTCTGTTACCTTATAACCAATGCTCGACTTGATACTTGACTTGACTTGAATTGAACTTGGGCTGGTGGTGGGTTACGGTTACTTTACACCTACCTATTGTAAATATCTCTTGACAACCTTTTCATTTTCATTCCTATTCTTGTTACACCTTGTATTATTCCATTTACTTCGCTATCCCTTTACTACTGCTTTGTATCGTTATATCTGTTCACTGAGCTTTCGTAGCTCAGCCGCATTTCTTTTCCTGCGGCAGGTTTTAGTTTGGAAGCTGGGTATGAGTGGAGAGTACTTGGATTTAGAAGACCTTGATAGCTATTGAAGATGATTAGAAGGAGTTTTAGTTAGTTTATAAATTATTGTATTATAATCTTGTAGTTTCATATCCCCTTTGTAACCATTGAAATTCTATTGTATTATTAATGTCAAATGCTTGTGTTTGTTCTGATATGCCACCGTTGTTGTGACATCTTTACCCTTGTCGGGTCGGGGTGTTACAATCATGTTGATTCTAGTATTAAAAGTACTGTAATTAATTCGAATTCTAATGCGGTCTGTAAGACATGTGACAAATGCTTAATTTCTGCTAATCATGATGAATGTGTTGTGTCATTTCTGATGTCTCATGCACCACCCCATGTTAATTATGTTAGAAAAACTGAAAGAAGTAAGAAAGTTTGGAAGGCAACAGGAAAAACTTTTGCAAATGTTGGGTATCAATGGAGACCCACTGGAAAGAAATTTGCTTTAGGAAACAAACATCCATTACCTAAGGTGAATAAACATAAGAATGTAAAAGTTAAGGAATGGAGACCAACAGGTCGAATTTTACCCTTAGGAACACAATGCCTTCATCATAAGTCATCTGCTGAACCTAGGGTAGATTCCACTATAGTAACCTCAGTGATTGATACTTCTGTTGCTCCTGAATTTGTGTGTGCTAACCAAACGGACCCCAACTGCACGTGGGGATCCACATATTTCAGTTATCCATCGTTTTCTGTCTTCAAATGCAGGTCGTACAAATCGTCCTTTGGTATTTGGACTCAGGCTGCTCTAAACATATGACTGGGGATCGCTCACGGCTCAAGAACTTCGTGAAAAAGTTTATCGAGACAGTTAGATTCAGGAACGACCACTTTGGTGTGATTATGGGTTATGGAGATTATGTGTTCGGTGATAGTGTAATATCAAGGGTATACTATGTGGAAGGATTAAGGCACAATCTGTTTTCTGTGGGTCAATTTTTTGATTCAGATCTGGAAGTGGCTTTCAGAAAACATACATGTTTCGTCAGAGAATTGGATGGTATAGATCTCCTCAAGGGCAGTCGGGGCACCAATCTATACACCATATCGATTGAAGAAATGTTGAAGTCCTCTCCCATATGCTTGCTTTCAAAAGCCTCTAAAACAAAATCATGGCTGTGGCATCGTCGTTTGAACCACTTGAACTTCGGTACCATAAATAATCTTTCCCGTAAAGATCTTGTTAGAGGGATGCCCAGACTAAAATATGAGAAAGATCATCTCTGCTCTGCATGTCAACTGGGCAAAAGCAAGAAACAAACCCACAAGACTAAAACCATTAACACCAACTTGGAAGTTCTTCATACCCTCCACATGGACTTGTGCGGTCCAATGAGAATACAAACCATAAATGGAAAGAAATATGTTCTGGAGATAGTAGATGATTATTCTCGGTTCACATGGGTAAAGTTTTTGAGAACCAAGGACGAAATTCCAAAGGTTATCATTCAAACTGATAAAACAGCTGCAAGTAAGGCTCGATAAAACTGTCAGAATCATCCGCACTGATAACGGTACTGAGTTTGTTAACCAACAACTCCGTAATTTCTATGAATGTATTGGCATCACGCATCAGAAAAGTATCCCTCGCACTCCTCAACAGAAGGGAGTTGTTGAACGAAGGAACCGTACTCTGGTGGAAGCTGCAAGAACTATGCTTATATTTTCAAAGGCACCGATGTTTCTCTGGGCAGAGGCTATTGCAACAGCATGTTACACCCAAAACCGATCTCTAATTCATCCTGTTCATGAAAAGAATCCCTTTGAGTTAATTCATAACAAGAAACCAGATCTTTCCTTTCTCCGTTTGTTTTGCGCACTTTGCTATCCGACTAATGATAGTCAAGACTTGGGAAAGTTAAGAGCTAAAGCAGACGTAGGTATTTTTGTTGGATATGCACCAGACAGTAAACGGTATAGAATCTATAATAAGAGAACTCGTAAAATCATGGAAACCATTCATGTCACGTTCGACGAGCTGAGTGAGCAACCTGCTTCAGGACAAATTAGTTCTGGACCTGATCTTAAACTTTTGACACCTGGACCCATTAGTTCAGGACTTGTACAGAATTGCACGCCTGCGGATTCTTATGTACCACCTACATATGAGGAGTTGAAGAAGTTATTTGATCCTATGTTTGATGAATACTTTGAGCCAACGAATGGAACCATCCCAAGTGCACCAGTTGTACTTCCTATGACTGAGGCTCAAGCTCCGCAAGGCACAGAAGGCTCAACAACTTCAGTATCAGTCAGTCTCAATGCTCCAGCTGCCAGTCAATCGCCTTTATCATCAAATACTCAATCCTATCAAGTGCTACAAGAATCTGCAGATAACTATTCTTTGGAAGTTAATCCTTTTGCTCCTGTTGATGAGGTTCCTTTTGAAAACATATTTGCTCCTTAACATTCATCAGACACATCCTCTCTTGAAGAACACAGCACTGCTACATCAGTTCAAAACCCTCAACCTCACGACCATCTCAGAAAATGGACCAGCGATCATCCAATTGACAACATCATAGGCAATCCCTCACGTCCAGTATCCACACGTAATCAACTAGCCACTGATGCACTATGGTGCTTCTTCAATTCCGTACTGTCCAAAGTCGAACCAAAAGATGCCAAAGAAGCAATGACTAAAGATTGCTGGTTACAGGCTATGCAGGATGAAATCCATGAATTTGATCGACTTGAAGTATGGGAATTAGTGCCTCCTCCAGAGCTTGCAATGATCATTGCTTTAAAGTGGATCTTCAAAGTGAAACTTGATGAGCATGGTGATGTGTTAAAGAACAAGGCACGGCTAGTTGCAAAAGGGTTCAGACAAGAAGAGGGCATTGATTTTGAAGAATCGTTTGCTCCGGTTGCTAGAACGGAAGATGATAGTCTACCAGATGGATGTCAAAACGGCCTTCTTGAATGGTGACTTAAAGGAAGAAGTTTATGTGAGCCAACCCGAAGGATTCGTGGATGCTGAACATCCTACTCATGTTTACCGCTTGAAGAAGGCTCTTTATGGGTTAAAGCAGGCGCCAAGGGCATGGTACGATACATTGTCCAAGTTCCTTCTAGTGAACGGGTTCTCCAAGGGTGTTGTTGATCCCACACTATTCACCAGGAAGTCAAGAAAACATCTACTACTTGTTCAGATTTATGTAGATGATATCATCTTTGCTTCAACAGATCCTAGTGAATGTGATAGATTTTCAAAGGAGATGAATTCCAAGTTCCAAATGTCCATGATGGGACAAATGTCATTCTTCTTAGGATTACAAGTTTCTCAAAGTCCCGGAGGCATATTCATTAATCAATCCAAATACGCCAATGAGATCTTGAAAAAGTTTGGATTCGATTCAAGTGAGCCTGTTGACACTCCCATGGTTGATAGAACAAAGCTGGATGAAGATCCTTCAGGGATTCCAGTGGATAAAACAAAGTATCGAAGCATGATTGGATCTTTGATGTACATCACTGCTAGTAGACCAGATCTTCTGTTTGTTGTGTGTATGTGTGCTCGGTATCAATCCAAGCCAACCAAAAAGCATGTTGAAGCGGTGAAAAGGATCTTCCGATATCTTCAAGGCACAGTTCATATGGGTCTCTGGTATCCTAAGGACACAGCAATGGAGTTAACGGCTTATGCTGATGCTGATCATGTGGGATGTCAAGACACTCGTCGTAGTACTTCAGGAGGAGCTCAGTTTTTAGGGGAAAAGTTGGTTAGTTGGTCTTCTAAGTAGCAGATGAGTACTTCCATATCATCTACTAAAGCTGAGTACATTGCCATGTCTGCTTGCTGTGCACAAATCCTTTGGATGCGATCACAACTTTCAGACTATGGATTCTCATACAACAAAATTCCCCTATATTGTGACAACAAAAGCGCCATTGCTCTTTGTTGTAACAATGTTCAGCACTCCAGGTCAAAACACATCGACATCAGGCATCACTTCATCTGGGAACAGGTGGAAAAAGGAATTGTGGAACTATACTTCGTGAGGATAGAGTTTCAGTTAGCTGACATCTTCACCAAGGCTCTCCCAAGAGAAAGGTTTCAGTTTATTCTCCCACGCCTTGGTATGAATAGCATGACACCTGAAACCCTCAAGTGTCTTCAGGAAGAAAAGGAGGAGTAAAGGATTGTCTTCTTATATCCTTGTACATAGTTGTATATATCTTAAAACAAAAAGAAAATACAAAAATATAAAACCTATAAAAACCATAAAAATCGAAAAATCAGAAAATACCAAAAAATAGTCCTACCTAGGCATGTCTTCTGTTTATCGATAACATTTACGGATCTAGAAATGTCATTCAACAATGACACGGATCTTTAAATGAAGCTCAAGCAGAAGTTATACTAATCAGTTAAAACATGTCTTAGTGGCTTGCTATTACTTTAGATAGCAACCCGCGCTTAAAAATGGGGAAAGCACGTCGCCAAAAAGACGGCTGTTCCTCCAACTGGGTGATGTTCACCTGGGCATGGATTACTTTATATTCATGTTTCTTCGATCTAATGTACGCTTCAGTGCATCATTTCGTGTAAAAGAAGAGAAATCTTCTTTATATCATAAACTTTCCAGTTCTATGAGAAATCTTCTTTAGGAGTGTTTTTGATGTTTCACAAGGTGGTAAATTGGAATTAAATTTTCACAAATACTTCTCATTCAATTGAATGACTACAGCTCTTTAAATAGAAAACGGGTCATTAATTGAGGGGGAGAGTCTTTGTTCAAATCTTTTTGACACCTTTTTTCTGAACATTGTGCAACATCAGCAGTGACACTCTCTCTTGGTTTGAGGGGGAGTATTGTATACTCCATTATCAGAAAACATTAAACCAGACACATTTTCTCCCACATTTTTTTTCTAACTTATTTAAATCAATTGGGATCACAAATCTCAAATGGTTTGAAATTTTTGATCGGGGGAGAGAATGTGATTTAAATATGAAATCTGATAAAATGTGATGTTTTGAATGTAAATGTAAGCTCTCCCATATGTGCTAAACTCTTGTGTATATCAATGCACATATTAAGGGGGAGCAAATGGTTTGTTGAAACAAAAAGGATTTGGCATCTCATTTGAGCGTGACTCAGACTTCACCAATGAATTGACGAAACATATACTGTCATTAATCGAAAGGACATATCCTGGCCGGGTAATAATTTCAAGCTAGTCTAACTAGTAATGTAAGCGTGTCTCGAAAAGGATGTGTTTGAGTAGAGTGTACCGTTTCGAGAAACTTTCTATGGACTTGACCAGGCCGGGTAATAATTTCAAGCTAGTCTAACTAGTGATGTAAGCGTGTCTCGAATCAGTCATGTTCACTGAAAGTGGATCAATTCAAAAAGTGCGAGCTCTACCTAACATGTGCAAATTTATAAAACAATCATTAGAGCACATGTTGAGGGGAGCATTTGAAAATTATAAAAGTCTCAAGTGTTTAAAAAATATGTTTCAGAATCATGAACACTTTGAGAGATTTTTCAAAGATTTGGTTTGGCTATCGTGGAAGGATACCAAAGACCGACCATTTTAATTAATGCATGGAGTTATAAGGATGGTTAGGTTAGGCTCAAGTTCCCACGATCCCGCCAGAGCCGGAGGGATCTACCCAGGGACAATCCACTAGTTAGTATAGAAGTCCTTAGGTATGATTAAAAAGGAGAAAAGTGAATAAGGGAAGAGTGCCGACTAGATGGAGCTAGCACTGGAACAAACCCAACAAGGTGCTAGTTAGGAAGTCTCGGTAAGCACTGAAGGGGTTGAAGAATGAAAAAGAAATGTAAAGATAAAGGGTGAAAAGAAAGAAGCCCTCCTTACACTTTAGGCAGAAACTGGGTCAATACATATGCTGTCAGAATCACTTAAGTTGATTGCTAGCATTGAAGACAAAGTATCATGGACCCAGTGATACGCTGCACAACCCTCCCTAGCCACTCAAGGTCCCTCAAAGGACTCTTGTTTCACTTTTCACGGAGATCAATACGTTTCTATCGTCTTTCTCACTCCGAGTTAGATGATATTGAAAAGGTGGCAGTCCTCTCCAGCCTCCGATCACCAAATCAAAACGCACAATCGAGTCTAGAGCCACGAGATGCATAATAAGATCTCATAGGAAAATGAATTATTTCTACACTGGTTGTTCAACATTAAGGACACCAGTTGTAAACTCATGAGTCCTACGCAGATCTTAGCAATCTGCCAGAACATTTACGAGAGAATTTACGAATGTAATTCTCAATGATTGAATGGAAATTCCTGCCAGGGTCAACGTCAAACAGCCCTGAAAGCAGGTCACTTCGGTAATTCCCTGTGGATTACGCTTAGTGATCACGACGGTTCCAAACGGTCTACAGTCGTGGAGTGATCTCCAGCGACTCACCTAATCGTTGATTTACTACGGTAAGATCTTAAAAAACCCTCTGTGGGTTTTCGATTTAGGAACGGTCTTGGTAAGGATTAGAGTGAGTTTTCACACTATGCTGTTAACAATCTCGAAGTCTGAACCTGTAAGTACCGGACGTTTTATTGCTAACTGTCATATGCAGGAACATCTGGCGAGTGTAGCTGATTGCTGTTGCAGCTGTTTGCGGTTGTAGCTGATTGATGATGCAGCTGATGTGGTTGTAGCAGATTGCCGAAGAAGATGCCAGTCCACCACCACATGTTCACACTACATCAACATTATAATCAAAGAAGTCATGATAAACTAAAAGACCTTCAACACAGCTTCTGCAAACTCTGATGCTGAAAGATCATGACTCTAAATAACGTGAGCATGTCGGTTCAAAGAATATATCATCACATTGAAACATACCACTGAAAGATGACATGGAAACACATGGTGGATGATAACTCCAAAGAATCAACAAAGATCATCCAAGACAGAAGAAAAAGTCATCTGAAGATTTGCTGCTGCACAATGATCAAGGATTGTGAAGAATCATTGTTTAACGAGCTATGAAGTCAAGAGCCATGGATGAAGTGCAAAAGTTCAGAACATTACTTCAGGGGTGACCTCCCTTAGGGGGAGATTGTTAGGAATATGAATATTCAGTTGAAGACTCGGTCACCCCGAGTACTTATTAGCACATCATAGCTCGTAGGATAACTAGTAATATTAGTAGTAGCTTAGTTATTATTATTAGTATTGTAGAGTGGGTCGGGTCTTTACCCTCTGTCAGCTCGCTCCACAGCTCGCTAGGGGCATATTATGTAAGAACTATAAATACCCTTTCCCACACAAGGGAAAGGGTGGAACTTCTCATTATTTCAATCTAATACACACATCTTTCTCTCTCTAAAGTTCCAACTTTCTCTCTCTACACTTCTTATCTCATTCGATCCATATAAGCTCTAATCTTGTGTTTATTTGTTAGTGAATATCCTACATTTTTAGCAATGTATTTTCAGGTAAATAAGGTATCGCATGTTGGATTGCATATGGGCATACCATGGAGTCGCGGTGACGACGCGTCTCACTTTATTTTTATGCACTTACTTATCGTTTGATTTGTATGAACTTGATTTCCGCAAACTTGAAACACCTTTTGGGACCTTGTTTTGTAAACTCTAAATATTTTAAATGATCAAACGATGTGTTTTCTAAATGACACTTTAGGTTGTTCAATATAACTGTAACTGTGGTGCTATGATCAGTCGCACCCTCGAATGCTTCATTCCGCTACAAGTCATGTAATTTGGGGGTGTGACACTGTTCAGGTAGTACTGGCTGGGTTTCGTCTCGATGCCATCGATCTAAACCACAATATATACGAGTCGTAAGATTCTAAATCACATGATACGTCATGTAAGGATGTGAACATCACAGGATAGAATACCAACACAAATAACAATCGCCACAATAGGAATACAATACAAACAGAAAATCCACGCTCAAAACAAAATCCATCCATAACAACATCGATATCGATACATAGTTCCGGAAATACAACAAATCAAAATGACAGATGATCGTCATAGACGATACTGAATAACGGGGACAACAAAGATAAACAACGAAACTAACATCTCTAACCGAGGACTCCTCAGTTTAGAGATCGTACAAAATCTAAAACCTATATAAACTAGCCATGATCTCGGCGGATGTCCCTCACAGTAGCCTCCATATTCGCCACCTGTCTCCATATAGAGGATATCTCAATACGATCTGCCTCCCGATCTCTCCTAAGCTAAGTGATCTCTGTCTGCAGCTCGACGACCATGCGCCAGAGAGTCCTATCGGTATCTTTAGCAATCATGAAGGCTCTCTACAAGTCCCTCATCATATCATGCCAGTCTATCAAATCCTGTCTCAACGATGTGGTCCTACCATACACAATCCCCATATCTCGCTCTACCTCTCCGAATCTCGCAGCAGATACGCCAACTAGTCAATCAGTCAGATGGATGATTATCCTCTCATTGGCGACTATCTGATCCCAAATCCGAACCATCTCTCCACGCTCAGCAGCCTCAGAGGAAATTTCTGATGGTATGTCTGGGGCCGGTGGGAACTCTAGCTCGGGTGATTGAGGAGGTGAGGCCAACTCAAAGGGATGCTCGGGTGTATCCAACAGGTTCCAGGAAGAGCCAGGTCCTGGTGAGTGCACTAGGGGTGTAGGACTCTTGTCTGGTGGGACATCATCCTCAAGCTCCATCTCCTCCTCCTCCTGTGGTTCCTCCTCAAGGTCTACATCCTCATCCTCAGGGTATGACTCACTGTACTGATGTCTTTGCGATGCAAGCGAATCATGCGACGGCTTTGATGATGGGTAGGTGATCGGGGTCGTCTACGTGATGGTGATGCGGGTGTAGGGTAAGCTGTCGCATAGGACTAGGGCGACCAGCTGATGATGGAGACGGCTGAAACGTAGATAAAGTTAGTGACACAGGAGTGACTGAGGACGAAGCAAGGGCTGAGTGTCAAACAATCGCATAGGGATCGTCCTGTGTAGGAGTCATCGGAGGTTGTGCTGGGCGGGATCCAGCCACGAGAATGTCCTTAGATGAGTCAAAAGTGAGGGAAGGCATGGTCTGTGAAAACGATAGAGGGAAGTTATAAGTGTACAAAAATAACTATCTTACATAGTGCAAAAACCACATCTAAACTATATCCCAAAAACTACACGCAGAACTATCCCAAATATCCAAAATATCTACAACTCTATCCCAACTGCATAATCACATATACCACACTATTCTAAACATGCTTTAACACAATTATCGCATAAATCATAATGCATTCCTTAATATATCAATCTCACGAGGCTTCGGCTTGGCAGGTAGGCATGTGTCGGTCGTAGGATCAATTCTCTAAAGAAGTTATAGTCTAGGTTTTCGATAAGTACCCAGTTCTCTATAACTTGAGCTCTGATACCAATCTGTAACCCTCCCAAAATTTGGTACAGCGGAAGACTTATCAAAGTTTCGGGATGCTATAGGGATTGGTACATAACACAAGCACAAGAAAACGGAATAGCATTATCCGTTAATTAAAACATTCCAACCCAAGTATTTCAAGTTTACATTTAATCTAAAATACGTAAGTAAGCCTAAATTAAACATAAAGTATGTCCCCAAATTATTTATCAGAGTCTTGATTGATCCGTCAACCATGCCGCTTGCCAAGCCTCCAAGTGCTAGTTATCCAAAAGCATCATCACGCATTACCTGAGAAAACATGCTAAAAAGGCCAGCTAACACTGGGGAGTTCATAGGTTTGCCTAACTAATAATGGTGGACCAAATCCATAATAAGTTTGTTGTTGATCCCAGTTATATACTTGATCGAATTCCCTTAGCTTGTAAAGGTTTAGTTATGCTAGATAAACTAACACAACTAGTACAGAAACTGTGTTGAATTTACTAAGGTTTATGCGAAATCTAAACAATAGTATTAAGAATAATAGTAACTCAAGAATAAACAAACCAACAACTTCAATATTATTAATACGAATACTCTCTTAGTATTAGGGTTTACAACCTTGAAGCTATGAATAATACGTATCTAACTTAATGGCCTCGGACCTCATTAGACTAAGGAGTCCTAGTCGGCTTACAATTACTTTCTATACAAGATAAATCTTTAAAGAATCTTTTCTATACTTATCTAAACATTCTATACATATCTAACCGACTCTAATACTCCAGCAGCACTAATAAACACTTAGCAGTACTATCTCTTTACTCTGGTAGCATTAAGTCTTCAGCAGTTGTAACTTAGTACTAGCAGCACTAAGTTTTCTTCTAGCAACATTAACTACTTAGAGTATTTTCCTTGAAGTCTTCCAGCAGTTATAATATACTCTAGCAGTAGTAACTTTCATAAGCAGCTTTAACCTTCATAACTCGCAGCAGAAATGACTTATAGCATCTTTCATTAATCCCAACAGCAGTCTTAACAATGTGAACAATCTTAACCATTCAAGTAGCAACAACTCTTGGAAGCTTTAATTCCCAACAATCCTCCCCTAAACTTGATATTTTCACCTAAAATCATCAAGTTTCAGTCAAAGCTTAAACCTTCACCAGGAGGATGCTTCCAAACACTATTGCCTCTTTTTCTTATAATCAGCCCAATAGAGTTGTTTCTCCATTTTCTTGAGTAGCTGGTATACCATTTCATTCCAATGATCAACTTGAAGTTTGACTGTACCATTTAACATCATTTCAAGTGTATGCTTACCTAAAGGATAGTCTTTCTCCACTAACATGTAGATTTGAAGTCCTTTCATCATCACAGTATGAACTCCACATGACTGAAAAAGCTTCCAAAGCACAACTTTATTTTGATACTAACCAGACCATACACTATCTTCTGGATGTGGTTCAAACATGACTTTTAAATCACCCCAGAGAATTCTATCCAAAATGCCATCTGGTTTAGTATCTCCATACTTCTCTTTGACTAGTGCCCATAAGGTCATCATGCAGTCTTTCTATGATAACCAGTCTTCCAGTCAATGATACACACCTTGGTTCTCAATGGAACAACATCAACAATTTCTTCATCATGATCACTTGCAAGTTCTGTCAATTTTTGTAGATCAGCTATTTCTTTTGTATCACCTTCTTGTTCTTGCTCTGTTTTCTCTTGTGCCTGCTCTGTTTGCTCATCTATTTTCTGCTTCTTGCTGCTTTCAGGTTCTAACTCTTCTCCAACTCTCTTTGAACCTCCTACCACCTCATCTTCATTCATAGCAATGAAAGTGTTAACCCTTCTGAAAACTATGTCAAACTCTTATTTAATTCTGTTGTAGCTCATTCCCTTTAACTGAACTTGTTTCCATCCACCCATATTTTTCAGATAGGTTTGCATAATTTTCTTTTGCTGTGCTATGGTAGGTGGTTTGTTCTTCTTACCTTCAGACATTTTCTTTGCAAAGGACTTCTTCTTATCTGCTAAAAACTCCATGAAAAAATTAGATTTCTCTTCTAATGATAGCTCCCCCTGTTCCTCTTGCCACATCTTTTGAGCTAACATGTGATCTGCTTCACACTTAGCTTGAATATCATCCCATGAATTAATCTTTGCAAGAGTAGCTTTCTCTTCTTCTTGAGCTTTTTGAAGTCTAAGTCTTTCCTCTTCATCATCTTCTTCTTGAAGCTTCTTAGCAAGTTCTGCATCTTCAGCAAGTTGTTGTTGTTGTTGTTTTAAAGATAAGTGTTTCACCACAGGCTCTTCTATCAAGATTGCCTTGCCCTTGCCCTGTGGTGGTGGTTGCGATTGTGTTGTTTTTGTTGTTCTTGGAGATGGTTCTCTGATAATCACACCTTTGGCTTTGGGTCTTAAACTTTTTTTTGATTAGTGTTGTCTTCTTTAAAGTACTAAGAACTTGAGCCATGGTAAAATCATCATCATCATCATCATCAATAGTAGCAGTAGTAACAACTTCTGTATCAGCAGTAGTAACTTTTGGCTCAGCAGCTGAAACGTTTTCACTAGCAGCATTCACCTCATCATTAGCCGCACTAAGATCAGCAGCATCAGCCATTAACTTAGCTACTTTAATCACCTTCTCAACACCAACACTAGCAGTTTTAACTTGTTCCACCTGCTCTTCCACAACAACCTTAGCAGCTTCATCCAAAACCACTTCATTCCCCATCTGATAAGCAACAACAAACTCATCACTCTCAACCTGCTCATCCATTTTCTCATGATCCTCTCTAGCCTCCCATGAAACTATGCTCTCAGTATTCCCCCCTGTTTGGGAGCATCCTCAGCTGTAACTTCTTGGAGAACATCTTCAGAGTCAAAGGACTTAAACCTTGAAGTAGTACCCACCTTGTGCAACCTCTTAAATTTGTGAGAGGTGGACTTCTTCTTTCCCTTCAGCTTCTTAACCTTCTTCTTTAACATTAAAATTTCATTTGCCTGTGAAGAAGTGGACTTCTTTAATTCATCAATTTCCTTCTGCTGAGAGGTGGTGAGTTCCTTCAAGTCAAACACATCCTTATGAATCTTTGTACACATAGCCATCAATTCATTATTTAGTTGCATACCAGCCTCAGCACTTTGGAGTGTGTTACCTCTCCTGAGTGGTGCATCATTGGGAATGTTAGACTCAGCCTCAAACCAAGTTTGAGCTTCTGAGCCCCCCCCCCTCCCATGGTTTCTTGGTGCCTAGGGTTTCCATTACCTGAGTCAGTTCCATGGGAACATGACCCATTAGTTGTTTCCTTGGATTGGGTCTTAGCTATGTTACTACTGTCCTGCTCTACATCTAAGCCAGTAGTAGTAGTAGCAGCCCTTTCCAAACTACCTTCCCTCTCCTTATTCGTAGCCTCATCTGCATCCATAACAACACTAGCCTGAGGTAGCTGAGTGTCCTTTTGTGTGAGCCTACGGATATAGGTCTTTTTAGGTTGAGATGTGGATGGTAAAATTGTGGGTGTGTGCTAGGTTTCAGTTGGGATTACTGAACCTTCACCCTGATTTTGATATTGGACTAGAGCCACCATAGAAGGAAATAATGGTGTCACTCTTCCTAAAAAATCTTTACCCACCCTTCTCATGTTTGCAAAAAGTTTCTTAGTGAGTAAGGGTGCACCAAATGTTCTTTTATGAACTTTCTTTTTAGTGAATTGGTTGTCCAAAAACAATTGTTAAAACCTTGGATACAGGTAATAGTTTCTTGATTTATCCAAGTTCTTAATCAGACCATCCAAAATCATTTTTGAAAAATTAAACTTCTGACCTTTAGTCAAGCATATTATAGCAGAAGCCATAGTAGTGCCAAACTCATTCCAGCCAGTTTTTTGGGACTTAAGCAATGTAAGATGGTATGGATTAAGAATTTCCATTGAGGGGAGAAGACTCCTTTGTAAAATTTTAAAGAGTTATTTTTCTTCTCATATCCCATTAATTAAAGGTTTTCAAACGTTGTAGAATTTAAGAGACACTCAATACTGGTATGATCATCTGCTAGTTGAAGTGATTGTCTAACAGATGACTCAGTAATGAGTATATCTTGGCCATCTATAGAAGCCTTAATTTGTACTTCTCCATTAGTAGTTATTGCCTTAGCAGTAGACCAAAACTGTTTAATGTGAGAAATGTATATAGTAGGATTCACAGTTAATGCAAACCTTATAGGGTTCGCATTCAAGAAATCAATAATTTATGTGAACCCTTCAGACTCATTGGGTTTTTCTAAAAATGCTACCATGTTATGAGTATCAGCAAATTGACGTGACGACATAGTGATGATTTAGGGATTTTGGAATAAGATAATAAAAAGAGTGATGATTTAGGGTTTGTAATTGGGAAAATTATGTGCGCATAAAACAAATTAAGTGATCGATTAAGGGATTTAAACCCTTAATCGAAGAATTACAAAACAGTACCCTGCACTCTCAGACTTAGCAGCAGAAACCTAGCAGCATTAAGTTATGCTTGGCAGCAGTAACTTATGCTTAGCAGCATTAACCCAGTTTCCATTCCAATAAGCTTATTTATCAGCACTCCAACACTTTCCATAGCTTATCCTGCAAAATATTAGTCCAAAAACACCAAACCATAAACAATAACACAATTCACACTAACCACATCATCATTTGTAATTAGCAGTTATAAACACAACTAGCAGCAGAAACCAGCAGTTCTAAGTATAACTATCAGTATCAATCATACTTAGCAGCAGAAAGTCTTATTGACATACATAGCAGTACTAATCCATACAAAAATTTACAAAAACACAAAGAGATAAGAGATTTTAAAGATTTAACATTTCAATACTGGCAATCAAAAATTGAAATCTACCCAAAGCTTTTGTGAGCAAATCTGCAACATTATTATCAGTATGAATTTTAACAATTTGAATTAACTTCTTTTCATTACAATCTCTTATAAAATGGTGTCTTATCTCAATATGCTTTGTTTTAGAATGATAAACATAATTTTTAATTATGCACATAGTACTGCTATTATCAATAAAGATTTTAGTATGCATAAAATTGTACCCACAATCCAGCAATTGATTCTGAATCCAGAGCACTTATCCTTTGCAACTTGCAGCAACCACATATTCAGCTTCTGTTGTGGAGTTTGCAACCACACACTGGTACAAAAAGTGATACTGGTTACAACAGAAACGTGTGACGATATGTATATAGTCACACATGTTTTTTTTGGTTTATGTCACCAAAGGTCGTGCCACCGTAGGTGCCCTACGGTGACATTGTTGAGTTCGTGGCCTTTTTCATTGAAAAAGAGTGACCAAAACCCGAATATGTGTGACAAATTAGGCACAAGTTTTGTTGGATTAATCAGTATTAGTGACCGTAAAGACTTTATAGTCATATAAATTGTTTTTGAGAGTAACTATTGTTCGTCCTTTGACCACATAATTATATAATATATGTGACATTTGAGATGATTTATTCAAGTAAATGTGTATTTTTTGTGACTATTTCCCGTCCTTTGGCCACATGAATATATAATAAATGTAATGTTTGTGATTATTTAGTCACAATACGGGTTTTTTTTTGGATTTAGTCACACACAATTAAGCAAAGAGTGGCCAATTATGTTAATAAGTGTGACCATATGCTATTTAAAGTCAAGAAATGTGTATTTTGTGTGACTATTGTTCATCCAATGGCCACTTGAATTTTATGTTTGTGTGGCCTTTTGTAATATTTAGTCACACAAAGCATGTTTGTTTTGGGTATTTAGCCACATACAATTAAGCAAAAAGTGGCCAAAAGTGTTAATAAGTGTGACCATATGCTGTTTAAAGTGAAGAAATGTGTATTTTGTGTGACTATTGTTCATCCAATGGCCACTTGAATTTTATGTTTGCGTGGCCTTTTGTAATATTTAGTCACACAAAGCATGTTTGATTTGGGTATTTAGCCACATACAATTAAGCAAAAAGTGGCCAAAAGTGTTAATAAGTGTGACCATATGCTGTTTAAAGTGAAGAAATGTGTATTTTGTGTGACTATTGATCATCCAATGGCCACATGAATTTTATGTTTGTGTGGCCTTTTGTAATATTTAGTCACACAAAGCATGTTTGTTTTGGGTATTTAGTCACATACAATTAAGTACAAAGTGGCCAAAAGTGTAAATAAGTGTGACCATATGCTGTTTAAAGTAAAGAAATGTGTATTTTGTGTGACTATTGATAATCCAATGGCTACATGAATTTTATGTTTGTGTGGCCTTTTGTAATATTTAGTCACACAAATCATATTTGTTTTGGGTATTTAGTCACATACAATTAAGCATAAAGTGGCCAAAAGTGTTAATAAGTATGACCATATTGTGTTTAAAGTGAAGAATTATGTATTTTGTGTGACTATTGATAATCCAATGGTTACATGAATTTTATGTTTGTGTGGCCTTTTGTAATATTTAGTCACACAAAGCATGTTTATTTTGGGTATTTTGTCACATACAATTATGCATAAAGTGGCCAAAAGTGTTAAATAAGTGTAACCATATGCTATTTAAAGTGAAGAAATGTGTATTTTGTGTGACTATTGATCATCTAATGGCCACATAAATTTCCTTTTGTGTGGCCTTTTGTAATATTAAGTCAGACAAAGCATATTTTTTAGGTGTATTTAGTCACATACAATTAAGCATAAAGTGACCAAAAGTGTTAATAAGTGTGACCATATGCTGTTTAAAGTGAAAAAATGTGTATTTTGTGTGACTATTAATCATCCAATGGCCACATGAATTTTATGTTTGTGTGGCCTTTTGTAATATTTAGTCTCACAAAGCATATTTTGTTTTGGAATTTAGTCACATACAATTAAGCTGAAAGTGGCCAAAAGTGTTAATAAGTGTGGCCATATGCTGTTTAAAGTGAAGAAATGTGTATTTTGTGTGACTATTGTTCATCCAATAGTCACATGAATTTTTAGTTTGTGTGGCATTTCATAATATTTAGTCACATAAAGCATGTTTTTTGGGTGAATTTAGTCGCATACAATTAAGCAAAAAGTGGACAAAAGTGTTAATAAGTGTGACCATATGCTGTTTAAAGTGAAGAAATATGCATTTTGTGTGACTATTGTTCATCCAATCGTCACATGAATTTTTAGTTTGTGTGGCATTTTGTAATATTTAGTCACACATCGAATTAAACAAAGGGTGACCAATAATGTTGATAAGCGTGACCATATTATGTAAGTGCATAAGTTAGTACTGCTGGAGCAGAGTTACTACTGCTAGTACTAAGTTAGTACTGCTGGTGCAGAGTTACTACTGCTAGTACTAAGTTAGTACTACTGGAGCAAGTTATTACTGCTAGTACTATGTTAGTGTCGTAGAATGAGTATATATATTGTAACACCCCCAAAATATCACAGCGGAACGATATTGTTACTGGGGTGCTAATTCATAGCACAAAATACAAGTTATAGAAAACGACCTCTAAATGAGACATTTTGAAAGTTACCATTCGAATTATTTAAATCAGAGTTATTACAAGAGGTCCCAAAGTATATGATTACATAAATGTATTTAAAATGTAAAAATTGGTAAAGGATAAAAGCATAAGTCTCCAAAGTATGCAAACGACTCTATTATCCATGCATCCGCTATCGCCTTACTAACCTGAGATAAGCATGCTAAAAAGTGTCAGCACAAAGGTTGGTGAGTTCATAGAGTTTAGTTAAATTGTAAAGCCATCAATTAATGTTCCCACAGCAAAGGTATTGTAAATCCATCCAGTTCCAAGTTTCGCCCATACAAAACTTGCAACCTATGTGTTCACAACCCACTGCTAAAATATAGTATGAGTAGGACATGTGTGTATACGATATATGTGAGTTCTTAATGTAATGAATAACAGCCAACTGAACCTCATTACAAGTTTACGTAAGTTTACACAAGAATACTGGATTATATTCACCCAAGGCCATGAACCTGGGACCAAGGGTGGGGGCGTCAGCCCGATAGTACTATCAGTACCTCTCCAATGGCTCCATCCAGGAGTTAAACAGTTGCTAAAGAATAAAGCGTATAAGAATAAGTTTAACACATTAAGGCACATATCGCAACTACACTTGTCCAAAAGTATAAAAAGTATAGCGTAGCATAAGAGTATAAATGTTTTGAGCATTTGTGGAAGCTAAAACAAGTATTTGAGCATGTATCTCCCCCAATGAGTTTATAAAGTAATTAAATGAGTAAAAGTGGGGCTATGAGTCAACTCGGTGATACAGTAGTCAGAATAAGTCAAGTAGTGTAAAAAAAAGGCTCCGACACGCGACCTGGGTTGGTATATCAAGTTTTAGAATGTTTGTTTGATGTTCAAAACATTATTATTGTGAAATGTTTATAGTAGTTATACAACATGTGTTTTGTTGATAATTATGTAAGGTTAATCTTTGAGTGAATTTTAGTATAATGCGTATGGTTTAACGGGATAAGTACAGGTAATAACATTTATAATCTTGAAGTCTCTTCAAAAGTTAGTGGATGATAAATTCTATCATGTTTCATTTTTAAGGTTTGATGAATCGTTAACGAAATAAAAATACTTCGTTTGTTAATGTTATCTAAAATCGAGTCGATACGTAATATAGAAAATGTTACACTTTAACCCTATAGTTTCAAGTATTGACAGTTTATACCCTTGAACTTTTGTAAAAAGACAATTTATACCCTTTGACTTTTATAAAATGTCAGTTTCTACCCTGCAGTTTCAAAAGTAACACTTTATACCCCTTCGGGTTAAGTCGTGTGCAAACTATGTCCTTATGTAATCTTATTTACACTTTACCCCCTTAAATCTTTAATTAGTTTTTAAATTAATATAAGTTTAGAGTTTTGGCAAAACAGGCCCTCAAAGCTTTTTATTGATTTAATATAAATCATAGAGTTTTGAAACTTTTTACCCTCAAAGCATTTTACGATTGGCAAACATAGTCCTTGTTTTATTTAAATTGCGTTTTAAATTTAGAAAAAGGGTATGGCACGTTATGACTTATCAAAATAAGTAAAGTTAAGTTTATAAATAAGCTGAAGTTAGCTTATTAGCTTATAAAATGGCTTATGGGCCTAATAGGTCCAATAAGGGTGTGTTTCGTTTTGCGGTGCGACGCAATAGAAAAAGAGGGAAATTAAACCAAGGCATCAGGGGTTTTGGACTTACGTTTTCATTATTTTATAAACATGGATAAGTGCTTAATAAGATGGCTTATTCATTTTATTTATAGGTGTTACCATATGGTCTAAACAATTCGATGAAAAGAGGTGTTTTGGTTGATTTTCGACAAAGAAAGAAAAAGAAAATGAAATAAAAAAATTTCATTAAAACTCATGGGCTTATTCTTGTGATTTGATAACATTTATAGGAGCTTATCTAATTGACTAAAGGGTAGCTTGTAACTTATGGTTTCAAAAACAGCAAGAAGAAAATAAATAAGGTGTTTGTTTGGCTCACGGTAAAAAAAAAGAAAGAAAGAAAAATGGTTTTTGATTTTGGTTTTCCAATTTGTACTTGATTGTTATCATGTTTAATTTTTAAATAAAGTTATTGAAAGGATTAATAAGGCTTTGGGACTTACAATTCATTTAGTATTCGATTAGGGACAAAATTGACTAAAGAGACTTCAAACTTGGAGCAAAGCCTTCCAAGACTTCTAGGATCTTGTACAAACTTCCCTCCTCCTTTCTTGGACTTGGATTACAGTAAGTGAAAATGTGTGTGAGTAAGTTTTAAGCTTGGAATGAAGGATGAAGTGAAAGGGTAGGATATAGATCGATTTATATAGGTAAATTTCTAAGGCTTGCATTAATTGTATTTCGCCACTTGTAATGTTATGTATAGAAGATAAGGGACAAGATGATGTGCTTGCAAGGTTTTCATGAACTTGTTAGCTAGATCGAATGTATTACATGATGTATGCTAGTTTAATTTATAGCTTTTTGATTCTAATGGTTTTAAAAGAAACACATAGAGAGCTTGAAATATTTGACGATGATGTTGAAGGTAAAAAAGGGACATGATGATGTGGTTAAATTTCTGCCTTGCTAGAGTTTAGTTGGCTTAAGGATTAGTTAGAAACTAGTTAGGGTTTATTTGGTTTAGTTTTGGTTCGATTTGGACTAGGAAGGACAGGGGGTCACGAATTGGCTTAAGGTACTTGTACCTTGGGCTAGTTGATGTTATACATAAGTGTAAGATGATAGGAAACTTGGTTTGAGTCCTTAGTTAAGTTTCTTAGTCTTTAGTTAAATTTAGGTTAGGTTTAGAATTATAAAAGTATAGTTTTTCATTCCATGCATTAAACACTTGTACCACAAGCTTTAGAGAGTTGTACTTTAGACTTATACATTATAAGAAAATCAAATTTAAAGCTTGTGCATTAAGGTCTTGTATTATGTGCTTTAAAGTAGGTAAACTAACGTTTATAATAAGATTTACATTAATATTAAGTTTCTATGCATTAAGGACTTGTACATGTGCATGAAAGACTTGTACATTGGTGTTTTATAAAAATCATGTATATATTAATTAGGGTTTATGATTTTTAGTTACGTAAAATCATAGTTATAATAAATTAGGGTTTAGTGAAAACTCTAATAGATAGTATACATTTAATTTGAACGTTTAATAATCGTACGTTAACGAATTAACGTAAAGTGGTAAATAAAAGTTGAAAACTTTTATATTTGACATATAAAGATTGTTTATTTGAAATGAACTTAAGACATATTGGTGTCGGTCCGCGTGTGAGCACATTTATTGAGAATATGAATTACGTCACATTAATTGGTTGTTGTGATCTTATAAACTGATTACGTTTAATCTTTAAAAAAAATTAGACATAGAAAGTGGATAAGTATTCTTTATTTAAAAATATTATATTAACTTAGTACAAGGTGAAATTTACCAGTGGTTACAGTATCCCCCCTTTGAATGGAATCTCGTCACGAGATTCTGTTCGTGTTAGATGTTGAAACGATGTTGACGAATAGTCGATGTGCATAGTTAAAGTAATTATGCCAAATCTTATGTATTTAGGTTTCTTATCTAATAGAGGCATGAATCCTGTACGAAAAAGCTAAGTTTTACCGTAATTGAATAATATGGTAGAACACTAATTATCTAGGGAAAGCGTATCCATTATGCGTGAGCTACATCCGAATGACCCAAGTAGAATGCTCGACCACGAGGTGGACTGTTATGGATTCTAGGGTTTGGGTTATTTCCTTCAAATGCTAAAGCTAGATTACCATGTATTTGTCCATGTGACCTATTCAACCTAGGACACACATTCCGAAGATGATCCGGGCTGTTACATTCATAGCATGTCTTTTGGTTATTGTTCATGTTGCCTGTATTCACTGGTGCTTTACACCGATTTACAAAATGACCCAACTGATTGTAATTTGTGCACACACGGCAGGGCAGAGACCCCTGATGATGATAAGCACATTTAGCACACTTGGGATATGGACCCACATAACCTCTTTGACCAGAACTTGTGGTCGCAAAGGTACTTGCCTTCTTGCTGTCAACCATTGTGTCCGTTTGCTTGTTCGACTCATTCGCTCCCTTCCTTTTATCACTGTTCTTCAAAATTCCATTCCTAACCATCTCATCTGTTAGAGTCCCTGCTTTCAATATTGCACTCTGAATTGTAGAAGGCTCAGTTGCTTTTACAGTTCCACGAATCTCAGGGACAAGACCATAGATGTACCTCTCGATCCTCTTTGAAATCAGTCTGTGTAGGCTGCATGACCAGCCCCTACCATAGTGTGATGCCAAAGTTCACCTTCCAGCTTTTGTATCTCATTGTCTGGACAGTATTTCTTTTTCAGTAGTGCCTTAAAGTCGTCCCATGTCATACCTACAGTTGCTTCCCTACCCCTAGCTTGAATCTTCATGTTCCACCATGTCAATGCCTTTCCTGACAGTAAGCATGCATCATACTTTACCTTCTGATGTCTTGCACAGCTACTAATGTCGATCATCGACTCCATCTTTTCAACCCATCGAGTATACTCCAACGCACCTCCCTTACCATCAAACTCTATTGGCTTGCATGCCGTAAATTCCTTATATGTGCATCCAGTTCTATAGTTGTTGTTGTTATTACTATTCCCACCTACATCATTAGTGTCATCATTTCTACTTCCGTGGTTTCCCAAGTTATTGATATGATTGCCAACTTGAGTGAAAATGGTGGGAAGCAAGTTTTGAAGCTGTTGAGTGATGATGGCGGCAAAATCAGGATTTCCACTATCGTTGTTATCATTGTTACCAATGCTGCGACCACCTCCTCCACCTCTACGTTCACTAGTCCTTCCACCCCTTAGTGCCGCCCCTCCTCGGCTAGTGCTGAGAGTTGTCCTCCTTGATGCCATGTTTTCTACCAGGAAGGACATTTAGTGAACGTCAGAGATGAGGGAAAACCGTTGACTATCCAATCTATACTTAACGTTCTCACATAATACCACGTCACAAGTTGTTTCCTAAAGGGTGCTAATGCCGATCAACGTAAGCATGGTCACATATGTCTACGTGGGTCTTGATGTATTTATAATTATGTTGGCCACCATAATTATAATTGCCTCCTTTCACACGTCTATATATCACCAAGCACACATATCTCGGCGATTGATGTTACTTAATAGATAGACATTCCATCATCCAATTCTAAATGGTGGAGGAGAAGTGTGGGTATCAAGGGAATGTCTCACTTGGTACATAGGGATCTCTCCTAGATGCTTAAGTCACAGAGAGTTTAGTTTCTAATAATTTCTCAAAAGTATCCTCAAGAGAATTCCCATCCTCGAGCAAATCATCAAATTTCTACAGCTAAATAATAACCTTTATTTAACACAATCTCATGTCTCATCAAACAAGAACTGTCACAAGATCAAGTTAAATAACCAGATATTACTGAGCTCCACATTTTTGATGACTCGACTAAATTCTGAGATTTCCCTATCAGTACAAAAACCATAACATCGAACAGCGTGGATATAAGCGAGAAAGTTTTAAGTATGCAAGGCGATAGGGAGGAGAGTCTCAACGTATATAGTAGTTATAGTCTAGGTACTAAATGCAACCTAGTTCTCTATAACCAAGGCTCTGATATCAATCTGTAACACCCCCAAAATATCACAGCGGAACGATAGTGTCATTGGGGTGCTACTTCGTAGCACAAAGTACAAGTTATAGAAAACAACCTCTAAATGAGATGTTTTGAAAGTTGCCATTCGAATTATTTAAAATCAGAGCTATTACAAGAGGTCCCAAAGTATATGATTACATAAATATTTTCAAATTGTATCGAATGGTAAAGGATAAAAGCATAAGTCTCCAAAGCATGCAAATGACTTTATGATCCATGCATCCGCTATCGCCTTACTAACATGAGATAAACATGCTAAAAAGTGTCAACACAGAGGTTGGTGAGTTCATAGAGTTTAGTTAAATTGTAAAGCCTTCAAATAATGTTCCCACAACAAAGGTATTGTAAATCCATTCAGTTTCAAGTTTTGCCCATACAAAACTTGTAACCTATGTGTTCACAACCCACTACTAAAATATAGTATGAGTAAGACATATGTGTATACGATATATGTGAGTACTTAATGTAATTAATAACTGCCAACTGAACCTCATGAAAAATTTATGTAAGTTTACACAAGAATACTAGATTATATTCACCCAAGGCCATGAATCTGGGACCAAGGGTGGGGGCATCAGCCCGATAGTACTATCAATACCTCTCCAACGGCTCCATCCAGGAGTTAAACAGTTGCTAAAGAATAAAGCATATAAGAATAAGTTTAACACATTATGGAACATATCGCAACTACACTTCTTGTCCAAAAGTATAAAAAGTATAGCGTAGCATAAGAGTATAAATGTTTCGAGCATTTGTGGAAGTCCAAGCAAGTATTTGAGCATATATCTCCCCCAATGAGTTTATAAAGTAATTAAACGAGTAAAAGTGGGGCTATGACTCACCTTAGTGATACAATAGTCTGAATAAGTCAAGTAGTGTAAATAAACGGCTCCGACACGCGACCTGGGTTGGTATATCATGTTTTAGAATGCTTGTTTGATGTTCAAAACTTTATTATTGTGAAATGTTTATAGTAGTTATACAACATGTGTTTTGTTGATAATTATGTGTGGTGAATCTTTGAGTGAATTTTAGTATAACGCGTATGGTTGAACGGGAAAAGTATAGATGATAACATTTATAATCTTGAAGTCTCTTCAAAAGTTAGTGGATGATAAATTCTATCATGGTTCATTTTTAAGGTTTGATCGATCGTTAACGAAATAAAAATAATTTGTTTGTTAATGATATCAAAAATCGAGTCGATACATATTATAAATATATTCCTGAAATAAATTATAAAATGCTACACTTTATACCCTATAGTTTCAACTATTGACAGTTTATACCCCTAAACTTTTATAAAAAGATAATTTTTACCCTTTGACATTTATAAATGACAGTTTCTACCCTTTAACTTTAGTAAATTGATAATGTTCCCCTACAGTTTCAAAAGTAACACTTTATAACCCTTCGGGTTAAGTCGTGTGCAAACTATGTCCTTATGAAATCTTATTTACACTTTACACCCTTAAATCTTTAAATAGTTTTAAATTAATATATGTTTAGAATTTTGGCAAAACAGGCCCTCAAAGCTTTTTATTGATTTAATATAAATCCTAGAGTTTTGACATTTTTTACCCTCAAAGCATTTTACGATTGGCAAACATAGTCCTTGTTTTATTTAAATTTCATTTTAAATTTTGAAATGGGTATGGCACGTTATGGCTTATCAAAATAAGTAAAGTTATGTTTATAAATAAGCTAAAGTTACCTTATTAGCTTATAAAATGGCTTATGGGCCTAATAGGCCCAATAAGGGTGCGTTTAGTTTTGTGGTGCGACGCAAGGGAAAAAGAGGGAAATTAAACCAAGGCATCAGGGGTTTTTGATTTACGTTTTCATTGTTTTATAAACTTGGATAGGTGCTTAATAAGATGGCTTATTCATTTTATTTATAGGTGTTACCATATGGTCTAAACAATTCGATAAAAAGGGGTGTTTGGGTTGGTTTGCGACAAAGAAAGAAAAAGAAAAAGAAATAGAAATTTGCCATTAAAACTCATGGGCTTATTCTAGTGACTTGATAACGTGTATAGGAGCTTATCTAATGGACTAAAGGGTAGCTTATAACTTATGGTTTCAAAAATAAGAAAAAGAAAATAAATAGGGTGTTTGTTTGGCTCACGGTAAAAAAAAAAAGAAAGGAAGAAAAATGGTTTTTGATCTTGGTTTTCCAATTTGTACTTGATTGTTATCATGTATAAGTGTTAAATAAAGTTATGGAAATGATTAACAAGGCTTGGGGACTTACAATTCGTTTAGTATTCTATTAGGGACAAAAAATGATTAAAGAAACTTCAAACTTGGAGCAAAGCCTTCCAAGACTTCTAGGATCTTGTACAAACTTCCCTCCTCCTTACTTGGACTTGGATTACAGTAAGTGAAAGTGTGTGTGAGTAAGTTTTGAGCTTGGAATGAAGGATCAAGTGAAAGGGTAGGATTTTGATCGATTTATATAGGTAAATTTCTAAGGCTTGCATTAATTGTATTTCACCACTTGTAATGTTATGTATAAAAGATAAGGGACAAGATGATATGCTTGCAAGGTTTCCATGAACTTGTTAGCTGGATCGAATGGATTACTTGATGTATACTTGTTTAATTTATAGCCTTTTGATTCGAATGATTTTAAAAGAAACACATAGAGAGCTTGAAATATTTGACCATGGTTTTGAAGGTAAAAAATGGGACATGATGATGTGGTTAAATTTGTGCGTTGCTAGGGTTTAGTTGGCTTAAGGATTAGTTAGAAACTAGTTAGGGTTTATTTGGTTTAGTTTTGGTTCGACTTGGACTAGGAAGGACAAGAGGTCACGAATTGGCTTAAGGTACTTGTGCCTTGGGCTAGTTGATATTGTACATAAGTGTAAGATGATAGGTAACTTGGTTTGACCCCTTAGTTAAGTTTCTTAGTCTTTAGTTAAATTTAGGTTAGGTTTAGAATTATAAAAGTATAGTTTTTAATTCCATGCATTAAACACTTGTACCACAAGCTTTAGAGAGTTGTACTTTAGACTTATACATTATAAGAATATCAAATTTAAAGCTTGTGCATTAAGGTCTTGTATTATGTTCTTTAAAGTTGGTAAACCTAAGGTTTATAATAAGATTTACATTAATATTAAGTTTCTATGCGTTAAGGACTTGTACATGTGCATGAAAGACTTGTACCTTAGTGTTTTATAAAAATCATATACATATTAATTAGTGTTTGTGATTTTTATTTACGTAAAATCATAGAGTTGTAAATTAGGGCTTGTAACGGGAAATAAGGTAAAGTTAGGGTTCCGTGCTTTAAAGACTTATACATTAGCTTTGGTGTGTTGTACATTAGGGTTTATGATTTAGTTACGTAAAATCATAGTTATAATAAATTAGGTTTTAGTGAAAACTCTAATAGTTAGTATACATTTAATTTGAATGTTTAATAATCGTACGTTAACAAATTAACGTAAAGTGGTAATTAAAAGTTGAAAACTTTTATATTTGACACATAAAGATTGTTTATTTGAAATGAACTTAAGAAATGTTGGTGTCGGTCCGCGTGTGAGCACGTTTATTGAGAATATGAGTTAAGTCACATTAGTTGTTTGTTGTGATCATAAAAACTGATTACTTTTAATCTTTAAAAAAAATTAGACGTAGAAAGTGGATAAGTATTCTTTATTTAAAAATATTATATTAACTTAGTACAAGGTGAAATTTACCATTGGTTACGTATATATATAAAACATAATTAAAAACAAAAAGCAATTTCAAATTGAATAAAACTCGAATGTATATAACTGAACCAAAAATAGAATTGTAATGTCGTACATAATCAAATTATCAACTACCATAATTTAAAGACGTCCTAGCTTTCCTTTGCATGGTTTCACGAGAGACATAATTTTTGCGCTTCGAGTGTAATTTTGGTCCAGAATTGTTGTCACTAATCTTTTGTATCGTAGTTGGTGGTGTAACGTGTAGTAAACAAAAGACGCTTGTATCAAACATTGAATCAAATATGAAGAATTATATATATGTAGGTTGAAAAAACACATGCATGTACCTCCTCATCAAGAACAACTTGATCCTTTGGCAATGCAAAGAAACCACCTATGACATCCTTAACTCTTTTTAACCCATTATTTCCTATGTCTGGTATGCATGCTGCATCCACTAACGATGAGTCTATTGACACTTTGTAGCAATCATTTGGGAGTGCTTGGTTATGCGGCATTTGTTTTCCATGAGACTTATATACGGTACCCAAAGCAACAATATTTGATTTCTTTAAGTGCCACAGTTTGCACTTAAATGTCTAAATTTTTTTTTTGCATGTATATATCTGAAATTATTTAAAAAAAGAATAACAAGAAACATGTTGAAATACATACTGTTGGTAGTCCTTGTGTTGGAGACACATTTCCTTGCGATTGGGAATCTGTAGACCGGTTTCGTCGTGACTTAGGCTTTTTCTTAGCTTCGACTGTTTTAACAGGTTCCTATATGTATATATAAAACACGGTACATTAGTCATGTAAGTAAAATTCAAAAATCAAAGGGGGATGTTTTATTACTTACCATTGTTTCCATTACCTTTTCCGAAGTTACAAGCCCATTAGACTTCTTCTGAATTCTCGCATCTTTATCACGTACACCAACACTTGGCTGAGTTCTGTCCACCTCATAAGTGCTGCTATCTATATTATTAATGGCCATTAGAGTCAACTACAATATAAACTAAGAAATACATTGATTCATCAGTTTATGTTCAGTGCCTACTATCATTAGCATAAGTGGTGTTAGCATTAGAAAATGAAATTGTTAACAACATAAAAAATGGCTTACATCTGAGGCTACTGGCAATTGAGATGACAATTTAAACTACACCCCTTGTGTAGTCAACTGATCCATCAGTTGACTATGCATTCCCTTTGTTTTTGTCATCTCATTGGATAATTTCTTGACCAATACATCTTTTTCTGTCATCTCGGTGGACAATTTCTTGACCAATACATCTTTTTGTTGACGCTCGCGTCTCTCATTATCAAGTTGAGTTTGAAGTAACTCAATTCTTTCATCAGTTGCTTGTCTGCTTCGAGGAATATCAAAATACCTCTTGTATGTAACTCCACTTCCCACTCCTCTTGCAAGGTTCCTTCCTTTTCCTTACTAAACACAGCTGTCATGGCATCAGTGCCATCATCAAGATTCAAGGTTCCTTCCTTGATCTTGTCATCAGCTTCTTTCTGCAAAAAAAATATGGGAAATGTTGGGATTAAAAGTCTTCTTGATGCTGTTAGAGTAACTGCTGCTCATATTTGTGTTAATGCTGCTCAGCTAGAGTTAGTGCTTCTCATGAACTTCAATGAAAAATATGCCAAGTATTTACTACTGCTAGTACACAGTTAATGCTGCTGGTATAGAAGCATAATAATAGAATTTGCAGTCAAACTTACAAGTTTATCTCCCACTGATCTAATCTCATCATCTGGATATTCTCCGTCTTTGTTTACCCTTCCTTTCAACCACATTATACCACGCGGGGGTTCTTCATCTGCTTCAATTTCTTTATTTTCTATCTAATAAACATCAAATGCATACACATGTAAAGTTAAACCAAGATAAACGAAAATATGAGGATGCATACACATGTAAAGTTAAACCAAGATGATCGAAAATATGAGGGTATTAAACGCAAATGTGCAAATTGTGCAATGTAAACGGATTCATTTCTCAAACTCATCTCTCAATTTGTAAAACAAACATTATGTAATCTTACCATTTTCTCTTTCACATAAACATATCCACCTCGTCCCATTTTATGTTGATAAATATTTTTGGAACACGGCATTTTAGCTTTATCTGATTTCTCCTAAAAATACAAAATCATAAGGCGTTTAGATGCGGTAATGTTGCAAACTCAAAATTATGAAATGAAATATTGTTGGGTTTTAAAGGCTTCTTGAGTTACTGCTGCTTACATGATTAAGACTGCTCATGGTTTACACAGGAAATGCTCTAAGTTATTATTGCTGCTAGTTATGATGATTAAAGCGGCTTATGGAAGTTAAGACTGCTAGAGTACATTAAGACTCCTGACAGACTTCAAGAAAAAATACTCCAAGTATTTAATGCTGCTAGAAAGAAACTTGGTGTTGCTAGCTCTAAGTTACTACTACTGAAGACTTAATGCTGCCAGAGTAAAGTATTAGTACTGCTGAGTGTTTGTTAGTAGTGCTGGAGTATTAGAGTCGGTTTATGTTTATAGAATATCTTATAAAGAAAGTTTAGTAATAGATAAATATAGAAAAGATATTTATCTTGAGTAGAAAGTTATTGTAAGCCGACTAGGACTCCTTAGTCTATAAAAGGAGGTCCTAGGGCATTGTGTTAATATACGTTTTTCATAGAACTTCAAGGTTGTAAACCCTAATACTGTTGAGTATTCGTATTATATCAATAATATTGAAGTGTTTTGTTTGATACAATTGTGTTCCGTGTTTATTCATATATTGCTATAAAAGTTCTTCTGAAGATCAAATACATGATTCCGCATTGTGTTTGATAAACTTCAAAGACAGTTTCTATACTTAGTTGTTTTAGATTTATCTAAGATAACTAAACCTTAAAAGCTAAGGAATTCGATCCAGTGTATTGCTGGAATCAACAAGTGGTATCAGAGCTTGTGATCTAGAAGTTGTGATAAAGAAGAACCTGTTTATGCTAAAAGTTGTTTAGGTCTTACAGAAGATATGGATTCAGAATCTACACATATGATCACTGCATCAAAGGTTCCAATGCGCAAGTCTGGTGAGCATGAACTATGGGGAATGAGAATAGAACAATATATTCAGATGATTGACTACTCTATGTGGGAAGTCATTGAGAATGGTGATACCTTACCAACTGTGGAAACATCTGCTACTGGTGTCAAGACTTTTGTGCCCATTAAGTCTGCTGAAGATAAGGCACAAAGAATATTGGAAGTTAAAGCTAGAAGCACTCTCATGATGTGCATTACTAATGAACATCAATTGACTTTTAATCCTATCAAGGATGCAAAGTCTCTGTTGGTTGGTTTTGAGAAAAGATTTAGAGGGAATGCTGCTACTAAGAAGACAAGGAAGAATCTTTTGAAGCAACAATATGAGAACTTTGGTGCTCCTAGTTCTGAGAATTTTGATCAGACCTTTGACAGACTTTAGAAACTTTTCAGTCAATTAGCACTTGTGGAAGTAATAATTCCCCAAGAAGATATAAATCATAAGTTTCTAAGAAGTTTGTCACCAGAATGGCATACACATATTGTGGTATGGAGAAACAAGGATGATCTAGATACAATGAGCATATATGATCTGTAAAACAATCTAAAAGTGTATGAACCTGAAGTCAAAGGGTCATCTAGCTCATCTTCAAGAACACAAAACTTGGCTTTTTTGTCCTCCTCAAATAACATTTCTAGCAGTACTAATGAAGCAGTTAATACTTCTTATGGAGTTAGTACTGCTGGCACACAAGTTAATACAGCTGGGTCTACAATCCTTGATAACTTGAGTGATGGCTGGTCAATCTACTAGTTCTCAGGTTATGCATGAAGACTTGGAACAGATTAATCCAGATGATCTTGAAGAGATGGACTTGAAGTGGCAGATGCCAATGTTGACAATGAGGGCAAGGAGATTTTTGAAGAAGACAGGAAGAAACCTCAAGGTCAATGGGCAGGATAACATGGGTTTTGATAAGTCCAAGGTTGAATGCTACAACAATCATAGGAAGGGACACTTTGCAATGGAATGCGGGGCACCAATGAGCCAAGACTACAAGAATGGAGAGAGCTCAAGGAAAGCTGTGTCTGAGGAACCTAAGAATTCTACAGCTTTGGTGTCTTAAGATGGTTTGGGTGGATATGATTTGAGTGATCAAGCAGCAGAAGGACCAAACTTTGCACTCATGGCCTATTCTTCTTCTTCATCAAGTTTTGACTCTGAGGTATCTAATGATTCTGGTTGTTCTTATAAATATTAATTAGATGTTATTGAAGAACTTAAGTCTAGGAATGAAAACTTAGGAGAAGAAATTAAGAAGTTAAAGTTAGATAACTTAGGTTATCAAGTTGGTTTAAAATCTGTTGAGCAAAGACTTGAATTTTTAAAACAGAATGAGTCTGAGTATGTAGAGAAGATTAACGTTCTAGAAAGTAAGCTTTATGTTAAAGAAAATGTCATTAATGAACTTACTAAAAGGATAGAACAGGCTCAAAAAGAAAAAGATACGACTTATCAGGAAAAAGAAGAACATCAAGTTAAGGTAAATAAGCTTGAGTTTGCATCTGATCTAGTGAATAAGACTATTGAGTGTCAACTAATGAGGAAAGGTAGTGGCATACGCTATAATAATCTTCCTTTTCCTATTAAAAGTGCATATGCCCCTCCATTGAAAGAATTGTCTTGTTTAGTTGATGTTAATGATAATCATGTAGGTGAGAATAGTAAGTCTAATTGTTGGGAATTAAATATTCAAGATGTCAAATATCGGGTTCTAATCCCATAAATACTCTAAGTGTAATTCTGCTGCTAGTGCAAAATGGTTTCTGCTGATAATGTTGATTCTGCTGATAGAACATTTCACTCTGCTGATAGTGATAAATGACTCTGTTGATAGGCTTAACATTCTGCTGATGGATTCTGCTGATAGCGATAGATTGTTTCTACTGATAGTGAACACTTTGCTGATGGTTGGATAAGATCGAAAAGATATTTATTGTATTTTGGTCAACAATATACGGTAGATAATATCTTACTCCATGTGCTTAGTTAACAAGTTGTATACATAGATACATGTTGTATCTGATGTACTGACACTTAATAGGATAACTTAACAAAGTAAGTCGGTCAAGACTTTAAGCAATATGTAAAGATCTTTTGACTATAAAAGAGATCTTAGTGGTGATATTAGTGTAGTACGTGAACATAGAAAGAGTTAGTACATGCATACGTTAGAACATTCACAACTGTTAGAACAAACACAAATATATCACAAGTGATAAAGACTTAAGATTCAAGGTTGTAACCCTAGTGATATTTCAAGATCACTCGTATTATTATCTTTAATAATATTGAATCGTTTGGTGATAATCTTTATGTGTTCATTGCTAACTAACAAACATAACAATTCCATTTCCATAACATACACAACCTTCTAAGTTTGGTTGAGTGAATTCCGCGCACTTAATCATTTTAACACAACATATCATACAAACAAAGTTACAAGGTTTAACCACCTTAATCGTGTGTCCAGGTTCCTAGCAAGTGGTATCAGAGCTAGAGGCTGATATTGTTGTTTTTAGAAGAAACAAGAAATGGAATTACAAGATGTTCAAACAAATGTTGCTGCAAAGTTGCCCATGATCAAACCCAATGAGTTTGAGTTATGGAGGATGAGAGTTGAGCAATATTTTATGGTTCAAGATTATGCTATTTGGGACATAATAAAGTATGGTGATTCCTTCACTTTAGGCTATTCAGATGTTCTTGTTGAAGGGAAGACAGTTAGAAAAAGAAATACTGGACCAGTTTCAAATGATGAAAATATACAGAAGAGAAATGATCAGAAAGCAAGAAACCTGTTGCTTATGACCATTCCTGGTGAGCAAATATTATCTTTTAACAAATATCTTGATGCAAAAACTCTTTTTGAAGAGATTTGTGCATAGTTTGGTGGTAATGAAACTACCAAAAAGACACAGAAGACTTTGCTAAAGCACCAATTTGAAAACTTTACTGCTTTTAGTAATGAGTCTCTTGATAAACTATTTTCAAGACTACACAAGCTTGTCAGTCAGTTTGCTGTGTTGGGTGTTGAGACTGAGAAGGAAGATCTCAACATGAAGTTCTTGAAAAGTCTACCTAGTGAATTCCATACTCATGTTATTGTCTGGATGAACAAGCCAGAAATTGAAACAATGAAGCTCAATGATTTGTTCAACAACTTCAAAATTGTTGAACAAAGTCTGAAGAGAGGTGGAAACTATGGTACTAGTTCTGGAAATGCTGCACTTTTATCAGTTCCTAGTGTTAGTCATACAGAGGAGGTAGATGAAGTTGAAAGTGTTTCTAATGTTACTTATGGTGGTCCTTCTGCTAGTTTACAAAAGGATATTGCTGGACTTGGAGATCCAACATTTTATGCCTTTATAACCAGTCAAGCTAGTGGTTCTCCTTTAAATCATGAAGACCTTGAGCAGGTAGATGTTGATGATTTGGAAGAGATGGACATTAAGTGGCAAGTTGCTTTACTTTGTATGAGGGCTAAGAAGTTTTGGCAGAAAACTAGAAAGCAAATTACCATCAATGGTAATGATACTGCTGGGTTCGATAAGAAGAAAGTAGAATGTTTTAACTGTCATAGGTTGGGACATTTTGCAAAAGAATGTAGAAGCCCAAGGAAGAAGGATAATAGGAACACTTGGTATAAACAAGAAAGGAATAAGGAAGTACTGGTGGAAGAGCCAAAGGCTATGCTGGCTATTGATGGTATTGGATATGATTGGAGCTCTATGGCTACTGAAGAGGATGCACCACCAAATGCTGCTCTTGTTGTCAATGAGATTGCTCTAATGGCTTCTTCTGATTCAGAGGTAGATACCATTCCTACTTGTACTAATTCATGTCCTAATCTTAAAAATTATGAAGACATTAAAAAGAGATTTGATGCTTTTAGAGAAGAGTTAATTGATGCCATTCATAATTTAGCTAATCATAAGAGGTGTGTAGGAGTTCTAGAAAAATAGATTCAACATTATAAAAGGAATGAATCTACGTTTACTGATGACTTAAATGCTTTAAAAAGAGGAATAGCATTTAGAGATGAATTACTTAATGATCAAAGTAGACAGTTATCTGAAGTCAAAACTGAAAAAGAAAATGTTAAGGTAACTATAGATACTCTAGCACATTCCTCAGAAGGAATGAATAAGATTTGGGAAGCTCAGGTAATTGATAAAGCTAATTCAGGTGTAGGTTACAAAACTGTCCCTCCACCATATAGAGGTGTTCCTTCACCTCCAGGTGTTGATCTAGCACATACAGGTTTAGTTGAGTTTCAAGAACCAATCATGGAATATGGTTCTAAGACTAGTAAGAGTCTTAAGGTAGCAAAGATAAGTAAAAGTTTAGATAAAACTTTACTTAATCAGGACAAGGTGTCCTTTGCTAAGAAAGGAGATGCTATAGTTGTTGAAGACTGTACAACTGATAGTGATGATGAAGAAGAGCAGGTTATGTCTAAACCTGAAGTGGTTAAGAAAGTAGGAACAAGTGTTCCTAAGGTAGTCAAACACAATACTGATAGGCCTAAATCAAACATTAAGCATGTTAGGCAACCAGTTAGATATTGTGAGCAATATAGAACCACCAACAAGCCCATAGGTAACCAAAGGAATTGGAACAACCTCAAGTCTAACCAATTAGGTGATGACTTTGCTTTTTATAATAAAGCTTGTTACACATGTGGTAGTTTTGACCATCTTGCAGCTTTCTGCAACCAATGGGTATCTGGGTATGAAAACCATAGAGTGAACCACAAAAGGCAAACACCTAAATCTCACTTTCACTCTAGTTCTAAGAAATCAAACCCCAGAGTAGTCAAAAACAAGTCTATCTCAAAATCTGATCCTGCTGATAGACCAAATGATCCTGCTGCTAGAAAATTTGTTCCTGCTGCTCGACCATTTATGACTATTAACCCAAAATCAACAGCTAAGGGTGCAAAAACATTTTTCAAACATGCACCAACAACTGTTCTAAGGCCCATAAACAAATTTGGAAACCAAAGGGTAGAATTGAAAAGTTAGCAGTTCCTGCTGCTAAGCAATCAGTTCCTGCTGCTAAGGGAAAAAGGGCAAATGCTGTTAAGGCCTCAGCATGTTGGATTCTTAAATCCAATGTTGCATCAACTGTCCTCAAAAGATTCAATTACATTGATGCAAGAGGCAGATCCAAGTCAGTAATGGCTTGGATCCCCAAAAGAAACTAACACTCTTATTTGTGTGCAGGAACATTCAAATGATCAGGAAGAGGATCAAGGATACTCAGATAGTGGATGTTCAAGGCACATGACAGGCAACATGTCTTATCTCTCAGATTTTGAAGCTTTCAATTGAGGATATGTTACCTTTGGAGGGGGTGTTCATGGCAAAATTTCTAGTAAAGGTACAATCAAAACTGAAAATTTAGATTTTGAAGATGTGTACTATGTAAAAGAGCTAAATTATAATCTTTTTAGTGTCTCACAAATGTGTGACAAAAAGAATAATGTTCTTTTCTATGAGACTGAATGTCTTGTACTTTCTCCTGATTTTAAGATGCCTGATGAAAGTCAAGTACTTCTTAGAATTCCTAGAAAGGGCAATATGTACAGTGTAGACATGAAGAATATTATTCCTAAAAAGAATTTAACTTGTCTTGTTGCAAAGGCCACATTGGATGAATCAATGTTATGGCATAGAAGGCTTGGTCATATTAACTTCAAAACCATAAATAAAATTGTTAAGAATGGTTTGGTAAGAGGTTTACCTCACAAAAGATTTGAAAATGATCAAACATGCATTGCTTGTCTAAAAGGCAAACAACACAAAGCCACTTGTAAGCCCAAGATTTTTAACTCTATCAATCAGTCTTTGTTTATGCTACATATGGAATTATTTGGACCTGTTTCAGTGATGAGCATAATGCATAAGAGATATTGTCTAGTTATTACTGATGACTATAGTAGATTTACATGGGTTTTCTTTTTAGCCACTAAGGATGAGACATCAAGCATCCTTAAGGACTTCATTATTCAGATAGAAAATCAAGTAAGCAAGAAAGTGAAAGTCATTAGATGTGATAATGGGACAGAGTTTAAGAATAGAGTTATGGATGATTTCTGCAAAGAAAAAGGTATTAAGAGAGAATTTAGTGTTGCTAGAACACCACAACAGAATGGTGTAGCTGAAAGAAAGAATAGAACACTAATTGAAGCTGCTAGAACAATGTTAGCTGATTCTAAGCTACCAATAAATTTTTGGGCAGAGGCAGTCAACACTGCTTGCTATGTTCAAAATAGAGTTTTAGTTGTGCAGCCTCACAATAAGACATCATATGAACTTTTTAATGGTAGAACTCCTGCAATAGGATTTGATAGATCTTTTAGATGTCATGTGACAATACTCAATACCTTAGACCATTTAGGAAAATTCGATGGTAAGGCAGATGAAGGTTTCTTTGTTGGTTATTATCTTAATAGCAAAGCTTTTAGAGTTTACAACACAAGAAAATAAATAGTAGAAGAAAATCTACATGTGGAGTTTTTAGAAAACAAATCCAATGTAGAAGGTCAAGGACCAAAATGGCTATTTGATCTAGAGTATCTAACAAATTCAATGAATTATGTGCCTTTTGTTGCAGAAACTAATGATTTTGCAGGTTCTTATACAACAAATGAGGCAGAGTTAGAAAAAGATCAAAATGATGTTATAATGCCAATATGGTCAAGTTCAATTGTGGAATCAACTTCAACAACTGATGAACCTTCTTCTAGCAAAGCTAAAGAAAGTGTTGAAGATGAAAGTAAAGAATATGGAACTCAGGAACAACAAAGTGTTTCTACTGGGAGTATTTCTGCTGGTAGTGTATCTGTTTCTGCTGATGACTCTGCTGATAAGCTTACTGATTCTGCTGTTCGGCCAAATGACTCTGCTGCTGGCCCTTCAGAAACAAAAGAAGTAGAATTCTCAGATAATGAGGTGGATTTCAACAATCTTCCATCAAATTATCAAGTTCCTACTACACCACAATCAAGAATTCACAAAGTTCATTCCCTGGATCATGTGATTGGAGATATACAGTCAGGTGTGAAGACAAGACAACAATTGAAGTCTTCAGACCAACAAGGGCTTCTTGATGCCCTTTATGCTTCAAAACAGCATGAGCTTTTAAACTCTTGCTTGTTTGTATGTTTTCTCTCACAAGCTGAACCAAAGACAATTCTTACAGCCCTAGATGATTCAAGCTGGTTAGAGGCTATGAAAGAAGAGCTTCTTCAGTTCAAGATTCAAAAGGTTTGGGTGCTAGTTGATTTACCTACAGGTGTGAAGGTAATTGGCACTAGATGGGTTTTTAAGAACAAAAGGGATGAAAGGGGAATAGTGATCAAGAATAAAGCTAGATTAGTAGCGCAAGGGTACACATAAGAAGAAGGGATAGATTATGATGAAGTTTATGCTCCAGTAGCAAGGATTGAGGTAATTAGGCTATTTCTAGCTTATGCTTCATTTTTAGGCTTCACAGTCTACCAAATGGATGTCAAAAGTGCATTTTTATATGGTGAAATTGGAGAAGAGGTGTATGTTTCACAACCTCTAGGCTTCATTGATCCATTACATCCAAATAAAGTGTACAGAGTAGTGAAAGCTCTCTATGGCCTTCATCAGGCACCAAGAGCTTGGTATGCAACACTAGCTTCCTACTTATTAGAAAATGGATTTCAAAGAGGAAAGATTGATCAGACACTGTTCATCAAACAGCACAAGAAGGATCTTCTGTTAGTGCAGGTGTATGTGGATGACATTATCTTTGGATCTACTAGGAAAGATATGTGTTTAGAATTTGAGAAGCTTATGAAAGATAAGTTTCAGATGAGTTCTATGGGAGAACTTACATTCTTTTTGGGTTTGCAAGTTAAGCAATCGTCTGAAGGCATATTTATTAGTCAAGACAAATATGTTACAGAGATACTTAGAAAATTTCAATTTGCTGATTCAAAAATAGCAAGCACACCAATGGACTCAGAGAAGCACCTTCTGAAAGATGAAGATGGAGACAATGTAGATGTACACAATTACAGATCTATGATAGGCTCTTTGATGTACCTTACATCATCTAGACCTGATATCATGTTTCCTGTTTGTGTTTGTGAAAGATTTCAAGTTACTCCAAAGGTTTCTCATTTAACTGCAGTTAAGAGAATTTTTAGATATCTTAAAGGTCAACCAAGGTTGGGTATATGGTATTCTAGAGAATCTCCTTTTGACTTGGTAGCATATTCGGATAGTGATTATGCTGGTGCTAGCTTGGACAGAAAGTCAACAACTGGAGGATGTCAATTCCTTGGGTGTAGACTTGTCTCATGGCAGTGTAAGAAGCAAACAAGTGTGGCAAATTCAACAACTGAAGCTGAATATATAGCTGCTGCAAGTTGCTCTAGTCAAGTTCTATGGCTTCAAAACCAACTCCTTGATTATGGGTACAATTTCTTAAACACTGTTATTCATATTGATAATAGTAGTACAATTTGTATTATTAAAAATCCAGTGCAACATTCTAAAACAAAACACATTGAAATTAGACATCACTTTATAAGAGACTGCAATGAGAAAAGATTAATTCAAGTTCTTAAAATTGCTTCAGAACATAATTTTGCAGATCTGCTAACAAAAGCTTTAAATTTTCAATATGATGTTTCAAGATTTCAGTTTTTGTAAATAAATTTTTGTTGTTGCTGCTGATTTATCTAATACTGCTGTTATTACAAAAGTTTGTGCTAATAGTACAAATTTAAATTGTGTTATTCATATAGTTGGTCTTATGATTATTCTAATGCAAGACAAGTACTTTGTATTTTGTTCTTTTGGTTTTAGACTAACAATTTCAGGTATGAATATGTAAACACAAAGGATGTTTTCAAGTGAAATGGAAACAGCAGAATTGAGATATTAGCTGCTGACCATAATAGGTTTATGATGGACTGAGTTTGGGACTTTAAAGCTCCTTAAAACTTCTTTCTTGAAATCTAGTTATGATATTTCACATTGAATTGATGACTTAGTTGATCAGATAGTAACTGATGCAACTCACTTTCTATCATTTTATACTTTTAAGTATAATGTGCAAGTCTGAGGACATCTGATAGAAAGAACAGCTAGTAAAAGTGAATCTAACACTTGTGTTAGAGGCAACAATTACTATGAGCTGGAAACCCTGTCAAGAAAATCTTTTTGAATAGATTTATCTTTACACAGGTAGTTATTTATAACTCAAAAATATTGGTTCTCACACAACCAGAGGTTGCTTTAAACTGAAATGCTGATTAAGTGTCTGTTATACACTTGATTCCTTCAAAATGGTTGAAAGTAGTATGATTTTTCAATTCTAAAATCATGAACATACTACTAAGTTAAATGATTTTTTAAAAGGATTTTCAAGGATTCACAAAAACCATCCATTGATGGATCATGAATCGAAATGTCCACTGATTCACCTCTCATAGGAGTTAACATACCTAGAAGTGATGAGGGCAGTAACTTAAACTCTTAAGGAATTGATGGCTTCATGTACAACATTGTCTGACAACAAGTTCTAAATGCTGAATCAGATGATAAGGAAAGATATATTTTGGTACATAGTGAGATCTTCCAAACAAGGGGAGGAAACAAAAGTTATTTGCTTCAGGGGAGGTAACAATCTCAGGGGAGGAAATAATGGCCCAGAAAAGGAAGATAATCCAATAAAAGGAAGGAGAAGACAAGAGCATACAAGATGATGAGGAGGTTGAAAATGACAAGAACAGAGCTTATTCTGGAGTATTATATATATTCAGAAGGGATGAAGCATTCCAAAGGAGAAAGTTCTATCTAGATCAAACGAAGAAAAGTTTCAATTTCACTTCAAAGACATGCTGGTTAGATGATTTCACTTGTTGAAACAAGCATCCAAGATACACAGCATCATTGCCTCTTATAATTCTTCCATCCAAGGAAATTGCACCATCTTTTAGTCCAAGATTGGTTCAATATGTTTTGATATTGTTAAAGTCAAAGAAGAGCAAAGTAGATGAATTACTGAGAAGATATTCAATCTTGAAGAACATAAGTGTTTGAAAGATCTTCAATCCAAGATTTAATTCAGAAACATGTTTGAAAGGATTCACATGTTTAGGGGAGGATTGTTGGGAATTAAATATTCAAGATGTCAAATATCGGGTTCTAATCCAAGAAATACTCTAAGTGTAATTCTGCTGCTAGTGCAAAATGGTTTCTGCTGATAATGTTGATTCTGCTGATAGAACATTTCACTCTGCTGATAGTGATAAATGACTCTGCTGATAGGCTTAACATTCTGCTGATAGCGATAGATTGTTTCTGCTGATAGTGAACACTCTGCTGATGGTTGGATAAGATGGAAAAGATATTTATTGTATTTTGGTCAACAATATACGGTAGATAATATCTTACTCCATGTGCTTAGTTAACAAGTTGTATACATAGATACATGTTGTATCTGATGTACTGACACTCAATAGGATAAGTTAACAAAGTAAGTCGGTCAAGACTTTAAGTAATATGTAAAGATCTTTTGACTATAAAAGAGATCTTAGTGGTGATATTAGTGTAGTACGTGAACATAGAAAGAGTTAGTACATGCATACGTTAGAACATTCACAACTGTTAGAACAAACACAAATATATCACAAGTGATAAAGACTTAAGATTCAAGGTTGTAACCCTAGTGATATTTCAAGATCACTCGTATTATTATCTTTAATAATATTGAATCGTTTGGTGATAATCTTTATGTGTTCATTGCTAACTAACAAACATAACAATTCCATTTCTATAACATACACAACCTTCTAAGTTTGGTTGAGTGAATTCCGCGCACTTAATCATTTTAACACAACATATCATACACACAAAGTTACAAGGTTTAACCACCTTAATCGTGTGTCCAGGTTCCTAGCACTAATAAGGAGAAACCTAAGGTTGGAAAGAAATATCCTGATGCACCTATCATTGAATATTGGATGTCTGATGATGATGAGGAACAGGTGGAGTCTACACCTAAGTTAGAAGGTAAAATAGTTAAACTTAGTGTTAAACAAGTTGAGTTTGTCAAACCAAGTTTTGGTTAAAAGTTGTCTAGGAAAACTGTTGATTTCATTGAGCAACCTAGGATGTATACTAACAAGCCCATAGGTAACCAGAGAAATTGGAATAACATGATGTCACAAAGGTTAGGGAGTGACTTTGAGATGTTCAACAAGGCTTGTTATCACTGTGGTAGTTTGGAACATTTACAAAAAAAATTGTTATTACTATCAAAGACCTGTTTGGAACTATGCTAAAAGAAACATGGTTCCAACAGCAGTACAAATGAGATCTGGTTTAGTATCAGTTAATCCTGTCAAGTAAAATATTTCTAAACTAGCAGTAGTAACTAATACTGCTAGATCAGTTCGTACTGCTAACTCAAAAAGAACAGTGGATGGTGCTAAACAATTGTAAATTTTTTCAAAAAGAGCACATTCTACTGAAAGCAGGTCCATTCAAAAGAATACAGCATTTAGTGCTGCTAAGGCAAAACAGTAGTCTCTGCTACTGAGCCAAAGGCAATTACTGATACTGTTTTGGGAAATCATTTTTATGCTGAAAAGGCCTTAGCTTGTTGGGTCTGGAAACCAAAAGTTAAAGTTTTAGATCATGTTTCAAGAAACAGTAGTGCATCAATAGTTTTAAAGAAATACAATTACAATGATGCACAAGGCAGATCCAAGTCAGTAATGGCTTGGGTCCCTAAGAGAAACAGATTTTCTTATTTTATGTGCAAGGCAATCCACAAGTGAAATTTGAGGATGAAGGAGTTTTTGACAGTGGATGCTCTAGGCACATGATAGGAGACATGTCCTATCTTGAAAATTTTGAAGAAATTAATGGTGGATATGTTGCCTTTGGAAGTAATTCTCATGGAGGGAAAATCACAGGCAAAGGTACAATAAGAACGGGTAAATTAGATTTTGAGAATGTGTACTTTGTAAAAGAGCTTAAGTTTAATCTTTTTAGTGTCTCACAAATGTGTAACAAAAAGAACAGTGTTCTTTTTACTGACACTTAATGTTTTGTCTTGTCTCATGGCTTTAAGTTGACTTATGAAAGTCATGTTTTGCTTAAGGTTCCTAGAAAAGACAACATATACAGTGTTAATCTAAAGAACATGGTTCCCAAAAGAGGTTTGACTTGTCTCTTTGGAAAGGCCACATCTGATGAATTTAAGCTTTGGCATAGAAGGCTTGGACATTTAAATTTCAAAACAATGAATAAATTGGTTAAGGGAAACCTTGTAAGAGGGTTACCTTCAAAAGTTTTTGAAAATACTGAAATCTGTGTTGCTTGTTAGAAGGGAAAACAACACAGAGCTTCTTGTAAGACCAAAGCAATGAACTCTATAAGTCAGCCTTTACATATGTTGCACATGGATTTATTTGGACCAACATTTGTGAAAAGTTTGATGAAAAAGATGTATTGCCTAGTTGTCACAGATGATTATAGTAGGTTTACTTGGGTTTTCTTTTTAGCATCTAAGGATGAAACTAGTGGCATTCTTAAGGCTTTTATAACCAGGATAGAAAACCTAGTTAATCATAAGGTTAAAATGATAAGATGTGACAATGGAACTGAGTTCAAGAATAGGGATATGAACCAGTTTTGTGAGTTGAAAGGTATTGAGAGACAGTATAGTGCAGCTAGAACTCCTCAACAAAATGGTGTTGCTGAGAGGAGGAATAGGACACTAATTGAGGCTGCTAAAACAATGTTAGCTGATTCTAAATTACCTACTACTTTTTGGTCTAAAGCAGTCAATACTGCTTGCTCTGTGCATAATATAAGTAAAGTAGTTAAGCCTCACAACAAGACCTCTTATGACCTTTTACATGGTAGAAAACAAATGTTAGATTTCTTAAGACCATTTGGGTGTCCTGTTACTATCTTGAATACCATATATCACTTAGGGAAGTTTGATGGCAAGGCTGATGAAGGTTTCTTTGTTGGATACTCATTGAGTAGCAAAGCTTTTAGAGTGTTCAATAGTAGGAACATGAAAGTGGAAGAGAACTTGCATGTTAGGTTTAGTGAGAGTACGCCAAATGTTGCAAAGAGTGGACCAAACTGGCTGTTTGCTATTGATTCACTAACCAAGACAATGAATTATGAGCCAGTTGTTGCAGGTACACAATCTAATGAGTATGCAGTTACAAAAGCTAATACTGATGCAGGTACACAAGCTAGGAAGGAGACTGAACCTGCAAAGAAGTACATTTTGCTACCCATATGGACTGCAGATCCACCTTTCTCAACCCAAGAGTGAAAGAGTTCATAAGAAGATGATCTTGATGAAGATCCAAAAGATGCTAAAGAAGATGGTGTAAAATCTTATGATGATGATAAAGTGGTTAATGAAGAAAAGCAGATTGATGAACAAGTAAAGGGTGATGTATCAGATAATATTGCCAATGAAGAAAATAACACTAGCAGTACTATCTCTATTAATAATGCTAAGCCAAGTGTTGATGTTGCTGAAAAAGAAGGCTTTGCTTTTTACGAGGATAAATATCCACATGATCCAAACATGCCTCCATTGGAAGAAATATATCCTGATACTGATGATGATGTACTGGGTGCAGAGGCTGACATAACCAATATGGAAGATGAAGTTCCTGTCAGTCCTATTCCAACTACAAGAATTCACAAGGATCATTCTAAAGAACAAATCATTAGAGAGCCACAATCTGCTATTCAAACAAGAAACATTACAAAAGGTTTGAAGGAACAAGGTTTCTTTGCACAATCCCTTCATCAAAGAGACAGTCATAAAGACCTTCAAAAGTGTTTGTTTTCTTGTTTTCTATCACAAGTAGAACACAAGAATGCTCATAAAACATTACAGGATCCAAGCTGGGTGGAGGCTACGCAAGAAGAGCTTTTACAATTCAAGTTTCAAGAAGTTTGGACTCTGTTAGATTTACCTAATGGGAAGAGGGAAATTGGTACTAAGTGGGTTTTCAGATGTAAAAAGGATGAAAGAGGCATTGTGATTAGAAACAAGGCAAGATTAGTTGCTCAGGGATACACTCAAGAAGAAGGCATTTATTATGACGAAGTATTTGCCCCAGTTACAAGAATTGAAGCTATAAGGTTGTTCTTCGCTTATGCTTCATATAAAGACTTTGTAGTGTATCAAATGGATGTAAAGAGTGCTTTTCTTTATGGGAAAATTGAAGAAGAAGTATATGTCTCTCAACCACCTGGATTTGAAGATGTTGATAATCCTGATAAGGTATATAAGGTGGAAAAAGCACTTTATGGTTCACATTAAGCTCCTAGAGCTTGGTATGATACATTGTCAACATATCTAATGGAAAATGGTTTCTGTAGAGGGAAGATTGACAAGACTTTGTTTATCAAAAGACGTAAAGATGATATCTTGCTAGTTCAAGTTTATGTTGATGATATTATCTTTGGATTAACAAACAAGGTGTTATGTGTTGAATTTGAGAAGCTTATACATGAAAGATTTTAGATGAGTTCTATGGATGAACTCACATTCTTCTTAGGGTTACAAGTCAAGCAAAAGGAGGATGGCATATTTATCAGTCAAGATAAGTATGTTGCTTAAATTTTGAAGAAGTTTGGGTTTGCTGATGTGAAGCCTGCAAAGACAACAATGGAAACTTCCAATACCCTGCTCAAAGATGAAGATGGTGAAGAAGTTGATGTCCATTTATACAGATCAATGATTAGCTCATTGATGTATCTTACAGCTTCAAGACCTAACTTTATGTTTGCAGTATGTGCCTGTGCCAGATATCAAGTTACACCAAAAGTTTCACATCTTAATGTTGTGAAAAGAATTTTTAGATACTTGAAAGGTCAACCCAAATTGGGCCTTTGGTATCCAAAAGATTCACCTTTTGATTTGGTGTCATACACTGATAGTGATTATGCTGGATTTAGCTTGGATAGGAAATCCACAACTGGAGGTTGTCAATTTCTAGGCTGTAGGTTGATTTCATGGCAGTGCAAGAAATAAAATATGGTTGCTAATTCCACAACAGAAGCTGAGTATGTGGCTGCTTCAAGTTGCTGTGGAGAAGTGCTATGGATTCAAAATCAATTGCTGGATTATCGGTACAATTTTATGCATACCAAAATATTTATTGATAATAGCAGTACTATGTGCATAATTAGAAATCCTGTTTATCACTAAAAAACAAAGCATATTGAGATAAGTCATCACTTTATAAGAGATTGCTATGAAAAGAAGTTAATTTAAATTGTTAAAACCCATACTGACAATAATATTGCAGATTGGCTCACAAAAGCTTCTGATGTAAGTAAGATTTCAATTCTTAATTGCGAGTATTGGAATGTTAAATCTTTGAAAATTCTTATCTATTTGTGTTATTGTAAAGTTTTGTAAGGATTAGTACTGTTATTACGTCAATAAATTGTTTCTGCTGTTGAGTATACTTAGTGTTGCTAGTTATACTTAGAACTGCTATGATTAATATTTCCATTTATACTTAGTACTGCCAAGTATAATTGATGATATGATTATTGGGTATTGTGTTATGTTTGTGTTTTTGTGTTTTTGGGACTAATATTTTGCAGGATAAGCTGAGAAAAGTGATGGAGTGCTGAAAATTAAGTTGTTTCGAGTGGAAACTAATTTTCTGCTGCTAGGCATAAATTAGTGCTGCTAGGTTTCTACTGCTATGTTTGAGAGTGCAGGGTACTGTTTTTTAAATATGAACGATTAAGGGTTTATATCCTTCAATCATTGACACAAGTGTTTTTATCCGATCAAAACTCTCTCAAACATAAACCCTAACTTCTTTTTATCAACTAATTACAAATTCCAGCAAAACCCTACAAAATCGAAATCTAATATACGAAAAAGACGCTAGCAGTTTCAAAACAAATCGAAATACTTTCCATAGATTAATGATTAAAAAAAAATAATAATAATAAATAAATAAAATAAAATCTCTTTTGTCTTGTTGCATTTTTTTACAAACTAATCTAAATCCAAAACACTATTACCCTGAAGTGCTTATATATAAGCAGAGGCATAAACAAGCAAATCCCAAACACCCCTTAACCAAATCAACAATTTTCTTAAACTACAGAAAAAATCTTAAATCTTATAACATAACAACCAAACAAGATACCACAACATTAAAGATTAATACCTTGCCATTCAACCACATACGATCATGATCAAAAGTAGGACTAACGAAAATAGTAGTAGTACACAAATGGTGCGAGTGTGGTGGTGGTGCGAGTGGTGGCGGTGGTGCGAGCGGTGGCGTTGGTGAGTAGAGTGTTGTGGAGATAGAAGAATAACAGATCTTGGTGTAAATGATATTTTGGATGGATTATTGAAAACAGGGCGGTTCAATTAAATATTTGGGAAGGAGGCAATTTGATTTTTGGGGAAAATTTAGGCGGGTTTGTGAAAACGTTAGGGGAAATTTTATTTTTGGAAAAATTAAGTGTGAGGACATGTAAAATATTATTACAAAATTATCACATGAAATACTGTCGCATTTAAATAATGTATGACAAACTTGAGTATATGATTTAGCCACAAATACAATTACTTCATGTGGTCATATATGGATTTTGGTCGCACTGTTCAATTGTGTGACAAATATTTGTCACATATGTATATATATATAGTGTGACTAATGTTTCAAACTTATTTGTATCTGTCACACGTCTCAAATTATAAGTGACTAAATAATCAAAAACAAGTTTTACCATATACCTCTAGTTACGAAAATATTCAAATGTGTGGCTGTAGCCTCAGATGTAATTCCGAAATGGTCACACAAGTCGGATCAAGTGTGGCTGTTTATTTTATTCTGGTACATTTATTCACATAAAAAACATAATGTGTGGCCGTTCGAAAAATAGCATGTGTGACTAAATCCCAGTTTTGTACTAGTGAAATGTCAACACTCAAAATGAAAGCCATCGATGAATACTAAAGATGTTATGAACGTCTGAAACTTGAATTCTGCTCGAGTTCCCACGTCACGGGGGTATAAACCGAGGTTTCGTGCGTGAACCCCTAAGTGTTACACATAAATAGCAATCCGTAAATAGGTTTATATACAAACTTACAATTACTTACAACGATACAAATATATGTAGGTCTTAAAAACAAGTGTAGTACATTACAATATATAGAACTGTATATTCTGTCGGTAATCCATTTTCGTCTGTTTTTGTTAGTTTTTACCTGTTTTTGTCCGTTTTTATACGTTTTCGTCCATTTTTTACGTTTTTGTCCGTTTTTATAAATTCTCGTCCCTATTTTACGTTTTTATACGTTTTTGTCCATTTTTTACATTTTCGTCCATTTTTTTACGTTTTTATACGTTTTCATCTATTTTAGTCCCTTTTTTTACGTTTTTATATGTATTCATCCGTTTTCATCCGTTTGTATACGATTTCATCCGTATTTTTATGTTTTCATTAGTTTTTATCTGTTATATTTTAACGTTTTTATACGTTTTCATCCGTTTTAGTCCATTTTTTTACGTTTACGTCCATTTTTATACGTTTTTGTTCGTTTTTTACGTTTTCGTCTGATTTTAAACGTTTTCGTCCATTTTTATAAGTTTTCGTCCGTTTTTAAATGTTTTAGTCCGTTTTAATCTATTTTTATACATTTTAGTCTTAGTTATGATGTCCATGTATTAGGGACTGAGTTGTGATTCAAATTCAGTCACTAACAAATTTCCCTCCAAACTTTTATTATTGCGCAAACATATTTGTAACTGAATTTTAGTCTTAGGTATGATGTCCATGTAATAGGGACGCAGCTGTGACTGAAATTCAGTCACTAAAAAATATCCCTCCAAACCTTTTTATTGTGTAGACATATTTGTAACTGAAACTTAGTCTTAGCTATGATCTCCATGTATTTGGGACTGAACTGTGACTATAATTCAGTCACTAACAAATTTTCCGCAAAATTTTTTTATTGCGCAAATATATTTGTAACTGAAATTTAGTCTTAGATATGATGTACATGTACTAGGGACTGAACTGTCACCTTTATTCAGTCACTAATAAATTTTCCTCAAATTTTTTTCCCGTACAGGCATATTAGTAACTGAAATTTAGTCTCAGATATGGGGTCACTGAATCGAGGACTGATTTTTAGTCCCGCAATCAGTCAATAAAAGGTCAGTCCTTAAAAGTATCAGTAACTGATGGTTCAGTTACCGATGCCATGTATCAGCGACTGATATATCAGTCCCTAGAAATTAGTCTCTGAAAGCCTGTTTTTTTGTAGTGTGCAGAGCACCCAAAAGAAACAATGAGAATTCCAAGAAGGTTACTGTTGAAGAGCCAAATCCTAATACTGCTATGGTGTCATGTGATGGGTTAGGAGAGTTTGACTGGAGTGTTCATACTGAAGATGGTCCTAATTTTGCATTGGTAGCTGATGAAGAACCTAAAGAACAACAATTTGCTCTTATGGCCTACTCTTCCTCTGGATCAGACTCTGAGGTATCCAATGAATCATCTTGTTCTTTTAAATCATGTTCTGATACAATAGAAGTACTTAAGTCTAGCAATGGAAATCTTAAAATGGATAATGAAAAAACTTAAGTTAGACAATCTTAGTTATCAATATGGTTTAAAAAATGTAGAAGAGAAGCTTGAATTTTTTAAAAAGGCTGAAATTGAATATGTTGATAAGATCACTAGTTTAGAAATTGAGCTTATTAAGAAAGATTGTGAGATTAAGGTTCTTATGGGGAAAGTAGAAGAGGCTGAACAAGCTAGAGATTCAGCTATAAGTGAGACTGAAAAACATGTTGTTAGGGTGGAAAAACAACAATTTGCCACTGACATCCTCAGTAAACCAATAGGAAGACACTTTGCAGACACAGGCAGTGGTATAGGATACAATGCTGTTGCTCCACCTAAGAAACTTAGTGCCAATGCCCCTCCTACTAGGACATTGTCTTTCATACCTGAGTCTGAGGCCAAACCTGTAGGTGAAACTAGTGAAACTAAAGTAAAGTCACCCAAGGTTGAGAAAAAGTGGTCTGATGCACCCCTTATTGAAGATTGGGAGTCTGACAGTGATGATGATGTTGAGGAATCTGATTCAACCCCTAAGAACAAAGAGGAAGCAATTCCTGCTGTTGTTGAATCAAAAGTGCCTAAAGCTAAAAAGGATGAGTTTGTTAAGCCTAAGCTAGGTAGAGGTATCTCTAGAAAAATGGCTGAGTATGATAACACACCTAGAGTATATCCTAAGAGAACTAATAATTTGCCTAGAGGAAACCAGAGAAATTGGAACAACCTAGTTTCATAAAGATTAGGTACTGATTTTCAATTACTTAAAAAGGCATGTTATAGTTGTGGTAGTTTTGAACATCTGCAAGAAGAGTGCTACTACTATCAAAAACCTGTTTGGAACCAATACACTAGGGTGAACCATAGAAATTTTGCTAGAAAGACTCACCCTCACCCAAAAGAAACATGGTTCCCAAGGAAGTTTTGATGAGAGATGGTGCTTCTAGAATTATCTCACCTATTGCACCAAAAGGGCCCATAAAGAAGGACAAAGTTGATACTGCTGCTAAGGCAGACTCTGCTGTTGTGCCAAAAGTGGTTACTGATACTGTTGTGGGCAACCATTTTTATGTTGTTAAGGCCTCAGCTTGCTGGGTCTGGAAACCTAAAGTTAAAGTTTTGGATCATGTTCTCAGACACAGCAGTACACCAATGCAGTTCAAGAAATTTGACTACTTTGATGCACAAGGCAGATCCAAGTCAGTAATGGCTTGGGTCCCAAAGAGAAACTAATTCTCTTACTTTTTGTGCAGGGCAATCTACAAAAGGAGCTAAAAGATAAATGCATTTTTTATAGTGGATGCTCTTAACATATGACTGGAGACCAAAGCAATTTGGAAAACTTTGAAGCTTTGGATGGTGGATACGTTGCCTTTGGGAATGACCCTAAAGGAGGTAAAATAATTGGAAAAGGCATCATCAGAACTGGAAAATTGGATTTTGAGAAAGTGTATTTGGTGAATGGACTAAAGTTCAATCTTTTTAGTGTCTCACAAATGTGTGACAGAAAGAATTTTGTTCTTTTTACAGACACTGAGTGTGTTGTCTTATCTCCTGACTATAAGATACCTGATGATAAATTAGTACTTCTTAAAGTCCCTAGAAATGACAACATATACAGTGTGGATATAAAGAACATTATTCCCAAAAGAGATTTAACTTGTCTGTTTGCCAAAGCCACTATTGATGAATCCAAACTTTGGCATAGAAGGCTTGGCCATTTGAACTACAAGGCTATCAACAAGTTGGTGAAAGGGAACTTGGTCAGAGGATTACCTTCAAAGTTCTTTGAAAACCCTGAAATATGTGTTGCTTGTCAGATGGGAAAGCAACATATAGCATCTTGTAAGTCCAAAGTGGTGAACTCTATTTCTGAACCCTTGTTTATGTTACATATGGACCTATTTGGACCTACTTATGTGAAAAGCTTGAACAAAAAGATGTATGGCTTAGTGGTCACTGATGATTTTAGTAGATTTACTTGGGTATTCTTCTTAGCTACTAAGGATGAGACTCCTGGCATTCTTAAGGCTTTTATTACAAGGATAGAAAACCTATTTAATCACAAAGTTAAGGTCATCAGATGTGACAATGGAACTGAATTTAAGAACAAAGTGATGAATCAAGTCTGTGAGGAAAAGGGTATAACAAGACAGTTTAGTGTGGCTAGAACTCCTCAACAAAATGGAGTTGCTGAGAGGAGGAATAGAACATTAATTGAGGCTGCTAGGACCATGTTGTCAGAGTCTAAGTTACCCACTACCTTTTGGGCTGAAGCAGTCAACACTGCTTGCTATGTGCAAAATAGGAGTAAGGTAGTTAAGCCTCATAACAAGACCCCTTATGAGTTATTACATGGTAAGAAACCTCTGATAGATTTCTTAAGACCATTTGGGTGTCCTGTTACTATCTTGAACACCATTGACCACCTAGGCAAGTTTAGTGAGAAAGTAGACATAGGTTTCTTTGTTGGATACTCCACTCATAGTAAGGCTTTTAGAGTCTTCAATCAAAGGACTGGGCATGTGGAGGAAAATTTACATGTTAAAATTAGAGAAACCACACCTAATGTTGATGGAAAAGGTCCTGAATAGATGTTTGATATTGATTCTCTAACCAAAAGTATTAATTATCAAACAGTCATTGCAGGTACAACTGACATGTCTGCAGGTACACAAACTAACCCTACTGCAAGTACACAAGCTAAGGATGATGCATCTGCAAAAGAGTTTGTGTTGATTGAAAGATGGAACATTGATCAGCCTTTCACACCTAATGAGGGCAAGAGTTCACTGGATGATGTTGTTCATGATGAAGTTCCAAAGAATGATGCAGAAGGAAGTGTTAAGACTTCTCATGATGGCAAGAATTGTGATAAGGAGAGGGATGAAGAGTCAGCAATTGATGGACTTCAAAAGAATAAAACTAGCAGCAGTTCTCTCAACTCTGCTGCCAAGCCAAAACACTCTGCTGTTAGGCCAAAACACTCTGCTGTTAGTCCAAAACACTCTGTTGTTAGTCCAAAATACTCTGCTGCTAAGCCTGGTAATTCTGCTGCTGTGCCCAAGGACTCTACTGCTGATTTTGATGGTGATTTTGATGAGATGTCGGAGTTAGAAGAAGTATATGTGGACACTGATGATGAAATTGTTGATGTCTTTGGTGCTGGAGCAGATCTATCAAATTTGGAAACTGATATACCTGTTAGTCCCACTCCAACAACCAGAATTCATAAAAATCATCCAAAGGAGCAGATTATTGGAGATGTTAAATCTGCTGTTCAGACCAGAAGTAAATCAAAAGGGTTGGGTGATCTGATTAATTAGGGATTGTTTGCTCAAACTCTTAAAAAGAGGAATAGCCACAAGGATTTACAAAATTGTATGTTTGCCTGTTTCTTATCTCAAAAGGAACCCAAGAACATTCACACGGCTATGAAAGATGAAAGCTGGGTTGAAGCTATGCAAGAGGAGCTGCTGCAGTTCAAGCTTCAAGAAGTCTGGACATTGGTGGATCTGCCTAATGGAAAAAGGGCAATTGGTACAAAATGGGTGTTCAGATGCAAAAGAGATGAAAGGGGCATTGTTATCAGAAACAAGGCTAGATTGGTAGCTCAGGGATACACTAAAGAAGAAGGAATAAATTATGATGAGGTATTTGCCCTAGTTGCAAGAATTGAGGCTATAAGAATATTCTTAGCATATGCCTCATACAAAAACTTTCCTGTGTACCAAATGGATGTGAAAAGCGCTTTCTTGTATGGAGAGATAGATGAGGAAGTCTATGTTATGCAACCACCTAGATTTGAAGATCTTAAGTATCCTAATAGGGTTTATAAAGTGGAAAAGGCTCTATATGGACTACATCAAGCTCCTAGAGCTTGGTATGACACCTTATCCAAGTATTTGTTGAATAATGGTTTTAGCAGAGGAGCCATTGACAAAACATTGTTCATTAAGAAAGACAAAAAGGATATCCTACTTGTTCAGGTTTATGTAGATGATATTATTTTTGGGTCTACTAATAAGGTGTTATGTGAAGAATTTGAGAAGCTTATGCACAACAAGTTTCAGTTGAGTTCTATGGGGGAACTCACTTTCTTTTTGGGGCTTCAAGTTAAGCAGAAATCAGATGGGATTTTTATTAGCCAAGACAAGTATGTGGCTGATATTTTGAAGAAGTTTGAATGTAAAGATGTGAAGCCTGCAAAGACAACAATAGAGACCAATAAACCGTTGCTCTAGGATGAAGATGGGGAAGAGGTTGATGTTCATCTTTATAGATCAATGATTGGTTCATTGATGTATCTGACTGCTTCAAGGCCAGACAGTATGTTTGCTGTGTGTGCGTGTGCCAGATTTCAAGTATCCCCAAAAGTTTCTCACTTGAATGTTGTTAAGAGGATTTTTAGGTATTTGAGGAGTCAACCTAGGTTGGGCCTCTGGTATCCTAAGGATTCACCTTTTGACTTGGTGGCATACTCTGATAGTGACTATGCTGGAGCTAGTTTGGATAAAAAATCAACCACTGGAGGCTGTCAGTATCTTGGACATAGGCTGATCTCTTGGCAATATAAGAAACAAACAGTGGTGGCAAATTCAACAACGTAAGCAGAATATGTAGCTGCTTCTAGCTGCTGTGGACAAGTGCTCTGGATTCAGAATCAACTACTGGATTATGGGTACAATTTCATGAACACCAAAATTTACATTGACAACAACAGCACAATGTGTATTATTAGAAATCCTGTTTATCACTCTAAAACAAAACACATAGAGATAAGACATCACTTTATTAGATATTGTTATGAGAAAAAGTTAATTCAAGTGGTTAAAATACATACTGACAACAATGTTGCTGATTTACTTACTAAAAGTTTTGATGTAAGTAGATTTCAATTTTTAGTTGCTAGTATTGGAATGATCAATCTTTAAACATCTTATCTCTGTATGTTTTTGTAAAACTGTGTAAGGATTTGTGCTGTTGTTAAGTCAAAGTTTGTTGTTTCTTAAATTGTCTGCTGTTAAGTTGTCTGCTGCTATGCTGTCTTGTGTGTTTATATGGACTATGGGATATTCTTGCTTGTGTTTTTGTGGTTTTCTACTAATCTTTTGCAGATATTCATAAGTTTACATCAAGTAAAGCAAGGAAACTTAAAGTTCATTAACCACAGAGATGAGTACAATACAAAAGATCCATTACATTCAAAAGACATCAAGACACAAGATTTCCAAGCCAAACAAACTTATTCCCTAACCAAGCTTCCTTTTTCCCTTGTCGATGAGGTCAGGCATGGTCTTCATACCTCTTCTGCCTTCCATTAGTCTTGACACCTGTGGACATGGAAGACACAACACAACTTTAGGTATAGGCTTTGAAGATGCTTGCTTCCTTTCTGGCACCGTGACCTTAGGCTTTGAAGATGCTTCCTTAGGCTTTGAAGATGCTTGCTTCTTTTCTGGCACTGTGATCTTGCTCATTCCTGCTATGGCCTTTTCCATCTCTTTAGTGAGGAATTTTGATAAGGATGGAATCCATGTTTTATCATCCGAGTAAGAGGATGAGACACTTAAGTAAGATGGAGGTGTGGGAAGCTTATCGGAGTCTGAAGTGGAGATATTCATTGGCTTCTTGGATTTCTTGAATCTTGCTGCTGCTTGCTTTGTTCTTCCCGTTGGTTTGCACCCTGGTGGAAAATATGATGACCAACCATTATCATCAAATGATGATGAATCAGATGGAATTTCTATGATCGGTGTCTTTGAAGAACTCATGATGATTGGATTAATGTGTTAGGGTTTGTGGATTTTGGGATTTGTTAAAGTCTCAAGGAGATTTATAGACTTATGGTGTCTATGGGTATTCAATGGGGGGTTGGTGTTCGCAATTAATTTGATTGAGGGATTAATTAAGAGAATTGGGGAAAGTTGACTTTTAGTCAAACATTTGTCACTCTGCTGCTGAGTTTGAAAGTAAAGGGGCCAATTTGTAAATTTTGGCGCGCATAGAACCCTAATTAGATCAAAACGGTCTCAAACCCTATTCGATCTCATTTCGAACCATAAACGCCCAAAGTTACACTCTATTCTATCCCTAAACCCAAATTCACATCATTGGATCATAAACCCCCAAAATCAAAACTCTCATTTACAATGGCTAAAAGATAATTCCCTGTTGAGCACAATCAAATCGCGTTTCTTCATAAGATTCCTGAAGCTGAAGGTTTAACTGAAGTCATGGACTTTCTTAATGCATCACAATTAAGGTATGCATTAACGGTGGATCCTCCTATATTTAAATCCCACATGCGACAGTTTTGGTCGACTATTACGATCGAAACTAGACATGGGGAGCAAATGTTAATTGGTATAGTGGATGGAGCAAGTATAGTAGTTACTGAAACATCTATAAGGCAAATTCTTCGTCTTAAAGATGATGACGCAACCACTTGTCTTTCTATAGACACTATTTTCGCCGAACTTTAGAAAATTGGGTATGAGAGGCAAAATTCTAGTGGTAAACTTTTTAAACGCCTTCTTTGCCCACATTGGAAATTTCTTCTTCATACTATTCAACACTGTTTAATTGCAAAAACAGGTGGATGGAATGAGTTCAGTGCATCTCAAGCATCAGCTTTGATTTGCCTGGCCTCAGGACAACCATTTAATTTTTCATCTATGATTTTTGAAGGATTGAAGAAGTATGTCACTGGAAAATTTTATATGTATCCAAGGTTTTTACAACTTATTATAAACAGTCAACTTCAGGAACCCTTGGTACATAAAAACATTGAGCCAAGTAATAAAATGACTATCAAAATGTTTGCTTTTCTAAGGAAAAATGGGATTGGTTTTTCTGGTTCTACAACTCCCTTAACTCAACACATTTTGGATACTGTGGCTACTGCTAATGAGGATGAAGAAGCTGGAACTCCCACAGCTTCCCATCACACATCCTCCTCTGCAAGTTTGAATGAATCCTTTTCCAATGAACCCCAAAATACTCATTCACCTAGGCATTCACAAGAACAGGGCACTAATTACCTCAGACTAGTGTTAGTATAGAAGCAGATAAGGCTGCCATAGGTGATGGAGATGGCATGAAGGAAGGGGCTGACACTACTGTCTCTGGTTTAGTAACTGAGCAGGACAGTGTCACCATAAGTAAGACCCCAACCTTGGCAACATCTAATGCTAAAGGTTCTCTTGAACCTGCTGCACAAGATGGTAACCCCAGCCAACTGGCTAATATAAGGGGGGTCAGATGTTCAACCTAGGGTTGAAACTGAGTTTCAGTTCCAAGATTCACCTCTCTGGGAAGTTAACACATCCCTAAGTGATGAGGACAGCCATGGAACTACTCATGAATTGATGGATAATACTATACACATTGTCAATGCCCATGATGCACCTCTCGGACCAGGTCACACAGGTCGAAGTGTTGAGGCTAGTCTTGAAAATCCAAATATTGAATTGATGGGTACTTCAACTGTACAAAATGCCAATGTCAATAATCCACCTCTCGGGTCAGGTAATACAGACCGAAGTGGTGAGACTATTATGAAACAAATTGCTGAATTGACGGATACATGTACAAAATTGTCAAAAGAAGTTCTTGTTCTTACTAAAGAGTTGCAGGTGATGAAGAACTCTCAAACTACTCAAGATGCAGTCATTCACAAACTAAAGTTAAGGGTAAAGCATCTAGAAAGTGTTCTATGGAAGGCTAAGCTAAGGAAGAGTTCCAAACCATGTTTGGAAGAGGATGCTTCCAAACTGGGGAGGAATGACCATGAAGATAGGCAGATAATAAAGGGTTCAGGGGAGGTTATAAAGGATTCAGGGGAGGTTGTGATAGAAAAAGGTGAAAATGTTGCTGATGTTGGTGAAAAGAATGCACAGATTGACTCTGCTGCTGGTGCAGAACACTCTGCTGCTGGGCTAAAGCACTCTGCTGCTGAACCAGATGAAGACACAATTGCTGAACCAGATGAAGACACAATTGTTGAACCAGATGAAGACACAATGCCCTTAGCTCAATTATTGTTAAATCTTGGAACCCAAACATCTGCACCATCAAAACAACAAGAACAAACTGCTGTTTCACAATCTGCTGTTCACAATCTGCTGCTACTGCACATCATGTAAAATCATCAACTTCAAGACCCAAGGCCAAAGGAATTGTCATAAAAGAACCCACTTTCACACCCAAACCTATACTATCATCCATTTCATTAAAAGATAAAGGAAAAGGTGAAGAAGTTGAAGAACCTGCACCTTATCCTACACACCTTCCATTTGAGTTCTGGCCAAAAGAAGATCAAGATAGGCATGATAAAGAAGCTGCTCAAAGATTGGCTGATGAACAAGCAAAAGAAGATCAGATTGCTCATGATGAGGAATATGCAAGGAAGGTGGCAGCTAATGAAGAAAGGACTATCTTTGAATTTATGGAAAGATCCAAATCTAAAGATGTTAATCAAGAAGAGTTTAATGAACAGTTACAATATTTCTTGGATTCTTCATTGATTCTAAGAGGTCAAGCTTCATTGATAATGAAAGATGAGCAGTTGGATGAAAATGAAAAGACAGAGGAGCTTGTAGAGTTTATAGTAAAAAAGAATAGAGTAGCTAAATGGGAAGAGCTGATTCTGAGAATTAAAGAAGGACAGAAGTATGGGTACAAAACAAAGTTACCTACAAAGAAGGAATTAGTTGATGATATGAAGTATTATTTGAAGAATGAAAGAAATTACAGTATGAAAGATTTCAAAGGAAAGTCAGATGCTATAATTACAAAGGAATTCTATGAAACCTATGCTATGCTGAACTCTCCAAGACAAGGTTTCAAAAGAGGAAAGAAGAGAGAACTAGAAGTTATAGAGTCTGATAATGTGAAGAAATCAAAGACTGGAGAAGAAGGACAAATTGATAAGTAGATACTGAAAAGATTTTGAGCAGTAAGTGTTTGGAAACATCCTCTTGGTGATTAGCTGGACTTATAGGAAACTTGATGATTTTGGAGAGAAATATCAAGTTTAGGGGAGGATTGTTGGGTTTTGAAGTTGCTGCTGCTCTTGGTACTTATTGAAATACACCGAGTAACTCTGCTGCTAGTTCAAGAAATCTGCTGCTAGTTCAAGAAACTCTGCTGCTAGTCAGTTCAAGTAACTCTGTTGCTAGTGTATTTACTCTGCTGTTGGTGTCATCTGATGGATGGTAAAATAAGTTAAGTATAATTCTGCTGCTAGCTACGAAGACTCTGCTGCTAGAGAAATTATGCTGCTAATTATTTGATATGTATAGTATGTTAAGGATAAGTATAGAAAAGATACGTAAAGATATTTTTCTTGTAAAGAAAGTTTTGTAACCGACTAGACTCCTTAGTCTATAAAAGGAGGATCTAGGGCTAGGTTTTAGATACGTATCATTATTGTTTTACACTTAAAGGTTTCTTTTAACCCCGTTGCTATTCAGAGCAATCGTATTAACATATTGAAGTGTTGTTTGATTGTTAATTATTCTTCTTAAGATTAATTACTAAGTTCCGCATAGTAATTAATAGATCGTTCATAAGCAGTTTATATACCGATTGCTTTAGGTTTATATCTAAACTAGTTAACAAGATCGTGAAGCTCGTCTGGGATCAACAGATGGGGTATGAAAGGCAAAGTGATTCTTTAAAATTTTTAAAAGGTGCCTTCTCTCCTCAGTGGAAATTCTTAATTCACAATATCTTACGGTGTCTTAGTCCAAAGACTACTGGTTGGAATGAGTTCAGTAGTAATATAGCTTCTGCCATTATCTACTTAGCTAAAAATCAAAGATTTAATTTTTCAAAATTAATTTTTGATAGTGCGGTTAAGGGCTTGTATAGTTCTTCAAACAAATATTACTTTTATCCAATGTTTTTGCAACTTCTTATGGACAAACAATTTACGAAGAAGAAAGTTCATAACAAGGTTTATCTTGCTCCCTCTCATAATAAATAGGTATTTTCTAATATGAAAAGAGAGGGTAAGGACTTTTCTGGCATAGTTACACCATTGTTTCAAACAATGTTGGAACTAGGTCAAAATCAGGGTGAAGGTTTAGGAAATCAAACTGAAACCTATCACACACTGTAACACCCCCAAAATTTGGATTTGCGGAAGCATACATGTTTGGGTGCTACTAAATCGATAATTACAACAAAAAGATATAGAGAACGGATTAAAAATCCATTTAAAATAGTTTACATCTCCAAACTTAAATGTCATACATCAAGTTCAATTCAATTAAAACAAAGCTCATTTAACATGACTGTCCCAAATCAGAGTTTAGCGCGTGAGCAAAAACATTTCTAGAAATTATGACTAATGCCATGCCCTGCCTTCAATGAAAACATTCGCAAACACCTGAGAAAAACATGCTAAAAGTCAGCTAACGCTGGTGAGTTCATAGGTTTAAAGTAAATAAGCACATATGGACCATATCAAATAATTCAGCAAGCACACTCTAACTGTATGCCAACACTAAGCTCATCCAACCGAAACTAGACAAACAATATGCCAAGCTGGCATAGCAAACAAGGGTGCCCGCGAGTGTTAATCCCTAGACACTCGGCAAAATCCGACATGGTATACGTTCGCGTTAACCTACCGGGCCAACCGAACGGGGGAGTAACTCCCAATAGATCTATTCATATCATACGCGTTTCCCAGCAGGAATTGACGGTTGATAATTGTGGGCGCAATGGGATTCAAACATACTTAGGTTATCCGCATACTAGTGTGTAAAAACAAAGTTCAATTTGGTCCATGAAAAATAGTTTTGCATGTTTCTCACCCTAATGTTTATAAAACAATATGTATAAAAATGGGGCTATAAACTCACCTTAATAATAGTAATCTGCTAGTCAACAATAACTCAGTGCAACCGCTCCGACACGCGACCTAGATCAGTAAGGTAAGTCTTAGCGCAATATTCGTGTTTTAAACATTTTAACTCATTTGGAAAGTTTACAAGTCTTAGTCTGTTTGTGTATTTCTTGCTTGTTGTGTGGTAAAGTACGTTTCAAAAGTGGTTTTTCGTTTAACTCTTTAGTTATGACTCTGGTGAAAGTGTTAGGTGAATTAACGTGTGACGGAGACATCCGTGTGTCATAGTGGTCGTCGAAAAATACACAAGTAATATATATATCTTATATATATTAGACAAAGTTTATTAATTAAGTACTTAATTAATTTGACTTTGTAATTAATTAAATAAATATTGGTGAGTTAATATAATAAAGTGTATTATATTAAAGTGTAATTAAATAAAAGGTGGTGATAGTGGGGTATTATTATATTATAAATAATATAAGTGTTTATAATATAATGATAATTATAAAGAGAAATTATTATAAGTAATTAATTTAAGTAAAATTAATTAAAGTTATAAGTGTATAAATATATGTAATTATATTTATAAGTCTAAAGAATTCTAAAATATTAATTTGGAAAAATTAATATTTTAATAATAAATATATTATGTTTCGTCCTTTAGTCGATTTTTACCAAAAATATTCTAATTGTTGGATTTTTAGGAAAATTGAGCATGACCCGTATGTTTATACAAACTTTTTCACTTTTCCCCAAGTGTTGCAAAATACTCAAATAGATTCCTCAAATTATCAATATTTGCAAATATAGTCCAAACGCATATATTTAAGTTATAAATATATAATTCGTTACATTTTCAATTAAAGTATCGTTTTCGAAAAATAATTACCTGTTGCGTTTACAAAGTCAACATTAAATCACAAAATAGTCAAAAGTCAACAAAAAGTTAACAAAACATTATTTTAGGCCGAGTAGCCCATTTAAGTCGCGGTTTGGGCCCGTCAAGCCAACGAAGCCCGAAAACGTTTAAATTCGATATTTAATGTATTAGTAAGTTATAATAGGTATAGTAAGCCGGAAAATAATCCAAAACTCATTTTAGCCATCCGAGGTAACCAGTGGGCCGAGAAGCCCAATGTGAGCCCGTAAGTCCATTCTTAGCTCGAAAACAAATGAACCTTTTTAGTTTACGTTTTATTTCGTGTTAAGTTTCAAATAATCAATTAAGCATATCAAATAAGTCGTTTGGTCAAAAAGTCAATATAAGCCAAAAGTTTGTTGGGCTCGGCCGAAACCTTGTCGAGGTGAAACAGTAACCAAAATCCAAACTAAAAATCAATACATTATAACTCGTTCCGATAAGCCGTAAAAATAAACAATAGTAAAAAAATTACACAATTTCACCACTAGAGCCAAAACTTAATGTTTTTCTAAACCCCAATTATTGTTTATTTTTCAAGTGTGTCGATTTGTATTAATTTCCAAATTAGGGTTTCCAATCCTTAACAAATCAAGTAATAACTCAAATTAAGCATTTGTATCATCAAGGTAACATGTATTTAGCTTAAATTTACCACAAAAGCAAGAAAATATGAAACATATATGTATATGTAGTGTCGTACGTATATGTATATATATGAACACATTTCACAAATTTTCAAGATTAACCAAATGACACAAAAGACTACATAACATCAAGATCTAGACCAAAATAAACATGAAAGTACAAAGTTTAACAAAGCTTGAGAATCCTCACAATGACACATAAGACTACATAACATCAAGATCTAGACCAAAATAAACATGAAAGTACAAAGTTTAACAAAGCTTGAGAATCCTCACAATGTTTTGATGGCGTACGTGGGGTAGCAAGACCAAAGAAGACCAAAATGGTGAAAATTTTACCCAAGAAACGTTCCAAATCAACTCGAGAGCTCAAAAGTACAACCCGATTTGTTATAACTTCAACAAATTTTTGTAGATCTTGCTTTGAATGTGTCGAATGGTTTGTAGAAGTTGAAGAAATAGAGAGGAAATTTTTAGATGAGAAAATGCGTGTGTGAAATGGTGTGTGTATGGTTTTAAGTAAGATACAGAACCTATTATGTCATAATAAGTTAAAAATCATGAGATAATCTTTGTTGTTGTGTGCCATGGGCGGCAAACCAAAGAAACAAGAGGGGGGGAAAATATATTTGGACACGTACTCGCAAAATAAAGTTTTTATCGATGTTTTTATCAAAATAGTAATAAAATATTATTATTTACTCAGAAATGTATTTATTTGACTTCTACCATATCTACTGTAGTGTCGGTTAGCGTGTGGGGTTGCTTTTCAGTAAATACGAGAAAGTTTCTCAGTTAAATACGAAACTTGTCAGTAACTATCAGAAATAGAATAATTTACGCTTACTGACAAAAATAGACTTTTTCAGCAGTGACTGTAAGCTACAGTATGCGGGACAGCTCCCCAAAATTGTTCAAAAATGCTTAGAAACATGAAGTTAAAGAATATAAATGCTCGGTTTAAAAATAATAAATAAATATTTATTATTAACTCAAAGTTTGAAAATTACCATTTGTCACAGTCTTCCAAGCTAATGGGAAAATCCGTCCTGGATTTCCATTCGCGTTACTCGATGAATTCGAAAAGAGATGCGGATACTTTCGCTTGATTTCATCCTCTCGCTCCCAAGTGTACTCGGGACCTCTGCGAGAGTTCCAACTTACCTTCACGAATGGGATACGACTCTGCTGTAGACGTTTAACTTCCCGGTCCGTGATTTCAATCAGTTCCTCGATGAAGTTCAGTTTCTCATCAAGCTGAATCTCATCCAAGGGAATGGCAACGTTATCGTCAGATAACCACTTTTTCAAGTTGCTGACAACATGAAAAACGTCATGCACAACGCTAAGTTCGGATGACAACTCGAGTCGATAGTGTAACACCCCCGTTTTTGATATTCGCAGCGGAAATATAAGTTGGGGTGCTACTAAACAGTTCATACTCATGATAATAGAAAACGACTCGAAAAGAGACGTTTTTAGATAAAATTGTTATCATTCATTTATATCAGATTTACAATATGCAGGTCCCAGCAAGAGGTTCCAAAATACATTAATAAAAGTATATTATTGGTTTGAATGATAACATAGTCCATAGCCAATCCCGTGCCAATCCATGCTTCCAGTAACATGAGAATACATGCTAAAACGTCAACACAAAGGTTGAGTGAATTCAGAAAGTTTCGTAAATGAAAATGTTTCATTTATTCAGAAATATGAAGGTTCCAGTTATTCAGAAATAAGCCAGTTGCTGTTGTCAAAAATACGCTGTTCAATGGTTCATAAATTCGTTTGTCCAGTTATTCAGAAGTACGTTACTCAGTTCAGTTGAAAATCATTTAAACACAAGATTAAATGTAATAATTGCCACACACACAATTATTATCAGGGAAAGATGTATTTTATTGCACTAAGTCTCATGGCACGCAAAACATTAACAGAACATCAACAGTCATGAGCTAATGATGTAATAATTACCCCATAATTAAATGTAGGTAACCTTGTCCCCGGGTAGGAGATAGCCACATCTCTTTATTCATCTCAAATATAATGCTTTGGGTTATGTTACGGTAACACAAAGGGGTTGTCAGCCCAATAGATCTATCCACAATATTCGCGCTCACCCTAACTCGCGGGTGATTAGAGGTCCATGATGGGAGGTCTTTTTGGCTTAAGGTAACTTAGCTTAAGGCAATAAAATAAGAATAACGTTGGGATAATACTTGTGTTTAATTCGGGAAAAAGTCCATTAGTGATTCATAAATAATATAAAGCAAACAATGTTTGTAAATGTTATGAGCATGTATCTCCCCCAAAAGTAATTTAAAAACAAGTGAAAGAAGGGGTTACGAACTCACCTTAGCAATTTGGATGGAAAACAAATGAAAGAAAGTTGATAAACGTCTCCGGACAAGTAACCTGGGTTGTTATGCCAATATTTAGTAATCATTTCTGATGATTATATGTTTATTTTGTTCGTTCTGTTTTTTGGTTCTTTCGTTTGTTGATTCGTTAAAGTTATCTTTCGTTTGTTGGTTCGTTAATATTGAGTTGGGAAATAAAATTAGAAAGAATGAAAATATTGGTTAGGAAAAGTTACGTTTTAATCCCTAAGGTTTGGTCAAATGAAAGTTCATACCCTGGACTTTTGGAAAATGATAGTTTCTACCCTGAAGTTTCAAAAATGACATTTTCTACCCTGTCCATGTGTTAATTGCAAAAACAACCCTTGATTATAAGTATTTACAACATCAACTTATTAAACTCTTATTAATTAATTATCTCATTGAAAAATCATGACTTGGCTAGAGTTTTGGACATCGATAACTCAATGATAAGTAAATCATTTTACGAACTCTTTGATCCTATGGAAAGTTTGTCAGGTCAACTCTGAACACACCAAGTTTCGCTATTTATAAAATTTGTTTGATGGTCGAATGATATTTCAAAATTCGGGTGAGTAAATGAAAGTGATACATGAATTTTTAAAATAAAATCTGAGTTCTAGACCTAGCGATAGACCAAATTTTGAACGCAAATATCCGTTAAACCACTCGATAGTTTTTCAAACTTTTTCTTCTTAAAATAAGCTTGTTGGTTCATCTTTGATATGCCAAAAATATAAAATTTATAGAGGTCTTATGGGTGTCGAAAAGAAGGTTGAAAGTTAATAGTTTAGGTCGACTAAAATGAAAAATAAATAACTGAATATCAAAGGTTTAGTTTAGCGACATGGAGCCAAATTCAAGACTCGATATTTTGATGATGACTCAACCATATTTGGAAATTCTTTTTCCTAAATTAAGTTTACCATGTGGACTTTATCATGCCAAGAGAACAGAATTTTTAGAGATCAATTAGAGGGTGAAAACTGGGTCGAATCTTGGTGAGTTGGGCGATAGCTATTGAAAAAGATTAACTGGAAACCTAAGTTTTCTATTTCCAGCGATATGGGTAGGACTTTACACTTAAATAACTTTTTGAATACTTGATCGTTTTTAATGATTTTTGTTTCTAAATTTAGTTTGTTAGGTAGACTTACTATGTAACAAAAACCAGATTTAAATAAGGTCGTTTGGATGTTGGTTTCGAGGGCCAAAGTTGGGTATTGGGGTGTTTTGTGGCTTGATATAGAACTCAGATATTAGACCCGATGGGGTTTTAAGAATTTTAGGGTTTTCCTATTGGCTTCTCATGTATGTTACAATTATATTTGATGTGTTTTATCATGTTTTACATATTAGTGGTTTGTTTAAACTAAAATTCGAACATATAGGGTGCGTTAGGGTTTACTGTCGAGCAGAAAGGAGTTTAACAAAACAACACTTAAGCTTTTAATTAGGTTGATATTTAAGAGTTATGTTTTAGTGTTTTTAGAAATATATAATAAGCAAATAAAACTGAAATAGAAAGTGTTAGAGTAATTTACCTAGGGTTTTAGCCGAATAGGGTTTTGGACTTGAATTGTTTAGACTCTTGTTTTCCCAGTGTTCCTCCTCTTCTTCTGGACTTTCTATGTTTGGGTTGTGAGTAGTGATCAGTATTGAATGGATAGAGGTTGTGTTTTAATGCTGGTCGAATGTTTGTGTGATTAAAAAAAATGATACTCGACTGCTATTTATAGGATATAATGTTTAGGGCTTTGGTGGGACATGAGGAGGGGACATTGTATGCATACAAGGGCTGACAGAAATAAATGGGATACACCACTTGGATAGGAGGAGGAGGGAGGTGTAAGGGAGGTGATGTGGCGAATGGGATCCTTGGGTTTAAGCTACCAATGAGAAGGCTTCTTGAAGATGAGAGTGTACAAGTTGAAGGGTTTTGTAGAAATGAATAGAGAAGCATGTCCTTGGCCAAGTTCAATGTATCCTTAAGATGGAATTCGGTTAGGGTTTTTTAGGTTGAGTTTCGACTAGGGTATTTAGGATAAAACCAAAATAGGGCTTGAAGTAGTTGTATACTATGTTTAGATAAGTAGTACTTAAGGATTAAGGATTAGTTACTTCGGTTATTTTATGTATTGAATTGGTTAGAAAATATTTATGATTTTTACGTATTTATATATTTCGGATTTTTGAAGATAAAAAGGGAAAATTGGTTTTGTGCTTAGGAGTGTAGTAAAACATGCTTACTATGGTTGTATTATAGTTTGGGATGTGTGAAAAATATTGTTTTAATAGTTTAGTAATTTATAAAATTTATTTGTTAAGTTTTATTAAGTTAAAAGGTAATTAAATGGAATTTATTGTTTTTGCGCATTAGACACTTGTACTTTGGGCTAAAAGACTTATAAAAATAATTAAGGAGTTTAGAAAATATAATTTATAAAAGTTATGCATGAATGGTTTGTACTTTGTGTTTTAAAAATAATATAAATAGGATTTTTATAAAGATTTTGTAAATAAATGATTTTATGCATCAATGACTTGTACTCTAGCTCAAATAACTTGTAAACTTAATATTTTATAAAAATATTGTATAAATAAATTAGAGTTTGTGAATTGAATGCATAAAATCACAGTTTTATGGAATTAGGGTTTTCTCGGGAGCTGAAATAGATTTAGGGTTTCTGGTGCTTTAGTAACTTGTACATTAACTCAGATATGTTGTATTTTTATGTTCTGGGGTTTAGTTATTCATATTTAGTGTTGTGATGATTTTAGGGTTTCATAGAATCTCTATTTAGATAAAGAATGTTTTGTTTTGTATGTTTGTTAAGGATTTATCGTAAAATGGTAAATGGTATTCTGTAATGTTGTTATATCAATATGTTTATAAAATAAACATTAGGTTTGTTAGGCAGGTCTGTGGGAGCACGTTTATCAATGATGTGATCTACGTCACATAAGATGAGAGATACATTCAAATAAATAAAAAAAAAATTACCTGTGGAAAAAGGATAATAATTATGTAAAGTAAATGGGAAATTTTACGAGTGGTTACAGATAGGCTACCGGCCCGACTCTGGCAAGAATCTCAAAAGATCCAATATAACGAGGGTTCAACTTCCCACGTTTACCAAATCTTATCACGCCTTTCCATGGCGAGACCTTTAACATCACTTTATCACCCACTTGGAACTCAAGGGATTTTCGCGTCTTGTCGGCATAGCTCTTTTGACGGTCACGAGCCGCTTGCATTTAGCTCTTGATCTACAAAATTTTCTCGGTAGCCTCGTGGACTAGGTCTGGTCTGGTAAGTTGGCTTTCTCTGACTTCAGCCCAACATATTGGCGATCTACACTTACGACCATAATGTGCTTCGTATGGTGTAGCCTTGATGCTGGTGCGGTAGCTGTTGTTGTAGGAAAACTCGGCTAAAGGAAAATACCAATCCCAGCCATTCCCGTAGTCAATCACACAAGCTCTCAGCATGTCCTCTAACGTCTGAATGGTCCTTTCACTCTGACCATCAGTCTGAGGGTGGTAAGCTGTACTCATCTCAAGATCTGTTCCAAATACGTACTGAAGCGACTTTCAGAAGTTTGACGTGAAACGACTGTCTCGATCAAAAATGATAGAAATAGGCACACCATGCCTTGCGAAAATTTCCTTCACGTATATGGTGTCAATCAGAAAATAAAAACACAGGCGGAAGACTTATAAACATAATAATTACAAAGGTATTGAAAGATGATAATAATAAAATAATAACTCTAAACATGATGAGTTCCAAAACTGAAGTACAAAACAAAACTAAATTTAACTGAAGGTAAATCCAAATCTAATCCAAAAGCAAATGGGTATCTATCGTCAGGGTGGTCCACTAAGAACTCCTATGCACTCTTCACTCAATCCCAGCTTCCAACCTAAAACCTGCCGCAGGAAATGAAATGCGGCTGAGCTTAAAAAGCCCAGTGAACAGATATATATAACATAATGAATAATCAAAACATGTATAACTATAGGGAAAGAAAAACATAAGCTCCAGCCAAAATGAATATCATCTGTCAAAAGAATGAGAGATCAAAGATCAACTGAACAAATATCATAAGTCAAATGAGTCAAAAGAAGTAAGAGATCAAGAGCTAATACAAATCAGATAATCATAAAGAATCAAACGAATCAAAATCGGAATGGCTACGAGCGTGTCTAAACGAGATACTCGAAAAGACCAAATAATCACATAATCTCATATATCCGTTAAATCATATGTGTACAAGGAAGGGAGACCTCTCAAGTACCAAATGGAGTAGCTAGCTCCCAGAAGTGACGGGGTGCAAGGCACGCACAACCCAATCACTAACAAAACGAAACAAAATACCTAGGATGCATCTATACGCCCCCTGCAAAACAAATCATATATATAAACCTGCTTATGACAGGTATACACACATATCATAATGGTCAATGATCACATATCATATCATATCAAATGGGGACGCCGTTGACTGATCACACCGCCACAGATGGTGTCATGCCATTGGTGCCATTAATGACATGGCCATGGTACCTCTATGGCTAGTTAGCTCGGGCACTGAACAGAAAAAATCATATCATAGGGTATCCACAATCATATCATATCCAAACAGATCAATATAAATAGAACGGAATCATATCATAACCAAGGATATCAAACGAACAGCAAAACGAATATCAAATCAGATGATCATATCAAAATGAATCATATCAAACGGATCATACAAAACGGAATCATATTAAGGCAAATAAATCAAAGTCAAGGATCAAGAAGTCATGAGAATAAACCCTTACTGAGAAAGAGTAGAATATCTGTACCTCAAACCGCAAATGAAACTATATAAGAAAACATGTGGATCGGAAGTTACTCCTTCTTCAGCGAATCTACACGAATTAACGATCGTCTTATTATTTAAGAACCATTTCATAAGATATTTCTGATTCAGTACTTATTGTTGTTCAGATTGACATATTAGGGTTTCCTGCTATTTATAGCAACTTTCCAAATTTAGTAACTTTCCATATTTAGTAACTTTTCCCGAATTAAGTGAGTTTCCCGAATTAAGTAACTTTCCAGAATTAGTAACTTTTCATATTTAGCAAGTTTCCATAATTTGTAAGTTAGGTTTACATTCATAATTTATCAAACTTGGGGTTTATCGGTACTTCCAAATCACGTATCACTTAATTAGGATATATTAGTGAATCTGGACCACATCCTTATGATTTTTCAAGCCTGCCAAATTAGCTCAGAAAATTCTGAAATAATTCTTAGTGATTCCCATATCAGTTAAATACCATCACAAATTTTTATAGATTTTATTACCAAACAAAAGTAATGTTTTAAAAATCATCTTTCCAGACCTGTTCAGAAAGTTAACTGCACTTAGATACAGAAAGTTTTCCTTTAATTAACCCATTGAGACACTTCAGAAAAATCCACAAAAACTCCAGGAAGTCACATATAACTTAAATATCGCCCCTAAAAAAGGAGAGCTCTAAGTTCTGTGTGGTTTGAAAACTAAAAATCAAAAACATCGACTGATTTTACATTCCAAAAATTCAGATTTGATACATGATCCCATAAAATTCATAAGCATGACCAATACAATTCCAATTCACTCCAAACCAATTGGAAAACTTAAATATGACATTAAACTAAATTTTTATGCAAAAATACAGAATTAAACCCTTGTGGAACTTGAGCTATAGTGCATACAAATTCAGATTACTAAATAGTCCCATGTTATAAACCCGTTTAAGACCAACACATAAGATATTTACTTACACAAACGCACACGAGACCTTCATATAGCACAAGACCTATTTTAAACGTTACCTTAACATATACACACATTCATGTTAACACCAAAACGTCACAAGCCTTACCAAACCTAACCCTAATTCCTACCAATTATACAAGCCAACAACCTAGGGTTTTCATATATATTTTACTTCGACCTGAACCAGATTTGATTACACTCACACATGTTTTACAACCTGATCGATCAAGAGAAGAACATGGAATCGACACATAAACTAATAGCCACAACAACCCTCGTTAAGCTTGTACACGTCTAGGATTTCCATTATTTTAGCACATCAGTTATTTCGTTACTTAATGATCTTTTAGGGATCATCTACGTTTAGTTCAAAAGGAATGGCAAGACTCGACATGAAGGCACACCGTAATCAAGACAACGAAATATACACTCAATGACACAAAACGAATCCTAACACACACGGCACAAAGCAGACCTGATTCCAACTCCCTCATACAAATTCAATACGACACACACAATATCATTATCACTATGTTTCATATTGCGCGCTTTAAATCTGATCATGTGTATAAATATATATCCATTCGTATAAGCACATTAGTTTAGGTTTACATATTTATGCATGTTCGTATATCATTGATTTGAATGAAACCACAAGGACAATTGTGAGAGTACCTCTAGGTCGAATCAAAGACGGATCAAAGAACACAAGAACCAAAACTTTCGATCCTAAATCATACGTCCACTCTAGGCTTCATAACACTCCCCACGAACACACCAGCCTTCGTACCTTGATCTTCTTGGGAGGAGAAAATAGAGTTGTAGTATCTTGAATATATGTTTAGGGTTTTGTGTGTGAAAACTCAAGTGTATATTCGGTTGAAAAAAATGAAAAAATGGATGGAACTAAAAGCTCGGTATTACCGAGTCTTAAGGTGGATAAGAAGACTATTTCTTCTCCATATTTTAATTATCGTTATCATATTTTCAAGTGTAAATGTTGCGCACCACACTTAATATATTCGGCCCCACTAGTAAAATGTGATATAAACTTAGGATCTAGGGGTTGGGTCGATTTTCATAGCACTTAGTTTAATGATTCCACATTTTTGTACTTTTAAACCATAACATAGGTTTTTAACTTAGTCAGCAGTTCAAATACTTTAGGTTTTGGTTTCGTATTCTAAAATTTTAATCCTATCGTAGTTCAACTTAAGTTAAATTCGTATTCAAAGGTTCAATTGCCATTTCATACATTTCAGGTTGTTATAATTCTTCCCCTCTAAGAAGAAATATTTCATCCTCGAAATTTGAAGTCGCAAAAATTAGACGGATACGTACCAAATCACGAAGGAAGTGACAATCTTTAGCCTCACTCTCGGAGAGGTTCTTCCAAAAGAATCTTCACAAAAGAAATAGTTTTATTTCTCATGACCCGATCCCGACGCTCCAAAATAGCCTCAGGCACTTCAACAAAAGACAAATCATAACAAATCTCGATCCAACGAATACGGAACATATACGTAACAAATGATAGTTGTGATCTCATAAAGAGATACATGAAACACATATACACACGAGGTAAATACGGAGGTACTGCTAAATGTTAGGAAAACTTCATCAACTCTATCCCGATTCTGAACGGACTAAAAACTTGCTAATAATCAGAGAAATACATACCGAATCATTAAACGTATCAAGAGTTTCATAAAGAGGTGGGTAAAATATTCGTATTGACGATCAACTAAGCACATAATATCAAAACGTATCAGAAGGCATAACGGAATAGTTACAATATTCGTACGGATAAGAACGAATCTAAGGTCTAACATATCGCGAACTAAATCTTCCTTATATGCCAAAAAGACTAACTCTTCTGTACAGAAACATCATACGGAATACACAACTTCCCAGTAAAAAGTTCCAAAATTTCTCTTCCACAATGATAACTAATCCATTAGTCACTGTAATCAACTTCGGACCTTCAATAAGTAACTCTCTGACTTAATTCAACCAAAACGTGCTCCACGCCTCTTTTCAAAATCCTTTTCACTTGCATTCCATCAATCTTAGTGAGCAAACACAAGTAGGCCAACCACTTGTCAAATTTTCTGCTCAACACGTCTTCCAAGTTCGAATAGTTGTTCTGTTCGTCCATCCATCTGAAGGTGAGAAGTTGTACTAAAATCCTGAGTCCAATCCCCATAGTTTTCTTTATCTCTTCTGGAAGTGTGAAGCAAAACGCGATTCTCTGACACGATCACTGCAAGTGCGCCATGTAGCTTGAATGATCTTCTGCCAAAAGAAATCTCTGCCAACCTTCCAAGAGAGCCGACCTGGTCAAACGATCCACTACAACTCAATTCGTGTTGTCCTTCCTAAATGTGCGTGGAAATCCCGTTACAAAGTTCTTGAAAGTTTAATCCCACTTATACATACGTACATCCAAAACTAAGAAAAACCACTTGTACGCTGATGCTGAATCTTAACCTTTTGACACGCTAAAGACTTCGCCACCAAGGTAGTCACAATCGTCTTCATACCATTCCATCAAAATTTTTCTTCAAATCTCTATGCATAATAGTACAACTAAGATGAATAGAGCAAATAGAACTGTGCGATTCAATCAAAACCGCTTCCTTCAAGTCTTCTAACATAGATCATATCCCACCGTCTTGCTCCTGAGCTTCTTCATGTCTGTCACAAATCACTCCCATGCCATGCATCGGATAATTCACCTCCTACAGTTCTAGCTTTATTGATGCATAACTAATAATCTTCTCGTGTTGCATAAGGACATAACTAAATCTCCTTCTTGAGTAGAAACAAATCTCTTTTTAGCTTTCCAAAATTCTCCTCTCATTCTTCATTCCAACCCAAAATTTACCCTTCGAGAATATCACATAGAGCTTCTTCTGTCGTAGAAATTTCAACAAAGAATACGAAGATGATCCCCGTGTTTCTCTTTCATCTCTAAATACACCAAGATGTCATACTATGGCAATTGTCCAAGTATTCACGAAAGACACGATTTATCAAGTCTATAGGAACAGTCGGAGCAATAGCCAATACAATTGGCATCACAACACTCATAGAGATCATAACGAATACGAAAAGCAATTCTAGGAACATCTCGCTCCTTTACAGGTAATTGAAAATAATTATATCTTAAATCAATCCTTAGAGAAAACTTCACACCTGAAGTTGATCAAACAAATTGTCAATTCAAAATAAAAGATGATGGTTCAAACTTTAATACTATTCAGCTTTCGGAAACCAATATATAACTTCATACTATCATCATTCCTCTTCATAAACAACTGGAGCGCGACACAAATACACTCTCGGATAGACAAAACCACTTCCTAGAAGCTGGTCCTTCAATTATTTCCTTTCAACTACATTCGTTCAATAGGGAGTTTCAGAATTAGGCAAAACGTAGCTCTTATACGGATAGAGTTTCTGAATCTACCAACTTACTGTTCTCAGTTACTTCTCAAGACATCCTATGATTCCAATAAGTTCAAGTTATATGATGTAACTATTATCACGTTGGCCAGGCGTCATAATAATTGCATCATATACACATGCCTTTATTGCAATCACATTATGCCTCGAGTCGTGACTAAACAAATTCTCATAATTAGATCAAAACAACTTCACATTCAGAGGGTAATCTTGGTAGCTTATCAAGGAATACATCGCAAACATTTCAAAAAACCGAATAACTCTCGAGGCGAGTTTCATCAAATGAAGTATCTTCACAACCGCGAGGGATTAACATACGATTTTTCAAAGAAAAGGTGATCATAATTGTTTACCAGGTTGGGAACCATGGTACAGAATTTTGAGTTTCACAAATCGCCGAAGATGACAAATCTAATATGACCGTTGTTAGCATCTCGATGCTCAATCAACAAATCCATAATCAAAATACTATCGAATCAAACTTTTCCAAGGAAACAGATTAGCAGAACGAAACTTATCTTCAAATATCTTCGAAAGTACCGGATAATCCCGATACTCATGACGAATAATCACAAGATATCTCATAGAGATAGAACCAGGTGTAGCAAATTCTAATAGTGTAGAAGGAACCTTAATATGCATAGCAATAGCAAGAGAAACCACAGAATGTGTCGAACACATTAGATTCATACATATACGAATTCTCTGAATGAACAAAAAGGTATCTAAACAAATCACAAATGAATCAAAGATAGAAGTTCGAAAGAATGTGATAACCTCAGAAAGTGAAACCTGTAAGGCATTACTACAAAATTCTCAAAGTATTCTAAACTTATTTGATCACTGAACTTATGTTGCGTATCTTGCTAAATTTTCTAAATATCCGAAACGAATGATCTTATAAAGGCTTAACGGAAATCAGAGGCATAAATCAGAGTCGTGCGGAAGAAAGATAACTAACCAATGCCTTATCGCATAATCTACCCAATCCTCACCGGTCATAACTAAAGTTTCTATAGGGAAAACCTAAGGCAAAATTTCAAGGGTTGTTCCGTAAGCTCCTACAGTGCAAACCTAAGGGTCAAAATCTTCACAGGCCATAACTTATGTGCTACAAGTTGAAACCTGGCTCTGATACCATAATTGTAACACCCCAACCCGGCAAGGGTCAAAATGCCACATTATGGTGTCAATCAGAACATACAAATGCAAGCGGAATACTTATAAACATAATAATTACAAAGGTATTCTAAGATGATAACAATAAAATACTAACTCTAAACATGATGAGTTCCAAAACTGAAGTTCAAAACCAAACTAAATTTAACTGAAGGTAAATGCAAATCTAATCCAAAAGCAAATGGGTATCTATCGTCAGGGTGGTCCACTAAGAGCTCCTATTCACTCTTCAATCAATCCCAGCTTCCAACCTAAAACCTGTCGCAAGAAAAGAAATGCGGCTGAGATTAAAAAGCCCAGTGAACAGATATATATAATAAATGAATAATTAAAACATGTATAAGTATAAGGAAAGAAAAACATAAGCTCTTGCCTAAACGAATATCATCTGTCAAAAGAATGAGAGATCAAAGATCAACTGAACAAATATCATAAGTCAAATGAGTCAAACGAAGTGAGAGATCAAGAGCTAATATGAATAAGATAATCATAAGGAATCAAACGAATCAAAATCGGAATGGCCACGAGCGTGTCTAAACGAGATACTCGAATAGAACAAATAATCACATAATCTCATATATCCGTCAAATCATATGTGTACAAGGAGGAGAAACCTCTCAAGTACCAAATGGAGTAGCTAGCTCCCATAAGTGAGGGGGTGGAAGGCACGCACAACCAAATCACTAACAAAATACCTAGGATGCATCCATACGCCCCCTGCAAAACAAATCATATATATACACCTGCTCATGACAGGTATACACACATATCATAATAGCCAAGTGATCACATATTATATCATATCAAATGGGGACGCCGTGGACTGATCACACCGCCACAGATGGTGTCATGCCATTGGTGCCATCAATGACATGGCCATGGTACCTCCATGGTTAGTTAGCTCGGGCACTGAACAGAACAAATCATATCATAGCGTATCCATAATCATATCATATCCAAACAGATCAATATCAACAGAACCGAATCATATTAAAACCAAGGATATCAAAGGAATATCATATCAAACGAATAGCTAAACGAATATCAAATCAGATGATCATATCAAAGTGAATCATATCAAACAGAATCATATTAAGGTAAATGAATCAAAGTCAAGGATCGAGAAGTCATGAAAATAAACCCTTACTGAGAAAGGGTAGAATATCTGTACCTCAAATCGCAAATGAAACCATATCAGAAAACACATGGATCGGAAGTTACTCCTTCTTCAGCGAATCTACACGAATTAATGACCATCTTATTATTTAAGAACCATTTCATAAGTTATTTCTGATTCAGTACTTATTGTTGTTCAGATTGACATATTAGGGTTTCCTGCTATTTATAGCAACTTTCCAAATTTATTAACTTTTCATATTTAGTAACTTTCCCGAATTAGTAACTTTCCAAATTAAGTGAGTTTCCCGAATTAAGTAACTTTCCCGAATTAGTATCTTTTCATATTTAGCAAGTTTCCATAATTAGTAAGTTAGGGTCACATTCATAATTAATCAAACTTAGGGATTATAGGTACTTTTAAATCATATATCAATTAATTAGGATATATTAGTGAATCTGGACTACATCCTTATAATTTTTCATGCCTACCAACTAAGCTCAGAAAATTCTAAATAATTTTCAGTGATTCCCATACCAGTTAAGTACTTCACAAATTTTTATAGATTTTATTACCAAACACAAGTACTGTTTTAAAAATCAACTTTCCAGACTTGTTCAGAAAGTTAACTGCACATACATATAGAAAGTTTGACTTTAATTAACCCATTGAGAAAATTAGAATAATTCACAAAAATTCCAAGAAGTTACACATAACTTAAGGATCACCCCTGAAAAAGGAGAGCTCTCAGTTCCTTGTGGTTTGAAAATTAAAAATCAAAAACATCGACTGATTTTACATTCCCAAAACTCAGGTTTGACACAAGATCCCATAAATTTAATAAGCATGACCATTGCATTTCCAATTCACTCCAAACTAATTGGAAAACTTAAATATGACATTAAACTAAGTTTTCATGCAAAAATACAGAATTAAACCCTTACAAAACTTGAGCTATAGTGCATACAAATTCTGATTACTAAACAGTCCCATGCTATAAACCCGTTTAAGACCAACACATAAGATGTTTACTTACGCAAATGCACACGTGACTTTCATATAGCACAAGACCTGTTTTAAACGTTACCTTAATATATACATACATTCATGTTAGCACCACAACGTCACAAGCCTTACCAAACCTAATTCTAATTCGTATCATTTATACAAACCAACAACCTAGGGTTTTCATATATATTTTACATCGACCTGAACCAGATTCGATTACACTCACACATGTTTTACAACCTGGTCAATCTAGAGAAGAACATGGAAACGATACATAAACTAATAGCCACAACAGCCCTCGTTTAGCTTGTACACGTTTAGGATTTCCATTATTTTAGAACATCATTTATTTCGTTACTTAATGATCTTTTAGGGATCGTCTAGGTTTAGGTCAAAAGGAATGGCAAGGCTCGACATGAAGGCATACCAAAATCAACACAAAGAAATATACACTCAACGACACAAAACTAATCCAAACACACACGACACAAAGCAGACCTGATTCCCACTCCCTCATACAGATTCAATACGGAACACATAATATCATGATCTTTATGTTTCATATTACGCGCTTTAAATCCGATCATCTGTATAAATATATATCCATTCGTATAAGCACATTAGTTTAGGTTTACATGTTTACACATGTTCGTATATCATTCATTTGAATGAAACCACAAGGACAATTGTGTGAGTACCTCTAGGTTGAATCAAAGACGGATCAAAGAATGCAAGAAACGAAACCTTTCGATCCTAAATCATACTTCCACTCTAGGCTTCGAAACACTCCCTACGAACACACCAGCCTTCGTACCTTGACCTTCTTGGGAGGAGAAAATAGGGCTACCGTATCTTGAATATATGTTTAGGGTTTTGTGTATGAAAAATCTAGTGTATACTCAGTTGAAAAAAATGAAAAAATGGATGGAACTAAAAGCTGGGTATTACCGAGTCTTAGGGTGGATAAAAAGACTATTTCTTCTCCATATTTTAAATATCATTATCATATTTTCAAGTGTAAATGTTGTGCACCACATTTAATATATTCGGCCCCTTTAGTAACGTGTGATAAAAACTTAGGATATAGGGGTTGTGTCGATTTTCATAGCACTTAGGTTAATGATTCCACATTTTTCTACTTTTAAACCATAACATAGGTTTTTAACTTAGTCAGTAGTTCAAAGACTTTAGGTTCTGGATTCGTATTCTAAAATTTTAATCCTATCGTAGTTCAACTTAAGTTAAATTCGTATTCAAAGGTTCAATGGCCGTTTCATAAATTTCAGGTTGTTATAGGCATCCCGTAAAGTTTCTCTCTTGGTCTGTTCTCTTCTTTGAGAGCCTCAAGAATTTTCGCTGGAAGGGGTGAACTGATCGTCATCCATAGCGATCTGACTCTGGGATGTTTAATTCGTTCCTTTCTACTGAGGGCATCGGCAACTACATTTGCCTTTCCTGGGTGATAACGGATCTCACAATCGTAGTCACTGAGCAATTCCAACCATCGGCGCTGTCTCATGTTCAGCTCCTTTTGGTTCAAGATATGTTGTAGGCTTTTGTGGTCGGTGTACACCACACACTTTGTGCCATAGAGATAGTGCCTCCAGATTCTAAGTGCAAACACAACTGAGCATAACTCTAGGTCATGGGTTGTGTTGTTCTTCTCATGGGTTTTCAGTTGTCTAGAAGCATATGCTATCACCTTCTTTCTGCATTAACATGCCTCTCAAACCATTATGTGAAGCATCGCAATAAACGACGAAGTCTTCGCTACCTTCGGGTAAAGCCAAAAGAGGTGCACTACACAACTTTTCCTTAAGGAGTTGAAAAGCTTTTTCCTCCTTATTCCCCAGTCATATTTCACATTATTCTGTGTCAGTTTAGTCAAAGGCTTCGCTATCTTGGAGAAACCTTCGGTAATAACCGCAAGTCCTAAGAATTGGCGTATTTTGGTGGGTGTTGTGGGTGTCGTCCAAACCTTTATTGACTCGATCTTTACGGGATCCATGTGAATGCCTTGACTATCAATCACGTGGCCTAGAAAATGCACAGTTGATATCTAGAATTCACACTTTGAAAACTTGGCATATAATTCCTCCATCTTTAATAACTCTAAGATCAGCTTCAGGTGCTCCTCGTGCTCTTTCTCATTTTTAGAGTATATCAGGTTATCGTCAATGACCATGATCACGAATTTATCCAAGTACGTCTTACACACTCGATTCATGAGGTCCATGAAAACGGCTGGTGTGTTGGTTAAGCCGAATGACATAACTTGGAATTTATGATGTCTGTATTGGGTCCTGAATGCGATCTTCAGGATGTCCTCTTCCAGAACCCTGAGCTGATGGTAACCCGATCTTAGGTCAATCCTGAAGTAGACAGACGAACCTTGAAGTTGATCGAAAAGGTCGTTGATTCGAGGGAGTGGGTATCGATTCTTGATGGTTAGCTTATTCAGCTCTCGATAGTCGATACACGTCCTGAAGGATCTATCCTTCTTCTTAACAAACAGAACCGGAGCTTCCCAAGGTGAAGAACTTGGTCTAATAAGGCCTTTCTCTCAAAGTTCAGCCAACTGGTTTGGCAGCTCTTGCAATTCCGTTAGTGCTAATCGATAGGGTGCTTGATTCACTTCTAAGGTTTGGTTTAGTGAACAACGGTGTTTCTATAAAATCTCATGTACTAGCCAGGCCAGTATCCCCAAGGAATTAGTGAAGGGTTAGACAACTGTTTCAAAGATAATGTCTCAGGTTACTCTGCAAGGTCTTAAGATTTCTGTTGGGTCACAAGTCTATTTTTGGTAAGTCTCTAGTCCCTGAAAGTTTAGTGGTTCACCCACTGTTTATTTTTGTCCAGGGGTCCTCCTTGTATTGCTAGGATCCTATTGTTATAAGGCACGCGGACGAGTTTCCCACCGTAGGTGATTACAACTTGGTATTTCGACATCCTGTCTACACTGGGGATGACGTCGAAGTCTCCAGGTTTTGTGGGCATAGGGTCACTGTTGGTCGAGGAGTTTTGTTAGGAATTAAATGAATCAAGACTTAGTACTGCTGGAAGATTACACTAACAGTACAAGCTGCTGGTGTATAACTGAAGACTGTTGAAGACAACTAATAGTACAAACTGTCAAGTTAGTAATGCTAATATAAATGAAGGTACTGCTGCATGATAAGGCTTTAGAAGACGTGTAGAAGATAAGTATGGAATAGATTGTATGTATATCACAATTAGTTAGAATTATACGGGTAGATACTTATCTTGTAAAGGACTCTTTGTGCTATAAAAGGAGGTCCTAGGTTAGATCAGAAATATACGTTTTTGTTAAGATTCAAGGTCATTGTAACCCTAGTGATATTGAGATCACTCGTATTATTGCTTAATAATATTGAATCGTTTGAAGTTACTTTCTGTGTTCATTGTTCATTAAGTGTTACTGTTACATCAAAGTAAAGCTTCTAAGTGTTATCAAGCAGATTCCGCATACTTGGTAATATAACCTCAAAGTTTCCTTAACACATTCTAAAGGTGTTTGATCCTCTCAAGTTGTATCAGAGCCAGGCTGATACTTTGATTTAGAAGAAAAAGATAATGGACGTGGAAACTATACAGACCAACATGGCTGCTAAGTTGCCTATGCTGAAGCAAAATGATTTTGAGATGTGGAGGCTTCGAATCTAACAGTACTTCCAAGTGCAGGACTATGCACTACGGGAGATCATTGAAGAATGAAACTCTTTTAAACCTTCAACATCTGTAATAACAGTCAATGGTGAAGAAAACATTGTTGTGAATATCTCTCTAGTGAATACGGATATATATAATAAATGAATAATTAAAACATGTATAAGTATAGGGAAAGAAAAACATAAGCTCTTGCCTAAACGAATATCATCTATCTAAAGAATGAGAGATCAAAGATCAACTGAACAAATATCATAAGTCAAATGAGTCAAACGAAGTGAGAGATCAAGAGCTAATATGAATAAGATAATCATAAGGAATCAAACGAATCAAAATCGGAATGGCCACGAGCGTGTCTAAACGAGATACTCGAATAGAACAAATAATCACATAATCTCATATATCCGTCAAATCATATGTGTACAAGGAGGAGAAACCTCTCAAGTACCAAATGGAGTAGCTAGCTCCCATAAGTGAGGGGGTGGAAGGCACGCACAACCCAATCACTAACAAAATACCTAGGATGCATCCATACGCCCCCTACAAAACAAATCATATATATACACCTGCTCATGACAGGTATACACACATATCATAATAGCCAAGTGATCACATATTATATCATATCAAATGGGGACGCCGTGGACTGATCACACCGCCACAGATGGTGTCATGCCATTGGTGCCATCAATGACATGGCCATGGTACCTCCATGGTTAGTTAGCTCGGGCACTGAACAGAACAAATCATATCATAGCGTATCCATAATCATATCATATCCAAACAGATCAATTTCAACAGAACGGAATCATATTAAAACCAAGGATATCAAACGAATATCATATCAAACGAATAGCTAAACGAATATCAAATCAGATGATCATATCAAAGTGAATCATATCAAACAGAATCATATTAAGGTAAATGAATCAAAGTCAAGGATCGAGAAGTCATGAAAATAAACCCTTACTGAGAAAGGGTAGAATATCTGTACCTCAAATCGCAAATGAAACCATATCAGAAAACACATGGATCGGAAGTTACTCCTTCTTCAGCGAATCTACACGAATTAATGACCGTCTTATTATTTAAGAACCATTTCATAAGTTATTTCTGATTCAGTACTTATTGTTGTTCAGATTGACATATTAGGGTTTCCTGCTATTTATAGCAACTTTCCAAATTTATTAACTTTTCATATTTAGTAACTTTCCCGAATTAGTAACTTTCCAATATAAGTGAGTTTCCCGAATTAAGTAACTTTCCCGAATTAGTATCTTTCCATATTTAGCAAGTTTCCATAATTAGTAAGTTAGGGTCACACTCATAATTAATCAAACTTAGGGATTATAGGTACTTTCAAATCATATATCAATTAATTAGGATATATTAGTGAATCTGGACTACATCCTTATAATTTTTCATGCCTACCAACTAAGCTTAGAAAATTCTAAAATAATTTTCATTGATTCCCATATTAGTTAAGTACCTTCACAAATTTTTATAGATTTTATTACCTAACACAAGTACTGTTTTAAAAATCAACTTTCTAGACCTGTTCAGAAAGTTAACTGCACATACATACAGAAAGTTTACCTTTAATTAACCCATTGAGAAACTTCAGAAAAATTCACAAAAATTCCAAGAAGTCACACAAAACATAAGGATCACCCCTGAAATAGGAGAGCTCTCAGTTCCTTGTGGTTTGAAAATTAAAAATCAAAAACCTCGACTGATTTTACATTCCCAAAACTCAGGTTTAACACATGATCCCATAAAATTCATAAGCATGACCATTACATTTCCAATTCACTCCAAACTAATTGGAAAACTTAAATATGACATTAAACTAAGTTTTTAGGCAAAAATACAGCATTAAACCCTTACGGAACTTGAGCTATAGTGCATACAAATTCTGATTACTAAACAGTCCCATGCTATAAACCCGTTTAAGACCAACACATAAGATGTTTACTTACACAAATGTACACGAGACTTTCATATAGCACAAGACCTGTTTTAAACGTTACCTTAATATATACACACATTCATGTTAACACCACAACGTCACAAGCCATACCAAACCTAATCCTAATTCGTACAATTTATACAAACCAACAACCTAGGGTTTTCATATATATTTTACATCGACCTGAACCAGATTCGATAACACTCACACATGTTTTACATCCTGGTCAATCTAGAGAAGAACATGGAAATGATACTTAAACTAATAGCCACAACAACCCTCGTTAAGCTTGTACACGTTTAGGATTTCCATTATTTTAGCACATCATTTATTTCGTTACTTAATGATCTTTTAGGGATCGTCTAGGTTTAGGTCAAAAGGAATGGCAAGGCTCGACATGAAGGCATGCCAAAATCAACACAAAGAAATATACACTCAACGACACTCCCTCATACAGATTCAATACGACACACACAATATCATGATCTTTATGTTTCATATTACGCGCTTTAAATCCGATCATCTGTATAAATATATATCCATTCGTATAAGCACATTAGTTTAGGTTTACATATTTACACATGTTCGTATATCATTTATTTGAATGAAACCACAAGGACGATTGTCAAAGTACCTCTAGGTTGAATCAAAGACGGATCAAAGAACGCAAGAAACAAAACCTTCCGATCCTAAATCATACGTCCACTCTAGGCTTCGAAACACTCCCTACGAACACACCAGCCTTCGTACCTTGATCTTCTTGGGAGGAAAAAATAGAGCTACCGTATCTTGAATATATGTTTAGGGTTTTGTGTGTGAAAACTCAAGCGTATATTGAGTTGAAAAATATGAAAAAATGGATGGAACTAAAAGCTGGGTATTACCGAGTCTTAGGGTGGATAAGAAGACTATTTCTTCTCCATATTTTATATATCATTATCATATTTTCAAGTGTAAATGTTGTGCACCACATTTAATATATTCGGCCCCTGTAGTAACGTGTGATAAAAACTTATGATATAGGGGTTGTGTCGATTTTCATAGCACTTAGGTTAATGATTCCACATTTTTCTACTTTTAAACCATAACATAGGTTTTTAACTTAGTCAGTAGTTCAAAGACTTTAGGTTCTGGATTCGTATTCTGAAATTTTAATCCTATCGTAGTTCAACTTAAGTTAAATTCGTATTCAAAGGTTCAATGGCCGTTTCATAAATTTCAGGTTGTTATAGGCATCCCGTAAAGTTTCTCTCTTGGTCTGTTCTCTTCTTTGAGAGCCTCAAGAATTTTCGCTGGAAGGGGTGAACTGATCGTCATCCATAGCGATCTGACTCTGGGATGTTTAATTCGTTCCTTTCTACTGAGGGCATCGGCAACTACATTTGCCTTTCCTGGGTGATAACGGATCTCACAATCGTAGTCACTGAGCAATTCCAACCATCGGCGCTGTCTCATGTTCAGCTCCTTTTGGTTCAAGATATGTTGTAGGCTTTTGTGGTCGGTGTACACCACACACTTTGTGCCATAGAGATAGTGCCTCCAGATTCTAAGTGCAAACACAACTGAGCATAACTCTAGGTCATGGGTTGTGTAGTTCTTCTCATGGGTTTTCAGTTGTCTAGAAGCATATGCTATCACCTTCGCTCTGCATTAACATGCCTCTCAAACCATTGTGTGAAGCGTCGCAATAAACGACGAAGTCTTCGCTACCTTCGGGTAAAGCCAAAAGAGATGCACTACACAACTTTTCCTTAAGGAGTTGAAAAGCTTTTTCCTCCTTATTCCCCAGTCGTATTTCACATTATTCTGTGTCATTTTAGTCAAAGGCTTCGCTATCTTGGAGAAACCTTCAATAAACCTTCGGTAATAACCGGCAAGTCCTAAGAATTGGCGTATTTTCGTGGGTGTTGTGGGTGTCGTCCAATCCTTTATTGACTCGAACTTTACGGGATCCATGTGAGTGCCTTGACTATCAATCACGTGGCCTAGAAAATGCAAAGTTGATATCTAGAATTCACACTTTGAAAACTTGGCATATAATTCCTCCATCTTTAATAACTCTAAGATCAGCTTCAGGTGCTCCTCGTGCTCTTTCTCATTTTTAGAGTATATTAGGTTGTCTTCAATGACCATGATCACGAATTTATCCAAGTACGGCTTACACACTCGATTCATGAGGTCCATGAAAACGGCTGGTGTGTTGGTTAAGCCGAATGACATAACTTGGAATTTGTGATGTCCGTATTGGGTCCTGAATGCGATCTTCAGGATGTCGTCTTCCCGAACCCTGAGCTGATGGTAATCCAATCTTAGGTCAATCCTGAAGTAGACAGATGAACCTTGAAGTTGATCGAAAAGGTCGTCGATTCGAGGGAGTGGGTATCGATTCTTGATGGTTAGATTATTCAGCTCTCGATAGTCGATACACGTCCTGAAGGATCTGTCCTTCATCTTAACAAACAGAACCGGAGCTTCCCAAGGTGAAGAACTTGGTCTAATAAGGCCTTTCTCTCAAAGTTCAGCCAACTGGTTTGGCAGCTCTTGCAATTCCGTTAGTGCTAATCGATAGGGTGCTTGATTCACTTCTAAGGTTTGGTTTAGTGAACAACGGTGTTTCTATAAAATCTCATGTACTAGCCAGGCCAGTATCCCCAAGGAATTAGTGAAGGGTTAGACAACTGTTTCAAAGATAATGTCTCAGGTTACTCTACAAGGTCTTAAGATTTTTGTTGGGTCACAAGTCTATTTTTGGTAAGTCTCTAGTCCCTGAAAGTTTAGTGGTTCACCCACTGTTTATTTTTGTCCAGGGGTCCTCCTTGTATTGCTAGGATCCTATTGTTACAAGGCACGCAGACGAGTTTTCCACCGTAGGTGATTACAACTTGGTATTTCGACATCCTGTCTACACTGGGGATGACGTCGAAGTCTCCAGGTTTTGTGGGCATAGGGTCACTGTTGGTCAAGGAGTTTTGTTAGGAATTAAATGAATCAAGACTTAGTACTGCTGGAAGATTACACTAACAGTACAAGCTGCTAGTGTATAACTGAAGACTGTTGAAGACAACTAATAGTACAAACTCTCAAGTTAGTAATGCTAATATAAATGAAGGTACTGCTGCATGATAAGGCTTTAGAAGACGTGTAGAAGATAAGTATGGAATAGATTGTATGTATATCACAATTAGTTAGAATTATACGGGTGGATACTTATCTTGTAAAGGACTCTTTGTGCTATAAAAGGAGGTCCTAGGTTAGATCAGTAATATACGTTTTTGTTAAGATTCAAGGTCATTGTAACCCTAGTGATATTGAGATCACTCGTATTATTGCTTAATAATATTGAATCATTTGAAGTTACTTTCTGTGTTCATTGTTCATTAAGTGTTACTGTTACATCAAAGTAAAACTTCTAAGTGTTATCAAGTAGATTCCGCATACTTGGTAATATAACCTCAAAGTTTCCTTAACACATTCTAAACGTGTTTGATCCTCTCAAGTGGTATCAGAGCCAGGCTGATACTTTGATTTAGAAGAAAAAGATAATGGACGTGGAAACTATACAAAACCAACATGGCTGCTAAGTTGCCTATGCTGAAGCAAAACGATTTTGAGATGTGGAGGCTTCGAATCGAATAGTACTTCCAAGTGCAGGACTATGCACTACGGGAGATCATTGAAGAATGAAACTCTTTTAAACCTTCAACATTGATATGTGTCTAAATACACATATATTTTACATTATTTAAACCCACAAAAACAGCCAAAAACACTTTGAAAAGTCAAATAATACAGAAAATATCATAAAATGTGTTTTTATATGATTCAGGAACAAAAAGATTGAAAACAAGTGAAAAACAAATAAAGTTTGCATAATTGTCATTTTCAATCCCTGAAGTTTCACAAATTGGCAGAAATAGTCCCTGGTGTTAAAAATATCATTCAAGGTCCCTGAACTATTTAACTTTTACAATAATGGTCCTTGGATGAAAGTTTTAAAGAAATTGCAAAACAGGTCCTTCAACTTTTAAAAATGACATAAAAGGTCCCTGGAGGTTTAAAAAGTGGAAAATTACATTTTTGGTCCTTGGGTTATTCACATATGGCAATTATGGTCCTTGTGATAATTTTGGAAACTTACCATTTCAGCCCTTTCACAAATCAGAAATTACAACTATGGCCCTTGTGTTTATTATACAAACCAAACCGGACCCTTATATTAAATAACCCAACCCAACCCTTATTAATAAACCCAATCCAACATAACCCAGCCCAAGCCCAAAACACAACCTGACCCAACCTTCTTATTTAAACCCAGAGTTTGACTTCGGTCAAACTCATCCCTTCCAATACCGCCCCGCCAAAACCAATACCACCATCTCCACCGCCTCTCTGACAATCCCACCACCTTCCACCTATCCACCTTACCTAACATGCCAAATTGCATTAATTGCTTCTTCTCCAGTACACTCCATCAGAGATAGTGGATTTTTCCACTATCTCAATTTTGGCGCCAAAAGTAGTTTTAACGACTGAGATGATGTCAGAAGGATCCAAAGGTCAAGAAAGGATCAGAGAAGAAGAATAGATAAATCCCACTTAGTTTTTGTATAAATAGAAGCATATGTAAGCCTTTTATGGCAAGTAGATAAATTAGCATAAATCGTATTTCAATTTCAGTAGCTATAATTTGTAATCTCAAGTTTTAACAATCAATACAAAGTAAATTTAGTGTGTTTGTTGTTAATCTTTGTATAATTTCCAGTAGTTAATGATAATTCCAAGTTTCTTAAATTCCATGTGTACTGAGAATTCGAACCTAGTTAATTGATAATTGAAATAACTTCTCAGTTGTTTCCATAAGCTTATACAAGCTTATAATAGCTTGTTGTAATTTGTATTAGTGTAAACATGTTCTAAATTCAAGAAATCAAGAAAGTCAACAAAAGTCAACATAAGCTCTCATTAAGCTCTTCTGAAGGGAAAAGCTATTTAGGAAGGCTTTTCTTGGGTTTTCTAGCTTGTGTGAACAAGCTAGGTGTGTTCTTGGTCCTTGTTCTTTGTTCCATTAGCAATAGCAGTTGTAACCTTTTTCTCAATTTTAGCATAATTCCTACTTTCACTGTACTAGTGCTTATTATTAGCTTATTATTATTGTTATATGCTTATTGCTAGTTTCTAAGTATATTTGACCATTTTTATCAGTAGTTATATAGTTTGTTCTTTGTTTCTCTTAAAATCAGTCATAAAAGCCAAAAATAGTTAATTATAGCATTGCTTAATTATTTGCTTATTTTCCTGTTAAAAGTTGCTTATTAGAGTCTAATTAAGTTAATTAATCAGTAAAACTAGATCTCTTAGTTTAAAATATTTTGTTTCATTTGCAAATCCACCTCAGACCATTTAAAAGGGATGTTTGGTTTATGCAGTCAACAAGCTCACTCAAGCTTGTACTGTTCATTGACCACTTTCCCAACTTGGACCTAGCTTAAATCAATCATAATAAGCTGTTTTTAAATTGATCCAAGTCCATTTGGTTGGATTTGTGATTTTGAGACCTCTGTGCAATTTTTAGAACCCAAAAAGTCCAAATAAGCCATTTTAAGCTATAAGCTCTTCTTGTCATTTTTATTGGCTCAACTGAGGTCTTTTGGGTGCATTTAGAGTAAACACAGAATTTGGTTTTAGGTCCTTTGGCTTGTGCTCCTCTGCACACCAACTCTGCACAACATAAGTTCAGTATATACTGAGCAGTCATAGCCCTTGTTCTCAGCTTGTTATTGGCTTATCCAAATAAGCTGAGGCTTTGATTTTTGGTTCACAAGTAGTTCACCTAGTAGGCTTTAAGTTTCTGTGCTTGAATTCCATTTCCTAGCTTATTAGATTGCTTAAAACAGGCCTGCTAATTTCCCCAGCAGTACCTTTTTCCTTATAGCAGTACCTTGCATACTTTTTTTCCCACCTGATCTTGTGTTCAATTGGACTTCAATTAACATGTTTGAGATGGGGCTTTTTGCATTTTAGGATAGCCAGTAGTACTAGCTAACTTTTGCCCCCTTAATATTCAACTTATCAGCTTAATTAAGTGCTTAATTTTGGTCTGCTAGTTAAGGGTTTTAACCCCCTTTTCTGTCTAAAAAAGCCAACTGCCCTAGTGCTTATCTTGCTTATTACTTGTGCTTATTCATATTTTTAAGTTGTTTTAAGCTTCTTATAGTTGTTTGTACTTGTCCTGAGCATTTGGTTAAGTTTTGAGCTTATTAGCTTATTTTTAGCTTATTAGCCCAACTGCTTATCTGCCCATCTGCTTATCAGGGCTTATTAGACTTTTGATTTTAATTTTCCTATATTAAGAATATTAATTTAGACTTATCCTGAATTTTTCAGATTTTTCCTAAGTCATTTGAAATTTTTAATCTGTTTAATAAGTTTCTATTAGTAATTAAATCATAATAAATAGAATATTAATCAAAAAAAAATCCAAAATATCTAATCAATCAGTCACTCTAATCCTATCTTTCCACAGTTTGCTCATTCACACCTCGTTGGGAAACGATCCGGGTAATTACTTACCTGGCTTCACACTACACACGAACGTGAGTTTTTTCAAGTATCCTTTTTCACAAAGGGGTGATTTCTATTTATTCACGTGTATCCGCTGTTTGCATTTATTTATAAGTGTATTCAGCACGGATCAAATTTTGGCGCCGCTGCCGGGGAGGTGTGTTGCGACTATTGTGTAGAGTTTTAGCGATTAGTGATTTGAGACCCTTCTTCTAGAAGTTTTATTTCCCATAAACCATATAAAATACAAAAATATTTTTCCTTTCTTTTCTATTATATTATCATATAAAAAATAAAAACACCAAAAATATTTTCCGTTTTCTTTATTTAATAAATAACAATAAAATTTACCATCGAGAACCAAGACAGAGTACTACCTAACTGGGGGTACGACCATAATAAGTTCCCAAACATCAGATTTAAAACTTGCCTCTGTATCACTTGCGAATATCGGCTCACCTTTGATTGATAAACAAACTATAACGGAGGTTTAAGGATAGTTTGACATTAAATTGTCGGACTGAAAGAAGCGGGTTTTTAAGGAGCATTAATTGCCCACCTTTGCTTCTCCGCCACTCTGTGCGTTTATCTTTTAGAGAGCTACCGTACGTTGTTGATTATTGGTTTAAGTTCACTTGGTTTTGCTTCGTTCTTGATTTAATTAAAATATTTTACTTAGTGCATGCGCACTCGTTCTTCCACGTCATCAAGCCCTTTACGTGAACTCGTAGATATTCCGAGAAGATGTAATCGTAGACGTGCTGCCCAAATAGTCGAACCCGAGATTCGTACTGTTCTCATTGATAATATGGCAGACGAACGCACAATGGCTGAAATGCTCCAGGCACCCACCGAGGGTTACGGAGATGCCATCGTTTTACCACCCATCGAGTCTGATCATTTTGAACTGAAAACACATTTGATTCAGCTCGTGTCCACAAACCAATTCCACGGGTTTGAACGAGAAGATCCATATGCACACATTCGTTGGTTCAACAAGTTGACCTCTACAATTAATTACAAGAATGTGCCACAAACAGTTGTCAAATTGATGCTATTCCCATTCTCACTCGAAGGGGCAGCCCGGATTTGGCTGGATAAAGAACCCCCTCGATCCATTGAAACCTGGGAAGATCTCGTAAAAAAATTTGTAAATTATTTCTTCCATCCATCAAAGACGACTAATCTAAAAAATGAAATTGCTGGATTTCGTCAAGGTTTTGATGAAAATTTCGGAGAGGCATGGGACAGATTTAAAGATCTCCTAAGAAAATGCCCACATCACGATTTCACGGAGTTACAACAGATAAATACGTTTTATAATGGGTTGACCCAAAACGATCAAGATGCACTTAATGCAGCCGCCGGTGGCAATATCTTGAATCGTAAACCTAAAGAGGTGGTTGAAATTTGCGAAAATAAATCAAAAGTTCCTATTTCTCGAAACAAAGTGAATGTTCCTGTCACTCCTGCTTCTTCATCCGGTAACTCATCAGAGTTAGCCTTTCTAACTGACTCAATGCGTTGCATGATGAAGGAAATGAAAGAATTGAAGAGTGAAATTCATAAACCGGAACAAATCAAAGCAATAAACAAAGTGTGCGAAACTTGTGGTGGCCCACATGCGTATTATGATTGTCAAGCAACCAATGCTTCTCTTTACCCAGCTCCGTAGCTGCAGTAAACCAAAATACATACCGTCCGCGTGCTGAGACTCAGTACCGAGCACCGAATGCTATGGTACCACCTGGTTTTCCATCCGTGCCCAATCAAAATAATCAAAATCGCTTTGTTCAAAATCAGGGACAAAATTTCAACAATTCCCAAAATTTCAATCAAAACCGAGGTCAGAATCTGGGTAACTTTAACCAAAAGCCATGGAATGTCCAAAACCAAAATCAGACGTCTTCAGATGAGTTGCTTAAGCAATTCATAAAATCTCAAGAGGAGACAAATAAGACGCAATATGAGACAAACCGGTTATTGGTTACCCAAATAAATGATATAAAAAAATCTTTAAATGATCTACCTTCTACCTCGGGAGGTCTCCCAAGTAACACTGTTGTAAACCCAAGGGGTGAACTCAAAGCTGTCACTATACGTAGTGGTAAAGCTCATGTTGGACTCAAGGTGATAAAGGACCGGGTACTTCCCACTAACAATGGAAGTGCTAAAAACGTCCAACCTATGGTTGTCCAAAATTCTACACCTACCATTGCTCCACAACCGTCAAGAATAGATCCTACTCTATCACGATTTATGGTTAAAAGTTTGTCAAGCAAACGTAGTGAGCAAAGAACGGCCAGATATTATTCCGATATGCTCAATGCTGTTCCTGTCAGTGTGCTAGATGACAGTGATGATGATGAAGATACCACTTTCGTCAAAGCTATCACCACTCGGAGTGGTGCTGCTTATGAGGGACCCTCTGGTCCTATTCCCCCTCCGTTGTTTGAAATGGAAAAAGTGACGGAGGATACAATGGACAAAGTGCAAATTCCAAACCCACAAAGTACAGCACAAGTCCATCCTCCGGTTGTCCCTAAAAATAAATCCAAACCAGGAGTTGTCTTTGAATCAGTTGAGACTCCTAAAGTCATTACCCCTAAATCCAAACCTTATATTCCTTACCCATCGCGCTTAAATGAGTAAAAGCTCCGCGAAAAAAACTAGTCAACAAATGGACAAGTTCTTTCAAATATTTAAAGAATTACATTTTGACATAAGTTTTGCGGATGCTATCATTCTGATGCCCAAATTTGCATCAACAATCAAACACATATTAAGCAACAAGGAAAAGCTTATTGAAATGGCTAAAACTCCATTAAATGAGAACTGCTCAGCGGTTATCTTGAAAAAGCTTCCGGAGAAGCTTGGAGATCCTGGAAAGTTTCTAATACCTTGTGTATTTCTAGGAATGGTTGAATGCTATGACTTAGCCGATCTAGGTGCAAGCATCAACCTGATGCCTCATTCAGTATGGAAGAAACTTTCTCTTCCGGCTCTTACTCCTACATGCATGACTCTTGAGCTTGCAGATCGAACCATATCTCATCCATGCGGCATTGCCGAGGATGTGTTTGTGAAAGTAGGTAAGTTCCATTTTCCAGCTGACTTTGTGGTTGTTGAATTCGACGCAGATCAAAAGGTTCCTCTCATTCTTGGAAGAGGATTCCTAAAAATGGGCCATGCTCTTATTGATGTATTTAAGCATGAGATCACCTTGCGTGTGGATAAGGAAGCTGTTACCTTTAACCATGATCAAACTTCGAGGTACTCCTCAAATTATGATTCTAAATCGGTTAACCGAATCGATGTCATTGATGTTGCTTCAAAGGAGTACTCTCAAGAAATTGTTGGTTATTTTCATAATTCTGTGAGTGGGGTTCCCACCACATCTTCTCTGCCTATCATTTCTGACTCTTCCCCTTCTCTCACTCCGTTTGAGGGAAGTGATTCCAATTTGGAAGAGATCGAGGCTTTTCTCAAGTGTGATTCATTTCTTGAAGGAATTGATAACGCTGAGATTGATCTGGAGGGAGATATTCTTCTTCTTGAGAAATTGTTGAATCAGGACAATTCTCCTCCTCTCCCTCCCGTTGAACTTCATAAAAAGGAAGTCAAGTCAGTTGAGAAAACTGATAAATTTCCTGAGATCAAGTTTAAGGACTTGCCTCCTCCACTTGAATATGCAATTCTTGAGGAGGAAGTTCTTATCTTAATTGCTATTCAGATCTCTCTTCTTCCCTTCACCTACCCGGTGATTTCCCCTATCTTTCACTCGTTCGGGAGTGAAGATATTAAATTTGACCCCGGCATTTTCTATCTAACATTGGTTTAAATGCCGGATTTATCTCATCGGTGTGGAACTTTCTTATGTTCAATTGGTTATCCAAACATATTGAATGAAAGTCCGATGGAGATGGGTTCTTCCACTTGCTTCCCCATGAACAAATGAATTCGGGGTCGAGTCAAGCTAGCGACTCGGTTAATAAAAACAGTAGTAAAACATGTGTTTTCATCCATGTCTCACCCAAGTGTGGGGGAGATGCCCCACATGTTGTATATATGTATATTTCAAAATAATAATAATAATAATAAAAAATAAAATAAAATAAAATAAAAAATGGCTATTAGTATTTCCTTTTTACGTTCTAAGTGTCGGCATAATAGCCGGTACTTTGAATATTGAGGGCAATATTTAGTTCTAAGTGTGGGGGGGGAATTCTAGCGAATTTGATCAAATGTACCATCTAGTACCCCCATTTTGGCCAAAATTTTAAAATTTTTTCTCACTTAGAACGCAATAAATGGTTATCAGTCCGCCATGTCTAACCCACATATGATTGGCTAGTCCGAGAGCAAACGGCTCTTGGTAAAGATATATCAAATCCGTTTATGGCTTACAATTTGCCTAAAATTGTATGGTATTCGACTCACCATATCTTTATAAGTGAAGAGTTGGCTAGCCCGCAAGGTTATGACTTGTGGTTAAGGCAGTAGAAAACCATGATTGGTAATCAGCTCACCAAAGATAATAAATGTATTTTATCTAAGAGTTGGCTAGTCTAGAAGCAAACGGCTTCTGGTAAAGACAAATCAAACCCGTTGACAGCTGATGATTTGCTCAAAATCATTTGGTTATCATTGTACCAAAGTATCACATACTAAAACATTGGCTACTCCAGAAGTAATGGCTTTTGGTAAAGAGAAAAATCCATTAAATCTTCATAAATGATTGCTAGGGACTAGCAATAGTTTAGTGTGGGGGATTTGATATGTGTCTAAATACACATATATTTTACATTATTTAAACCCACAAAAACAGCCAAAAACACTTTGAAAAGTCAAATAATACAGAAAATATCATAAAATGTGTTTTTATATGATTCAGGAACTAAAAGATTGAAAACAAGTGAAAAACGAATAAAGTTTGCATAATTGTCATTTTCAATCCCTGAAGTTTCACAAATTGGCAGAAATAGTCCCTGGTGTTAAAAATATCATTCAAGGTCCCTGAACTATTTAACTTTTACAATAATGGTCCTTGGATGAAAGTTTTAAAGAAATTGCAAAACAGGTCCTTCAACTTTTAAAAATGACATAAAAGGTCCCTGGAGGTTTAAAAAGTGGAAAATTACATTTTTGGTCCTTGGGTTATTCACATATGGCAATTATGGTCCTTGTGATAATTTTGGAAACTTACCATTTCAGCCCTTTCACAAATCAGAAATTACAACTATGGTCCTTGTGTTTATTATACAAACCAAACCGGACCCTTATATTAAATAACCCAACCCAACCCTTATTAATAAACCCAATCCAACATAACCCAGCCCAAGCCCAAAACACAACCCGACCCAACCTTCTTATTTAAACCCAGAGTTTGACTTCGGTCAAACTCATCCCTTCCAATACCGCCCCGCCAAAACCAATACCACCATCTCCACCGCCTCTCTGACAATCCCACCACCTTCCACCTATCCACCTTACCTAACATGCCAAATTGCATTAATTGCTTCTTCTCCAGTACACTCCATCAGAGATAGTGGATTTTCCACTATCTCAATTTTGGCGCCAAAAGTAGTTTTAACGACTGAGATGATGTCAGAAGGATCCAAAGGTCAAGAAAGGATCAGAGAAGAAGAATAGATAAATCCCACTTAGTTTTTGTATAAATAGAAGCATATGTAAGCCTTTTATGGCAAGTAGATAAATTAGCATAAATCGTATTTCAATTTCAGTAGCTATAATTTGTAATCTCAAGTTTTAACAATCAATACATAGTAACTTTAGTGTGTTTGTTGTTAATCTTTGTATAATTTCCAGTAGTTAATGATAATTCCAAATTTCTTAAATTCCATGTGTACTGAGAATTCGAACCTAGTTAATTGATAATTGAAATAACTTCTCAGTTGTTTCCATAAGCTTATACAAGCTTATAATAGCTTGTTGTAAGTTTGTATTAGTGTAAACCTGTTCTAAATTCAAGAAATCAAGAAAGTCAACAAAAGTCAAAATAAGCTCTCATTAAGCTCTTCTGAAGGGAAAAGCTATTTAGGAAGGCTTTTCTTGGGTTTTCTAGCTTGTGTGAACAAGCTAGGTGTGTTCTTGGTCCTTGTTCTTTGTTCCATTAGCAATAGCAGTTGTAAGCTTTTTCTCAATTTTAGCATAATTCCTACTTTCACTGTACTAGTGCTTATTATTAGCTTATTATTATTGTTATATGCTTATTGCTAGTTTCTAAGTATATTTGACCATTTTTATCAGTAGTTATATAGTTTGTTCTTTGTTTCTCTTAAAATCAGTCATAAAAGCCGAAAATAGTTAATTATAGCATTGCTTAATTAATTGCTTATTTTCCTGTTAAAAGTTGCTTATTAGAGTCTAATTAAGTTAATTAATCAGTAAAACTAGATCTCTTAGTTTAAAATATTTTGTTTCATTTGCAAATCCACCTCAGACCATTTAAATGGGATGTTTGGTTTATGCAGTCAACAAGCTCACTCAAGCTTGTACTGTTCATTGACCACTTTCCCAACTTGGACCTAGCTTAAATCAATCATAATAAGCTGTTTTTAAATTGATCCAAGTCCATTTGGTTGGATTTGTGATTTTGAGACCTCTGTGCAATTTTTAGAACCCAAAAAGTCCAAATAAGCCATTTTAAGCTATAAGCTCTTCTTGGCATTTTTATTGGCTCAACTGAGGTCTTTTGGGTGCATTTAGAGTAAACACAGAAGTTGGTTTTAGGTCTTTTGGCTTGTGCTCCTCTGCACACCAACCCTGCACAACATAAGTTCAGTATATACTGAGCAGTCATAGCCCTTGTTCTCAGCTTGTTATTGGCTTATCCAAATAAGCTGAGGCTTTGATTTTTGGTTCACAAGTAGTTCACCTAGTAGGCTTTAAGTTTCTGTGCTTGGATTCCATTTCCTAGCTTATTAGATTGCTTAAAACAGGCCTGCTAATTTCCCCAGCAGTACCTTTTTCCTTATAGCAGTACCTTGCATATTTTTTTCCCACCTGATCTTGTGTTCAATTGGACTTCAATTGACATGTTTGAGATGGGGCTTTTTTCATTTTAGGATAGCCAGTAGTACTAGCTAACTTTTGCCCCCTTAATATTCAACTTATCAGCTTAATTAAGTGCTTAATTTTTGTCTGCTAGTTAAGGGTTTTAACCCCCTTTTCTGTCTAAAAAAGCCAACTGCCCTAGTGCTTATCTTGCTTATTACTTGTGCTTATTCATATTTTTAAGTTGTTTTAAGCTTCTTATAGTTGTTTGTACTTGTCCTGAGCATTTGGTTAAGTTTTGAGCTTATTAGCCCAACTGCTTATCTGCCCATCTGCTTATCAGGGCTTATTAAACTTTTGATTTTAATTTTCCTATATTGAGAATATTAATTTAGACTTATCCTGAATTTTTCAGATTTTTCCTAAGTCATTTGATATTTTTAATCTTTTTAATTAGTTTCTATTAGTAATTAAATCATAATAAATAGAATATTAATCAGAAAAATATAATTTTAATTTTCATAATTTTCTTTTATTAATTATAATCCAGGAAAAATATAATCATATTTTTAGACCTTAAGAAAAATAAAATAGAAAATAAGTGATAGCTTCTATTAAATAGATTTTATCTTTTTAAATTTTTAATTAATCATTTTTCATTTTTATAATATTCTTAGCTTCTTTTCATCTTATAATATTTATAGAAAAAGTTTTAGATTTTTCTTTGTTTATTTAGTATTTATTATAATTTAAATTAGTTTTAAAAAGTAATTAAATAATAAATAATTAATAATAATTAGATAAAAAGTATAAAAAAATATAATTTTAGTTTTAAAATAAGTTTTAAGTAATTTTACACTTTTAGGTTTTAATTTTATAATATTTCACTTTTTTAGTCCCATTTTAGATTCCCCGTTACGCGTTTTCAGTTTATTTAAATTCGCGTTTAATTTCTTGTGTATATTTGTTTTTAATTTGTTATTTAGAATTATTAAAAAGCAAAATCCAAAATATCTAATCACATCAGTCACTCTAATCCTATCTTTCCACAGTTTGCCCATTCACACCTCGTTGGGAAACGATCCGGGTAATTACTTACCTGGCTTCACACTACACACGAACGTGAGTTTTTGCAAGTATCATTTTTCACAAAGGGGTGATTTGTATTTATTCACGTGTATCCACTGTCTGCATTTATTTATAAGTGTATTCAGCACGGATCAAATTTTGGCGCCGCTGCCGGGGAGGTGTGTTGCGACTATTGTGTAGAGTTTTAGCGATTAGTGATTTGAGACCCTTCTTCTAGAAGTTCCTATTTCCCATAAACCATATAAAATACAAAAATATTTTCTTTTCTTTTCTATATATATTATCATATAAAAAATAAAAACACCAAAAATATTTTCCGTTTTCTTTATTTAATTAATAACAATAAAATTTACCATCGAGAACCAAGACAGAGTACTACCTAACTGGGGGTACGACCATAATAAGTTCCCAAACATCAGATTTAAAACTTGCCACTTTATCACTTGCGAATATCGACTCACCTTTGATTGATAAACAAACTATAACGGAGGTTTAAGGATAGTTTGACATTAAATTGTCGGAATGAAAGAAGCGGGTTTTTAAGGAGCATTAATTGCCCACCTTTGCTTCTCCGCCACTTTGTGCGTTTATCTTTTAGAGAGCTACCGTACGCTTGTTGATTATTGGTTTAAGTTCACTTGTGTTTTGCTTCGTTCTTGATTTAATTAAAATATTTTACTTAGCGCATGCGCACACTCGTTCTTCCACGTCATCAAGCCCTTTACGTGAACTCGTAGATATTCCGAGAAGACGTAATCGTAGACGTGCTGCCCAAATAGTCGAACCCGAGATTCATACTGTTCTCACTGATAATATGGCAGACGAACGCACAATGGATGAAATGCTCCAGGCACCCACCGAGGGTTACGGAGATGCCATCGTTTTACCACCCATCGAGTCTGATCATTTTGAACTTAAAACACATTTGATTCAGCTCGTGTCCACAAACCAATTCCACGGGTTTGAACGAGAAGATCCATATGCACACATTCGTTGGTTCAACAAGTTGACCTCTACAATTAATTACAAGAATGTGCCACAAACAATTGTCAAATTGATGCTATTCCCATTCTCACTCGAAGGGGCAGCCCGAATTTGGCTGGATAAAGAACCCCCTCGATCCATTGAAACCTGGGAAGATCTCGTAAAAAAATTTGTAAATTATTTCTTCCCTCCATCGAAGACGACTAATCTAAAAAATTAAATTGCTGGATTTCGTCAAGGTTTTGATGAAAATTTCGGAGAGGCATGGGACAGATTTAAAGATCTCCTAAGAAAATGACCACATCACGATTTCACGGAGTTACAACAGATAAATACATTTTATAATGGGTTGACCCAAAACGATCAAGATGCACTTAATGCAGCCACCGGTGGCAATATCTTGAATCGTAAACCTAAAGAGGTGGTTGAAATTTGCGAAAATAAATCAAAAGTTCCTATTTCTCGAAACAAAGTGAATGTTCCTGTCACTCCTGCTTCTTCATCCGGTAAATCATCAGAGTTAGCCTTTCTAACTGACTCAATGCGTTGCATGATGAAGGAAATGAAAGAATTGAAGAGTGAAATTCATAAACCGGAACAAATCAAAGCAATAAACAAAGTGTGTGAAACTTGTGGTGGCCCACATGCGTATTATGATTGTCAAGCAACCGATGCTTCTCTTTACCCAGCTCCCGTAGCTGCAGTAAACCAAAATCAATATCGTCCGCATGCTGAGACTCAGTACCGAGCACCGAATGCTATGGTACCACCTGGTTTTCCACCCGTGCCCAATCAAAATAATCAAAATCGCTTTGTTCAAAATCAGGGACAAAATTTCAACAATTCCCAAAATTTCAATCAAAACCGAGGTCAGAATCAGGGTAACTTTAACCAAAAGCCATGGAATGTCCAAAACCAAAATCAGACGTCCTCAGATGAGTTGCTTAAGCAATTCATAAAATCTCAAGAGGAGACAAATAAGACGCAATATGAGACAAACCGGTTATTGGTTACCCAAATAAATGATATAAAAAAATCTTTAAATGATCTACCTTCTACCTCGGGAGGTCTCCCAAGTAACACTGTTGTAAACCCAAGGGGTGAACTCAAAGCTGTCACTACACGTAGTGGTAAAGCTCATGTTGGACTCAAGGTGATAAAGGACCCGGTACTTCCCACTAACAATGGAAGTGCTAAAAACGTCCAACCTATGGTTGTCCAAAATTCTACACCTACCATTGCTCCACAACCGTCAAGAATAGAACCTACTCTATCACGATTTACGGTTAAAAGTTTGTCAAGCAAACGTAGTGAGCAAAGAACAGCCAGATATTATTCCGATATGCTCAATGCTGTTCCTGTCAGTGTGCTTGATGACAGTGATGATGATGAAGATACCACTTTCGTCAAAGCTATCACCACTCGGAGTGGTGCTGCTTATGAGGGACCCTCTGGTCCTATTCCCCCTCCGTTGTTTGAAATGGAAAAAGAGACGGAGGATACAATGGACAAAGTGCAAATTACAAACCCACAAAGTACAGCACAAGTCCATCCTCCGGTTGTCCCTAAAAATAAATCCAAACCAGGAGTTGTCTTTGAATCAGTTGAGACTCCTAAAGTCATTACCCCTAAATCCAAACCTTATATTCCTTACCCATCGCGCTTAAATGAGCAAAAGCTCCGCGAAAAAGCTAGTCAACAAATGGACAAGTTCTTTCAAATCTTTAAAGAATTACATTTTGACATAAGTTTTGCGGATGCTATCATTCTGATGCCCAAATTTGCATCAACAATCAAACACATATTAAGCAACAAGGAAAAGCTTATTGAAATGGCTAAAACTCCATTAAATGAGAACTGCTCAGCGGTTATCTTGAAAAAGCTTCCGGAGAAGCTTGGAGATCGTGGAAAGTTTCTAATACCTTGTGTATTTTCGGGAATGGTTGAATGCTATGCCTTAGCCGATCTAGGTGCAAGCATCAACCTGATGCCTCATTCAGTATGGAAGAAACTTTCTTTCCGGCTCTTACTCCTACCTGCATGACTCTGGAGCTTGCAGATCGAACCATATCTCATCCATACGGCATTGCCGAGGATGTGTTTGTGAAAGTAGGTAAGTTCCATTTTCCAGCTGACTTTGTGGTTGTTGAATTCGACGCAGATCAAAAGGTTCCTCTCATTCTTGGAAGAGGATTCCTAAAAATGGGCCATGCTCTTATTGATGTATTTAAGCATGAGATCACCTTGCGTGTGGATAAGGAAGCTGTTACCTTTAACCATGATCAAACTTCGAGGTACTCCTCAAATTATGATTCTAAATCGGTTAACCGAATCGATGTCATTGATGTTGCTTCAAAGGAGTACTCTCAAGAAATTGTTGGTTATTTTCATAATTCTGTGAGTGGGGTTCCCACCACATCTTCTCTGCCTATCATTTCCGACTCTTCCCCTTCTCTCACTCTGTTTGAGGGAAGTGATTCCAATTTGGAAGAGATCGAGGCTTTTCTCAAGTGTGATTCATTTCTTGAAGGAATTGATAACGCTGAGATTGATCTGGAGGGAGATATTCTTCTTCTTGAGAAATTGTTGAATCAGGACAATTCTCCTCCTCTCCCTACCGTTGAACTTCATAAAAAGGAAGTCAAGTCAGTTGAGAAAACTGATAAATTTCTTGAGATCAAGTTTAAGGACTTGCCTCCTCCACTTGAATATGCAATTCTTGAGGAGGAAGTTCTTATCTTAATTGCTATTCAGATCTCTCTTCTTCCCTTCACCTACCCGGTGATTTCCCCTATCTTTCACTCATTCGGGAGTGAAGATATTCAATTTGACCCCGGCATTTTCTATCTAACATTGGTTTAAATGCCGAATTTATCTCATCGGTGTGGAACTTTCTTATGTTCAATTGGTTATCCAAACATATTGAATGAAAGTCCGATGGAGATGGGTTCTTCCACTTGCTTCCCCATGAACAAATGAATTCGGGTCGAGTCAAGCTAGCGACTCGGTTAATAAAAACAGTAGTAAAACATGTGTTTTCATCCATGTCTCACCCAAGTGTGGGGGAGATGCCCCACATGTTGTATATATGTATATTTCAAAAAAATAATAATAATAATAAAAAATAAAATAAAATAAAATAAAAAATGGCTATTAGTATTTCCTTTTTACGTTCTAAGTGTCGGCATAATAGCCGGTACTTTGAATATTGAGGGCAATATTCAGTTCTAAGTGTGGGGGGGAATTCTAGCGAATTTGATCAAATGTACCATCTAGTACCCCCCATTTTGGCCAAAATTTTAAAATTTTTTCTCACTTAGAACGCAATAAATGGTTATCAGTCCGCCATGTCTAACCCACATAAGGATTGGCTAGTCCGAGAGCAAACGGCTCTTGGTAAAGATATATCAAATCCGTTTATGGCTTACAATTTGCCTAAAATTGTATGGTATTCGACTCACCATATCTTTATAAGTGAAGAGTTGGCTAGCCCGCAAGGTTATGACTTGTGGTTAAGGCAGTAGAAAACCATGATTGGTAATCAGCTCACCAAAGATAATAAATGTATTTTATCTAAGAGTTGGCTAGTCCAGAAGCAAACGGCTTCTGGTAAAGACAAATCAAACCCGTTGACAGCTGATGATTTGCTCAAAATCATTTGGTTATCATTGTACCAAAGTATCACATACTAAAACATTGGCTACTCCAAAAGTAATGGGCTTTTGGTAAAGAGAAAAATCCGTTAAAACTTCATAAATGATTGCTAGGGACTAGCAATAGTTTAGTGTGGGGGATTTGATATGTGTCTAAATACACATATATTTTATGTGGAAAACTAGAAGGGGGGTTGAATAGTTTTTACATTTTTTAAAGTTTTATTTGCTTTGTTACTATATGTTAATTCAAAGGAAACAATCACAAATAAATAATCACACAATGTAAACAAAAGATAAAGAGAGGAAAGATCAAACCACACGACACAGTTGTTTATAGTGGTTCGGCTACAAGAACTCTATTCCTTGCCCTACTCCACTCCCCGAGTTTCCTACTCGAGAGTTTATCTTTCACTAAGAAACAAACTCCTTTCCTAGGCGGAGAAAACCTTTACACGTCGCTTACTTCCTTTTCCGGTACTAAGCTAAACACCGGGTTCTTTCACAAGGTAGAACCAACCAGACGTCGCCTAATAACTTTACCGACACTAAGCTAGATGTCGAGTTCTTTACAAGGGTACAAACCACTCCCTACACTCTTTGTACTTTAAGGACTAAAGTACTAACCACACTCACTGATTACAAATGATAGATATGATGTGTGAAACAAACTACAAGATCACACAGTAATGCAACTAAAGGATTACGGTTCTGTAGATCCTTGAATGCTTGATCTCTTTTCTACAACATGAAAGATCAAAGTGAAATGCAACTATGAATGATGTTAGTAAGATATGTACTGAATGAATATATGTGTTAAGCTATATGAGTGATGAGAGAGCCAAATGATCAGCTTCCTATTTATAGGCAAGCTGATCTTTAGCTCACGGATCCGGCGGATCCCTCAAAAGGGATCCGTCCTTTATAGGACTTGGATCCATGGGATGTGACAGCTATGTAATAGTTGCCTCTTACCATATCTTAGTTGTATCTTACCATATCATTCAGATCTTCAAATGTCAACTATGTTGCTTGCATATCTAACCAAGATATATCAAAGATATTGTATGTGATGCATGCAATGATGTCATGGAATGGTTTATGAATTAAAGTTTCCTTTTAAGGAAACAAGTTACTAAACTTGTAATTCTTGGTTAATATGTGAAGTGTAAAATGTGTACTTAAGAGACTTAAGCTAGTATTTATTATTTGCTAAAAGATATTCCTTTTATTTGTCATTAACAAAACTAATGAAAGATCAAAGAATATAAATAACGTTTTTGAGACGCTATTTGTATTAACAATCTCCCCCTTTTTGTTGATGACAAAACATAAAGTATATTTTTTAGCAAGAGAATAAATATAGCATGAGTTCTTAAAAATATATATTAAGTTTGTTTATTAAAGAAAAGTTTTGTAAAAAATGTATGTACTGTGATGATTCACAGTTGATGCAAACTTAGTCCTTTCTCCCCCTTTTTGTCGAAACAAAAAGAGTAGCGAAGCGGAATGCGATTTTGAGAACTTTAAGAGCTCCCCCTTGTTTTATACTCCCCCTAAATGGAGTAATCAAGGAAATGATGCATGAATCTACAAAACAAACGGTTAGTATATGAGATGCTTATGAGATGCTCCCCCTCGATGTATACTCCTCACTTCTCGAGTACCAACGTTATACTATTGAAGGGTATGATATGCTGCAAATGAAGTGTTAGTTATGAAATGACTTCAATGAAGAAGTAGAATGCTTGTGAAGTGTTCTTCCAAACAAGCCTTTCAATATGTTTGATTTTAAAAAGTCAAACTAAGTGTCTGATCATAATTTGTACCTAAAGCAATCATATGCAAGATATAATATATGCAATATAGGAATGTTAGTTCACAATGATAATGATAAAATGCAATATGTTGATCACTCATAAGCATAAAACATCACATGCATATAGATTGAAAATTTTGTGACAAAAGTCACAATAGTGAAATGATGTTACAAATAAGAAGACATCCTAGAAAAAAAAAATAAAAAGGTCCTAAACAAACAAATAAAAAAAAAAAATCCAAACAACTAATCTAAAGAGCTCCTATTGAGAAGGATGAGAGATTGCGTTTAAACTTTCAAGAACATGGTTCAAGATGAACCTCATCTCATTTTGAAGCTCATGGACCAAGATGTTGGTCCTTTGGGCCAAGTGAGCCGTTCTCTCACAATGTGCGCAATCATGACTTGAGAAGCCGGGCTAAAGGCTAGGGTCCAAGTTGTGTGGTGGTGGTGGTGATGGTGGTTGGGTGTTGTTGTTGTTGGATGGTTGTTGTGGTGTTTGGAGGGAGTTCATAAGAATGTTTTGGATGTCCATTGCTTCATGAAGGCGATGGTCAACCATACCCGAGAGAGTGTAGTGACGATTGAGCTCTTCACTAATCTCTTCTTGGGTTTGAGGCATATTCATCCACATTGCCTCGTCAATGGCAACTAGAGTGGATGTGGGTGATAGAGTTTGTGGTTGAGGTTGGGATGATTGTGCATCATGGTATAAAGGGCCATGGATATCCGGGTAAACGGGTTAAAAAGCATGGGTTGTTGACCTTCAAAGGTCATGGGTGGAAGATTGGGTAATTTTGGTGAAAGTTCTTCTAAGTCATCAAGATGTGGTGATGTAGGAGGAGTCCTAAATAATTCCAAGGGTTGGAGTTTAGGTGATTTTGGTGGTGATGGTGATCTAACAGTCTGTGATGGAGCCGGTGGTGGAGTAGTGGCTATTGGAGTAAGGGTTGGTGGTGGTTTTGTATAACAACATTTGATGGTGTTGGGGTGGAGAGTGTAAGGAAATTTTCACTAGCAATGGGTGATGATATATTGAGAGGAGAATTTTCCTCAGATGAAGAGTTTGCTAAGTTGATAAAACAACAAGGTTTAACACTGATGCGGGCTGTTCTTCTTGGAGTTCTAGATGTGGAAGAGTTGTGTGACTTGGTCATGGTGAAGTATGATAGCTAAGATGTACAGGAGAGGAAATGGTTGTTGTGTGAAGTGATGATCCTAAAGTGCTAATTTATAGACAGAAGGTTTGTGAGTCTGTGTGTTTGGATTTGATGTGAATCCAATAGAGAATGTTGGTTACTAATGATTTGGAACAAAAATTTGTGCAGGTCATATCAAGGAAGTCAATCCATTTAGCTTTGGTTGAGTAATATGTGTTGGATATGCAGTTAATACAAGAGGATAGTGGAAAATCTGATGATTTGATATTTCCACGGATTTGACGGATCCCTAAAAAGGGTTCCTTCTTTGTATTGGTTTGGTAACTCACACCTAAAGTTTAAAAATTTAAATTTTGGTGGGAAATTTTGTTCCTAAGTTTCTAAGAATTCCTAAATGATTCTAAGATGAATTATGATCAGTGAATGAATCCTAAATGATACTAAACACTAAGATTTAAGAATCGGGATGAGTCGAAAAAGTTTTAGAATTTTACTGGGAAACCTGCGGATCCAAGTTGGATAAAAGGCGGAACCATTTTCTGGGATCCGCCAAATCCGCAGGTTGGCGGATGGCGGATCCAACGATAAGCCTTGGCGGAACCCTGTTTTGGGATCCGCGGGATCCGTAGGCCTAAAACTAAGAAAGTAAACAGAACATATGTCATATTTCGCGTTTTTCGATGAAAACCCGAAAATTCATCTAGACCTTACTTAACATCTAATATGTATAGCAAAACAACTAAATATGATAATATTAACACATGATTGCACATAGTTTAATCCATACTTAGAAACTTACCGTTTTAGGTGTTATGCCAAACATAGGCAATAACCCGGAAAATTGATAACCGTGATGGTTATCTACCTGCAAGTGTTAGTTATTACACATACACAATAAGTATTATCAGATAAATTCAAGACACATAGAAGTTTAACAACACAATATCCAACATTGTTTAAAACCAAACACACCATTAACTCAGTTTCTTCTTCAACTTCTTCATCCCCTTGTGTAATTTCATCATCCAACGACCCAGATTCTTCACCATTCCTTTGATGTTTTGATACTCAGCGGATTCATGTGGAATTGGAGGAAGATGGCTCAAGTACTCGGGTGGAGGAATCCTAGAATTTTGCATACCATCATCTTCACTCATGGAAGATGATGAGGATGATGTTGGAACACGAGGACGTTTGCCCTTATCAACACTAACCCTAAAATCACTCAAAGGAACGAAGGTGTGTTCAATTTCATTGTAATCCGGAACAAAGCCTAGATGGTTTGGACGAGCGGGTGCAAAGGCTCTATAAAGTCGGGTTAAGAGCATACCATAAGGCATTGCAATCTTGCTTTGAACCGGAATGTCACACATTCGTTTGGCAACATAATAAGCAAGATTGAAGGGTTGACGAGTAGAGATGTTGTACATCATGTGGCATAAACAAGCATTGATATGATCACGGTTTCCTATGGTGCACATCGCATTTGCCCTTAATACATCCTCCATCTTCTTGAATTCGGGTCTTAGTTCATTAAGTTCCATTGCAAATGGATCTCTAGCAACTTCACGACCACGATACATTCTTGTGGGGTTGTTCTTAGGAATGAAGAGATGTTCCCTAATCACTTCTTTTGATTGGAGAGGAGTGGCATATGGTGCCGTCCTATCGAGATTGGAGTCTAAGATTGTTAAGGACCATTTGTCCGAGTAAATACATGTACCTTGACTTGGAATTCCTAAGACCTCACCAAATTGATCAAGAGGGATGTTGACAAGATTTCCATTTAGAGTAAAATGAAGACTTAAGTAACCTTCATCACTCGAGCTAAGACCTACACTAGCATAGAACTCAAGTATGAACCTAGGAATGATTGGTTCATCTATGTCTAAAAGAGAATCAAATTGAATTGCGGCTAATTGTTCCCTAAGTTGAGTGCCTTCATAAAATGATGCATCTACGGCTCTACCCTCATGAACATACTTTTTCTCTAAGACTTTGAAAATTTCGATTTGGGCATCGGTTAGACCCTTGGTTTTGTGGACTTTGGGTAAGTAGTTAACGGTTTTCTTGTGATCGTAGTTGGTTGCGGGAGGCATGATTTTCCTAAGTACAAAAAGTTACATAGTTTTAGTTAAAATGATCAAAGGAAGTGTAAAATTCCTAGTGTGTGCCTACATGGGGACAATGTGGAGGTGCGGTTATCTCGACTCCTTTTGATGCAAGAAAAATTAGTTAATGCAAGTTTTGTTTACAAAACGAGAGATAACCCAAACACTCCTATTTCAATGTAGCTACGGTTGAATGTACCCGAAAATACATATTAGTTATGTATTCCCTTTAGCATTCAAGAGACATTATGCAAGTGAAGTCTAAAAGATAACGTTTTTGCATTTGTATGAACAATGTAAGAAAAAATCATTTTACCTAGTCGTTAGAAGATTTTAGTGAAAAATTTTCATGGGGTTTTTGGTTAAATTAAGACAATGTGCTATGAGATGCAATTCCTAACTAAGAAAAACATGTTTTTAAGTATAATGCAATAAATATGCTTCATGATTTTTCAAGAATTATGCATATACCCCAAGTTTTGGTTTTGTGCATGAAATGGAAATCCTAGACGCAGATCAGGAGTATAAATATGATAAGAATACTTACAGTGATGTTAGAAGCACAAATTTGTGGAAGAAAATGGTCTAAAATGTGATGGAGATTAAGTGTGTGTCGAGTATAGTAAGGTGATATGTTTTGGAGTGAGGAGTGAATAGTACTTGTTCTTGTTTATTAAATAATAAACTGGACTTAGCATGCGCGGATCCGGCGGATCCCAAACAAAGGATCCGTCTTTGTTGTCGATTGGATCCGCGGATTCAGAACACATGTTTTGGTTTAGTGTCGTGTGTGGCTAAACTAATGTTTATACTAATGTTTCTCCTAATCACTAGGTTCCATTAATCCTAATCCAAGTCTAAGATAGTTGAAAGGTTCACGTTTAAGTGGTTTAGTGAGGATATCGGCAATGTTGTCCTCTGAGGAAACTTTCTCAATTGATATGATTCCCTTCTGTACATTGTCGCGAAGGAAGTGATGGCGTATTTCAATATGTTTGGTTCTAGCGTGTTGGACTGGATTTTTGCTTAAATCGATAGCACCTTTGTTGTCGCAAAGAATGGGAATGTTGTTGAGTTCAATTCCATAGTCGACGAGAGCTTGTTTCATCCACAGTGCTTGTTGACACGCCTTTCCTGCAGACACATACTCTGCTTCTGTTGTTGAGATTGCGAGGGCAGTTTGTTTCTTAGCGAACCATGATGTGAGACAATATCCTACAAAAGTACAAATACCACTAGTACTTTTCCTATCAACATAGTCACCTGCATGATCTGAGTCGGTATACACTATGGTTTCTACACCCGTTCCTTTGGGATACCATAATCCTAAGTGTGTAGTACCTTTGATGTACTTAAATATTCTTTTAACGGCTTCAAGATGGGACGTTTTAGGATCTTCTTGAAAACGTGCACATAGACAAACACTAAACATAATGTCAGGCCTACTAGCCGTAAGATAGAGTAAACTACCAATCATTCCTCTATATTTAGTGCTATCTACGGATTCATTTTCTTCATCCCTAGTGAGTTTGGTTTCGGAGGACATGGGTGTTCTCATGGGTTTTGAGTCTTCAAGACCAAACTTCTTAAGCATATCTTTGATATACTTTGATTGGTTGAAGAATATCCCATCTTCTAATTGTTTAATTTGGAGACCTAAGAAAAAGTTTAGTTCCCCCATCATACTCATTTCAAACTCGTCATGCATGATTTTTGAGAAATCGTCGCATAACTCTTGACAAGTTGAACCGAATATAATGTCATCCACATATATCTGGACTATGATAATATGTGATCCCTTTTTCTTGGTGAAGAGAGTATTATCTACTAGGCCCATGGTATACTTATGGTCAACTAGGAAAGTCTTAAGTCGATCATACCAAGCTTTTGGTGCTTGCTTAAGTCCGTATAAAGCTTTCTTAAGTTTGAAAACATAATTTGGTTTTTCAAAGTCGGCAAAGCCGGGAGGTTGTGCAACATATACTTCTTCATTTATAAACCCATTTAAGAAAGCACTTTTGACATCCATTTGAAATAACTTAAAATCATGTGCACATGCATATGCAAGTAATATCCTAATAGACTCAAGTCTAGCTACGGGTGCAAAAGTTTCATCGTAATCTATACCTTCTTGTTGATTGTAGCCTTGAGCTACTAGCCTAGCTTTATTTCTAGATACAATACCATTTTCATCCATTTTATTTCTAAAGACCCATTTAGTGCCGATTATGGTTTGGTTTTTAGGTGGAGGGACCAATGTCCAAACATCATTTCTAATAAATTGATTTAGTTCTTCTTGCATAGCAATTACCCAAGATTCATCTTTTATTGCCTCGTCTATGTTTTTGGGTTCAACCATTGAAAATAAACAAAAATAATTACTTTCATTTTGAGCTTTGGATCTTAATGTTCTTTCATTATGTTTTCCTATGACGTTTTCTAATGGATGACTTTTAGTTTCTTTAATATTAATAATTTCTCCTTTTATGGGTTCATTGCCATTTTCAATGTTTTCTATATCATTAACCATTTGACTTTCAACTAAGTCATCATCTACCAAAGGTGATGTCTTAGAGGGAGGCGGACTTTCGTTGAATGTTACGTTCAACGATTCCTCGACTCTTGATGTTTCCTTGTTTAATACAATGTATGCTTTACTGTTTTGCGAGTACCCAAGGAATACACCTTCATACGACTTTGGGTCGAACTTAGTGAGATAGTCCTTTGTGTTTAAAATGAAGCACTTGCTTCCAAAAACTCTAAAATATCCTAATGTAGGCTTTTTGCCTTGATAAATTTCATAAGGAGTTTTATTTAAAAATTGTCTAATTAAAACTCTATTTAGGATATATGTAGAAGTATCTACAGCGTGACACCAAAACTTTTGTGGTATGTTTTGTTCATTTAACATAGTTCTACTCATTTCTTGAATTGTTCTATTTTTACGTTCTACTACACCATTAGATTGAGGTGTACGAGGAGCCGAGAAATTATGAGTTATTCCATTATTATCACAAAAATTTCCAAATTGAATTTCATTGTCAAATTCTCGACCATGGTCAGTTCTAATAGATACTATATTACTTCCTATTTGATTTTGAATTTTCTTGCTTAGAATTTCAAATTTATCAAATGCCTCATTTTTAGTTTTCAAAAACTTTGTCCATGTATATCTAGAGTAATCATCTACTATGACTAAAGTGTAAAAATTTCCTCCATAACTTTGTATAGCCGACGGGCCAAACAAATCCATATGTAATAATTCTAGGCATCTAGATGTAGATACCATGTTTTTAGCCTTATGGCTATTATGTACTTGTTTCCCAATTTTGTAAGCATCACAAAAGTGTTGGTCATATTTCAACTTGGGTAGGTTCCTAACGAGTTCTTTGGAAGACAAGGATTGAATAAGCCTCATATTAGCATGACCTAAGCGTCGATGCCATAGAGTTGAGTTTTCGTCCAAGGAGGTAAGACATAACTTATCTTTAGGTGTTTTATCTAATTTCATAACATAGACATTATTCTTTAAAACACCTTTTCCTACGGTTATGCCATCTTTAAGTATTTTACTTCCATTTTCACTGAAAAGGACGTTATACTTTTTGCGGCATAATTGACTTATACTAAGTAGATTAAATCCTAAATTATCTACATGAGCAACATCATCAATAGATAGAGAGTCATGAGAGATTGTACCTTTTCCGATGATTTTACTTTTAAGCTTGCTACCGAATGTGACATTACCTCCGTCATACACTTGGTAGGTTGAGAAAAGATTTTTGTTTCCCGTCATGTGTCTTGAGCACCCACTATCTTTGATCCACTCATCAGGTTCAAGATCAACTTTCAAGCATACATAAGTTCATAAAAGACTCAAGCATTTGGTCCCCAATATCTCATGGGTCCGTTTGGGTTAAACATGACATTATCATGGTTTATGTACTGAAAAGGTGGACAATTGTTCCACGGCATATAATTAGGACCATGAGAGTTTCTAGACATGTTTTGGTTCCAATTATTTTGATAAGTGTGTTGTGAATTAACTATACTCTTTGGAAAGGGGTGTTTGGGAAAACTCATCTGAGGTCTTTGTTGATCCGTTTTAACTCTATATTCATTTCTAGCTTGACCTCTTCCTAAAGATACTGCTGGTTTGTGTTTATTATTGGTTATGCTACTGTTAGGTTTCTTAGTAACTTTAACAAACTCGGAACGGTCGACTTTGTGAACCTTCTGTTCAACTTCTGTACCCGCGGATCCTTTGGATATACCTGGCGGATCCAAATTTTTGGATCCGTCGGATCCGTGAGTGTCTAACTCTGTTGAATCAGTTTTAATCACAGTCTGTTCCTTATGATCACTTAAGGTTCCTAGTTTCATAAAGCCTAGACCTGTTTTATCATGAGGTAGCTTTTGCATTTTCATTATTTCATCTGCACAACTTATGTTTTTATCAAACCTTTTAAACTTTGAATTTTGTTTGATTAAATCTTCCTGTGTGGTTCTTAAGGTTTCTAGTTCAAGTTTTAGTTCTTGACAAGACACACATGTTTCTTTACTAACTTTACCTTTTTCAATTCGTATTGCTTTTTCTTTAAGCCAATATATTTCATTTTCTAAAAGTGTTGTCTTTGTTTTCAAAAACTTGTTTTTGTTTATGATTTTTAAAGTGACATCACACAGTTTGTTATATTCTACTTCTAAGGTTTCATCATCTATAAAGGGGTATGAATCAGAATGTACCTCTTCTGTGTCATTAGCCATAAGTGCAATTTCGTTGTTCTTAGGCTCATCATCATCATCTCCTTCACTATCGCTCCAAGCTCCACTAACGAAGGCTCTTTGAGACTTGGTCTTTGGAGGCTTTGGACATTCTCCTATTAAGTGACTGGAGTCACCACACCTAAAGCATTTCCTATCATCCTTACCTTTCTTATCGTCACGATCTTTCCGAGAGGATTTCTTTTCATCACGAGGTGGTTTTACAAGCTTTCCTCGTCTCCTGAAGAATTTCTTGAAATCCCTCACGGCCATGGCATATTCTTCATCATCACTGTTTGAACAAGACTCATCATCACTTGACTCGACTTTGGCTTTCAAGGCAATAGATTTAATCTTCTCCTTTTTGCCTTTGACAATTTCCGAGTCTTTTTCCATAATCATTTCGTGAACTTTTAGGTTTCCTATGAGCTCATCCAGTGTCATGCTTAAGAGATCCTTAGATTCTTCAATAGCTGTCACCTTTGCTCTCCATTTCGGATGGAGTGCTCTTAGAAATTTCCTGACAAAATTCTTGCTAGAAAAAGATTCGTTAAGTGCTTTAAGTGATGTAATAATAGTATTGAACTTAGCAAACGCACTATCAATGGTCTCATCTTCAGAGATAACAAATTGTTCGTATTGTTGGACAAGAAGATCAATTTTGTTATCTTTTACTTGTGAGTTCCCTTGATGTGTGATAATAAGAGATTGCCAAATATCCTTAGCCGTTTTACACATAAAAACTCTTTCATATTCTTTCTTAGGTAAGGCATTATAAAGCATCATTTTGGCTTCGTTATTTTTGGCAATTAGTTTCTTTTGCTCATCACTGTGACGAGTAAGAGAAGCTCCTTCATCCTGACCACCCGAAATATTATTACTAATAGGCTTGTAATCACCATCAACTATAATATACCATAGATCTATATCCTTTGACTTTACATAAGTCTCAAAGCGATTTTTCCAATAAATAAAACAATTTGGTTCAAAAAGAGGTGGTCTCTGCATAGATTGCCCTTCTTTAAAGTTTTCAAAATCCATGGATCGTTTTAAGTTTTAAAATACAATATATTTTAAAGATCTTAAGTAACGTAGCTCCTGATGCCAATTGTGGAAAACTAGAAGGGGGGTTGAATAGTTTTTACCGTTTTTAAAGTTTTATTTGCTTTGTTACTATATGTTAATTCAAAGGAAACAATCACAAATAAATAATCACACAATGTAAACAAAAGATAAAGAGAGGAAAGATCAAACCACACGACACAGTTGTTTATAGTGGTTCGGCTACAAGAACTCTATTCCTTGCCCTACTCCACTCCCCGAGTTTCCTACTCGAGAGTTTATCTTTCACTAAGAAACAAACTCCTTTCCTAGGCGGAGAAAACCTTTACACGTCGCTTACTTCCTTTTCCGGTACTAAGCTAAACACCGGGTTCTTTCACAAGGTAGAACCAACCAGACGTCGCCTAATAACTTTACCGACACTAAGCTAGATGTCGAGTTCTTTACAAGGGTACAACCACTCCCTACACTCTTTGTACTTTAAGGACTAAAGTACTAACCACAATCACTGATTACAAATGATAGATATGATGTGTGAAACAAACTACAAGATCACACAGTAATGCAACTAAAGGATTACGGTTCTGTAGATCCTTGAATGCTTGATCTCTTTTCTACAACATGAAAGATCAAAGTGAAATGCAACTATGAATGATGTTAGTAAGATATGTACTGAATGAATATATGTGTTAAGCTATATGAGTGATGAGAGAGCCAAATGATCAGCTTCCTATTTATAGGCAAGCTGATCTTTAGCTCACGGATCCGGCGGATCCCTCAAAAGGGATCCGTCCTTTATAGGACTTGGATCCATGGGATGTGACAGCTATGTAATAGTTGTCTCTTACCATATCTTAGTTGTATCTTACCATATCATTCAAGATCTTCAAATGTCAACTATGTTGCTTGCATATCTAACCAAGATATATCAAAGATATTGTATGTGATGCATGCAATGATGTCATGGAATGGTTTATGAATTAAAGTTTCCTTTTAAGGAAACAAGTTACTAAACTTGTAATTCTTGGTTAATATGTGAAGTGTAAAATGTGTACTTAAGAGACTTAAGCTAGTATTTATTATTTACTAAAAGATATTCCTTTTATTTGTCATTAACAAAACTAATGAAAGATCAAAGAATATAAATAACGTTTTTGAGACGCTATTTGTATTAACAATTTTACATTATTTAAACCCACAAAAACAGCCAAAAACACTTTGAAAAGTCAAATAATACAGAAAATATCATAAAATGTGTTTTTATATTATTCAGGAACAAAAAGATTGAAAACAAGTGAAAAACGAATAAAGTTTGCATAATTGTCATTTTCAATCCCTGAAGTTTCACAAATTGGCAAAAATAGTCCCTGGTGTTAAAAATATCATTCAAGGTCCCTGAACTATTTAACTTTTACAATAATGGTCCTTGGATGAAAGTTTTAAAGAAATTGCAAAACAGGTCCTTTAACTTTTAAAAATGACATAAAAGGTCCTTGGAGGTTTAAAATGTGGAAAACCACATTTTTGGTCCTTGGGTTATTCACATATGGCAATTATGGTCCTTGTGATAATTTTGGAAACTTACCATTTCAGCCCTTCACAAATCAGAAATTACAACTATGGTCCTTGTGTTTATTATACAAACCAAACCGGACCCTTATATTAAATAACCCAACCCAACCCTTATTAATAAACCCAATCCAACATAACCCAGCCCAAGCCCAAAACACAACCCGACCCAACCTTCTTATTTAAACCCAGAGTTTGACTTCGGTCAAACTCATCCCTTCCAATACCGCCCCGCCAAAACCAATACCACCATCTCCACCGCCTCTCTGACAATCCCACCACCTTCCACCTATCCACCTTACCTAACATGCCAAATTGCATTAATTGCTTCTTCTCCAGTACACTCCATCAGAGATAGTGGATTTTTCCACTATCTCAATTTTGGCGCCAAAAGTAGTTTTAACGACTGAGATGATGTCAGAAGGATCCAAAGGTCAAGAAAGGATCAGAGAAGAAGAATAGATAAATCCCACTTAGTTTTTGTATAAATAGAAGCATATGTAAGCCTTTTATGGCAAGTAGATAAATTAGCATAAATCGTATTTCAATTTCAGTAGCTATAATTTGTAATCTCAAGTTTTAACAATCAATACAAAGTAACTTTAGTGTGTTTGTTGTTAATCTTTGTATAATTTCCAGTAGTTAATGATAATTCCAAATTTCTTAAATTCCATGTGTACTGAGAATTCGAACCTAGTTAATTGATAATTGAAATAACTTCTCAGTTGTTTCCATAAGCTTATACAAGCTTATAATAGCTTGTTGTAAGTTTGTATTAGTGTAAACCTGTTCTAAATTCAAGAAATCAAGAAAGTCAACAAAAGTCAACATAAGCTCTCATTAAGCTCTTCTGAAGGAAAAGCTATTTAGGAAGGCTTTTCTTGGGTTTTCTAGCTTGTGTGAACAAGCTAGGTGTGTTCTTGGTCCTTGTTCTTTGTTCCATTAGCAATAGCAGTTGTAAGCTTTTTCTCAATTTTAGCGTAATTCCTACTTTCACTGTACTAGTGCTTATTATTAGCTTATTATTATTGTTATATGCTTATTGCTAGTTTCTAAGTATATTTGACCATTTTTATCAGTAGTTATATAGTTTGTTCTTTGTTTCTCTTAAAATCAGTCATAAAAGCCAAAAATAGTTAATTATAGCATTGCTTAATTAATTGCTTATTTTCCTGTTAAAAGTTGCTTATTAGAGTCTAATTAAGTTAATTAATCAGTAAAACTAGATCTCTGAGTTTAAAATATTTTGTTTCATTTGCAAATCCACCTCAGACCATTTAAAAGGGATGTTTGGTTTATGCAGTCAACAAGCTCACTCAAGCTTGTACTGTTCATTGACCACTTTCCCAACTTGGACCTAGCTTAAATCAATCATAATAAGCTGTTTTTAAATTGATCCAAGTCCATTTGGTTGGATTTGTGATTTTGAGACCTCTGTGCAATTTTTAGAACCCAAAAAGTCCAAATAAGCCATTTTAAGCTATAAGCTCTTCTTGGCATTTTTATTGGCTCAACTTAGGTCTTTTGGGTGCATTTAGAGTAAACACAGAAGTTGGTTTTAGGTCTTTTGGCTTGTGCCCTCTGCACACCAACCCTGCACAACATAAGTTCAGTATATACTGAGCTGTCATAGCCCTTGTTCTCAGCTTGTTATTGGCTTATCCAAATAAGCTGAGGCTTTGATTTTTGGTTCACAAGTAGTTCACCTAGTAGGATATAAGTTTCTGTGCTTGGATTCCATTTCCTAGCTTATTAGATTGCTTAAAACAGGCCTGCTAATTTCCCCAGCAGTACCTTTTTCCTTACAGCAGTACCTTGCATATTTTTTTTCCCACCTGATCTTGTGTTCAATTGGACTTCAATTAACATGTTTGAGATGGGGCTTTTTGCATTTTAGGATAGCCAGTAGTACTAGCTAACTTTTGCCCCCTTTTAATTCAACTTATCAGCTTAATTAAGTGCTTAATTTTGGTCTGCTAGTTAAGGGTTTTAACCCCCTTTTCTGTCTAAAAAAGCCAACTTCCCTATTGCTTATCTTGCTTATTACTTGTGCTTATTCATATTTTTAACTTGTTTTAAGCTTCTTATAGTTGTTTGTACTTGTCCTGAGCATTTGGATAAGTTTTGAGCTTATTAGCTTATTTTTAGCTTATTAGCCCAACTGCTTATCTGCCCATCTGCTTATCAGGGCTTATTAGACTTTTATTTTAATTTTCCTATATTAAGAATATTAATTTAGACTTATCCTGAATTTTTCAGATTTTTCCTAAGTCATTTGATATTTTTAATCTTTTTAATAAGTTTCTATTAGTAATTAAATCATAATAAATAGAATATTAATCAGAAAAATATAATTTTAATTTTCATAATTTTCTTTTATTAATTTTAATCCAGGAAAAATATAATCACATTTTTAGACCTTAAGAAAAATAAAATAGAAAATAAGTGATAGCTTCTATTTAATAGATTTTATCTTTTTAAATTTTTAATTAAGCATTTTTCATTTTTATAATTTTCATAGCTTCTTTTCATCTTATAATATTTATAGAAAAATTTTTAGATTTTTCTTTGTTATTAGTATTTATATATAAATTTAAAATAGTTTTAAAAAGTAATAAATAATAAATAATTAATAATAATTAGATAAAAAGTAAAAAAAATATAATTTTAGTTTTAAAATAAGTTTTAAGTAATTTTACACTTTTAGGTTTTAATTTTATAATATTTCACTTTTTTAGTCCCATTTTAGATTCCCCGTTACGCGTTTTCAGTTTATTTAAATTCGCGTTTAATTTCTTGTGTATATTTGTTTTTAATTTGTTATTTAGAATTATTAAAAAGCAAAATCCAAAATATCTAATCACATCAGTCAATCTAATCCTATCTTTCCACAGTTTGCCCATTCACACCTCGTTGGGAAACGATCCGGGTAATTACTTACCTGGCTTCACACTACACACGAACGTGAGTTTTTGCAAGTATCCTTTTTCACAAAGGGGTGATTTGTATTTATTCACGTGTATCCGCTGCCTGCATTTATTTATAAGTGTATTCAGCACGGATCAAACATCTGTAATAACAGTTAATGGTGATGAAAACACTGTTGTGAATATCTCTCCAGTGAATGCAGAAGAGAAGTTGCAAAAGAAGAATGATGTCAAAGCTAGGAGCTTGCTTATGATGACAATCCCAAATGATTAGCTCTTAAACTTCAGCAAATACAAGGATGCAAAATCCTTGTTTAATTCAATCACTACTCGGTATGGTGGTAATGAAGCCACCAAGAAGACCCAAAAGACCTTACTGTAGCAGAACTTTGAAAATTTTAGTGCTACCAATAATGAGTCTTTAGATCATATGTTTAATAGATTGCAGAAGACTGTTAGCCAACTGGATGTGCATGGAGTTGAAATCCTTCAGGAAGACATAAAATCTAAGTTCTTAAGGAGTTTACCTGCTGAATTGGCTATGCATGTGGTGGTTTGGAAGAATAAACCAGATATTAACACTATGAGCCACAATGATCAATACAACAACTTTAAGATTGTTGAACATGAAGTAAAGAAATCTGGAGGTACAAGCTCGAGCTCAAGCTCTGGGAATATTACTTTTGTGTCATCTCCCAGTACTACAAGTCCAGATGAGGTGAAAGTGGCTGTAGGAGTTAGTAATGCTAACCCTAGTGTTAGTACTGCTAGCTCATCAACTAGTACTGGTATTCTGAGTGATACTATCTATTATGTATTCCTGACCAGCCAAAACAATGGGTCTATGCTGTCACATGAAGATTTGGAATAGATTGATGATGATGAATTGGAAGAGATGGATCTCAAGTGGCAGATTTCACTTCTCAGCATGCGGGCTAAGAAGTTCTATCAAAGGACTGGCAAGAAGATCAACATCAGTAGTAATGATACTGCTGGTTTTGACAAGTCTAAGGTGGAGTGCTTTAACTGTCACAAGTTGGGGCATTTTGCCAGAGAGTGTAGATGTAACACCCCAACCCGACAAGGGTAAAGATGTCACACTAATGGTTTCATATCAGATCAGAACAAAGCACACATTACAGTAATACAAGAAATTTCAAAGGTTACAAATGAAATACTGAAATTACAAGGTTACAAATGCGAATACAAATTCTAACAATATAATAACTTCTAATCATCTCTAGGCCAAAATAACTATCAAGTCTTCTAAGTCCAAAAGTATCTTCACTCATACCCATCTTCCAACTAAAACCTGCCGCAGGAAAAGAAATGCGGCTGAGCTTAAAAAGCCCAGTGAACAGATATATAATGAACGAAAATGAAAGAAAAAGCAAACGAACAAATATGGTATAGCAATGAAATAATATAAGGTATAGACAAAGGTACAAAGTAGGAAAGGGAAAAGAGAAAGGTCAGTAATCCACCACGACCCCGAACACAAATCAAATATAGTAACCATGTCTTCATAATCATATAGAGGGGAGACCTCTTAGATAAACAGATAATATGAGGGGTGTCCTCATTCTTCAAATGGAGTAGCTAGCTCCCGAACTTGTGAAAGACGTGGATTGCACCCATCATCAGTCACCAAATCAAATCAAATCAAATCATGATATATCCCTCGAAACAAAACAAATCTAGGATGCATCCATACGCCCCCCAAACAAATAATCCTGGACAATATAAGTAATAAAGCGCGCATGTAGTAGCAAATGGGGACGGTGTGGAACATCACTCAACCACACTAGAGTCATGCCATCGGTGCATCAATGACATGGCCATGTTACCTTCATGGCTAGGAAACAAATTTTGGCTCGGGTATCAAACTGAAGGGTCAAAGGTCAAAGGTCCAAATCATAGCAAAGGTTCAAATAGTCAAAGTCATCGAATCATAGTCAAAGTCCAATATCAAAGGTTCATATCAAAGGTTCAAATGCCAAAGGTTCATATCAAAGGTTCAAATGCCAAAGGGTCATATCCCATACCTATGTCAAATGAGTCCAAACGAACTGATAAAAGGTTCATAATCAAATGGTTCATTTAAAGAAATCTTTATCAAATGGTTTCATAAAAGTGAAATTTTAACTGTTTTTACAAAAGTAGTCTTTAAAAGTAATTTTCATAAAAGTTTAGTAAGATTCCAAATAAATGTGGTATTGCATATTTCATAAACATCATTTTAAAAATAGTTTTCCTCAAAACATTTCCATGTTATAATTAAAAAGGTTTTCACATCTAGTTACCAAAATCAAATGAACCCTCGAAGTATCAAGTGTTTCGAATACTAATATCACAAGGTGCGAACGAATATCGAATGGATCATCATAGAGGCTCAAAGCAAAATGGTCATATTGAACGTCAAAGTCAAAATGAGTCAAACAAACGAACTAAAGTGTAGGGAAACATAGTAGTGGCTTAGGGAATCTTAAAACGAATCAAGATCAATGAATCATGAGAAAGAAGACACCCTTACTGAAAAAGAGTAGAATATCTGTACCTTACAAGTGAAAACACAATAGAACATAAGATCGGAAGCAAACTCCTTCTTCAGCGAATCTACACGAATTCATGGTCGTTTTATTAATAACTTATTTTAAGTCAGATTACTCATTTTAGTCAGCTTTCCATTTTTAGTAACTTTCCTTTTATAATAACTTTAAGAATTAATATGATCGATATTATAGTTTAGGGTTGATATGACGACTTTAATAGTTTAGGATTTAAACTGTTATTTATGAAAGTTCAGGGTTGAATGTGCAACTTATCAAAGTTTAGGGTTTATATCGTAACTTAAATTTTTATGACCACCAATTTAGGATTTAGTTGACTTGTTTTATTAGTAAGGTACATTTAAACTCGTTCATGACGTCTCGAACAATCCGAATTACACACACGTTGCACATCTCGAATACACACATAGACATGCCTCATCAAACACATACACACACTCCCGACACACCCACCTGTTATCTCATACAATTGCCGAGACACACTAACCTTTTCACAAAACCCACGAGACACATTATTTGTTAACAAAATCCTAGCCGCTACTTTTAAAAATTTTCCAATCTATTCTTGGTCCTTATTTAACGAGACAAAAACAATTTCCCAGCACTTAATTCCTTTAACTGTTACATGAACATGCCCACACTACATTTAAACTTTTATTCATGCACATGCATAAGACTCACACATAGGGCACCAAACCAATTTCCCGCCCTACGTTAGCAGCATAAAAGAGCCAATCACACTGCCAAAGCATTCCCATAAGATCATATAAATTTTCATGTTGACACAGCCTACACAACCACCCTAAGACGAAGCATGCGGACTACTCACCCACACCAGTACACAGCCCCATGATTTCTATGTATCGACCCATGTTTTAGCCCTAGTCGACCACACAACTCGACACACACAAACACAACGAGCACATACGACCCATAAGGTATTACTCCGACCTAGCTCCCTTGTCCACGTAAAACATGCATACCAATCTACCACAACTTAATGAGATACACTCATATTAATGAATCAACCAACCCATCTTCACGAGACTAAATGACTCACAACTCCTGACCATTTAATTCGATAAATATACATATTCAAACACATCCGTTTAGGCTGTTTTATACCACTTGTTACACACACGTATTACATCATTACGAAAGATCAACATTCATACGATATCCACATGAGTTTATACGCTTTCTCTGTGATTTTATGTGATCATATTTTATTCGTATAACCATATTAACATTTATATTAGGTCAAATGTTCATGTCTTTTACGTATATGTATCATCTAAATAGGATCAAGTAAACACAAGTTTGCTTATAGGAGTACCTTGAGCGGATTAAGACGGATCAATGAACCAAAGGGAACATCTTCGAATCAAACCCACGAACCAAACCAGTCCCTTCGAAAATCTATACTACGATCAAAACCCTTCCAAGCTTCGAACAGTTTTTGGTTGTCTTTAATGACAAGGATGTCGTTGCGGTTGCGTGTTCTTGTTTCCTACACGCTCGAATGGAAGATGGAAAAATGGTGTGATTCGTTCTTTGTTTCCATGCGTTAAATGGAAGAGAAGTGGCGTTAAATGGAAGAAAAATGGTAGACATAGACCTGGTATGATTTATATTATTTAAAATGATTACAAGGTGCATGTATGAGGTAAATGGAAAAGGTGGGTGTGAGCTGTTTGATGATTCGCATGAACATAAATTGTCAAAATGTGTTGACAAAGAAAAAGAGATGTGTGGGGTTAAATAAGGAATGTCATATGTTAATTTAGGGCGTGATTGGGAAGCAATTGAGGTTGCTGATTTGATGATTTGATTATTCGCATTTTATGGGTGATTGAGTGGGTAATAATTATCAAATGTAAGGTTACCATATTTTGAATGTGTCCACAAATTAAATTATCAATGGACCCTATCAATAACCTTTTTAACGTGTGATGTATTAGGGAAAGTCCGTGAAGTATTTCAAGTTACATGTTTTAAATTCATTGTTACAAAATAATATACAAGACTTATAGAAATTCGGTTAGGCCATTAGTGGCGTGTGATTTTTGTCAAACGCGTACATTTCGCTTTGTAATAAGTCTTATTATTGTATTACCCTTATTCGTTCAATGTCTTAATTATTTAAACGTCTTTTATGAATTTGAGATCAAAGGGTATTCTGGGTATTTTACGTGTTCTGAAATTATTGGGTTTTACAGTAGAAGACCCAGGCAACAAGATAGCAAGAATAAGGGGTATGGAAGCAAGCCAAAGGTAGTGGAAGAGGCAGAGACATCTTCAAAGGCTATGGTGGCAATTGATGGTCTAGGCTATGACTGGAGCTTTATGGCAAATGAAGAGGAAGCATCAGCTGAGATGACACTTATGGCTTTCTTTGACTCAGAGGTACTCTTAGCTAAAAATTGTTCTGCTCTTAAAGAATATGAAACTTTAAAGAAACATTATGATGAGCAGAGAATTGAGCGAAACCAAACAAACTATAATTTGTCTATTCATAAAAGAGGTTTAGCAGCTCTAGAGGAACAAATTGTGCATTATAAGAAGAATGAGTCAGTCTTTACCCAAGATATAGCTGTTCTTAAGAGAGACTTGACACTTAAAAATGCTAAGATTAGTTTGCTAAAAGCTGAGTCAGTTAAAATTAAAAAGGCAAAAGATAATATTCAATTGAGTGTAGACACATTAGAGTTTGCTTCTAAGGGTGTAAATAAAATCATAAAGTGTCAATTGATTAATAAGGCTAAATTTGGGTTAGGCTATAACACATGTCCACCTCCTCACAGAGGACTGCCTGCACCCCTAGGGATAGACTTAGAACACACAGGTCTAGCTGAGTTTCAAGAGCCAAAATTAGAATATGGTTGTAAGGCTAAAGAAAGTATTAAAGTAGATAAACCTGATATGTTGAATGAGCCTTTTGAGAGTGCAAGTGACACCTCTCTTGCTGAGGACAAGGTGTCAACTGATAGGAACTCAGATGCTCCCATCATTGAAGATTGGAAATCGGATGATGAAGATCAGGTTGTAACTAAACCTGATGAAGTAAAGTTTGAAGGAACTAATATTCCTAAGGTGGTTAGTGATGAAACAATTAAACCTAAAACAAATGACAAACCAGCTAGGAAAATAGTTAGATAATTTGAGATGTATAGGTCCACAAGCAAGCCTAGAGGTAACCAGAGGAACTAGAATGAGCTCAAGTCCCATGAAATAGGAAGTGACTTTGTCATGTACAACAAAGCTTGTTTCTCTTGTGGTAGTTTTGACCACCTTCAGGCTTTTTGTCATAACCATCAAGGGAGAAAGATAGTTACAGGGAATAATAGGGAAATTGGGAACATAAGTTATAGGGTGAACTCAAACAAGTATCAAACTCACCCTAATGCTAATAGAATGGCTCCCAGGGCACTTTTATTGAAGTTTAGACTCAAACCAATTAGTACTGCTTGACCAGCAGTTAGTACTGGCAAACCATTTAAAATTGTTTACCCTAAACCTGCAGTTTCAAGTGCCAAAACAACTTTTAAATATGCACAACAAACTGTTAAAAGGCCTTTTCACAAAAAAATAGTGTCTTAAAATAAATTTTGGAACTCAAAAGTTAAAACTGCCAAGCCAGCAATTCATACTTCTAGACCAACAGTTAGTACTAGTAAGCCTAAAAATACTGCTAGGGATAAAAGGGCAAATGTTGTTAAGGCCTCAGCATGTTGGGTATGGAGACCAATCAAACCCAATGGTGCATCAATTGTTTTAAAGAAATTTGACTATGTTCATACATGAGGCAAACCCAAGTCAGTGATGGCTTGGGTACCCAAGGAAACTAATTTCCTTCTTTTATGTGCAGGGACATTCACAAGATGATGAGGAAGATCAAGGTTATGCAGATAGTGGATGTTCCAGGCACATGACAGGCAACATATCCTATCTTTCAGACTTTCAACCAATGGATGGAGGATATGTTACCTTTGGGGTAGGAATAGGTGGAAGGATGACACATTGAAAACCGGTAAATTAGATTTTGAAGATGTGTATTTTGTGCAGGAGCTTAAGTATAACCTTTTTAGTTTGTCACAAATGTGTGACAAAAAGAACAAAGTTCTTTTTACTGACACTGAATGTCTTGTGCTTTCCCTAGACTTTAAGTTACTTGATGAAAGTTAGGTGCTACTTAAAGTTCCAAGAAAGGGTAACATGTACAGTGTTGATATGAAGAAGATTGTTCCTAAAGAGGCTCTTACTTGTCTTGTTTCAAAAGCCACATTGGATAAGTCCATGTTATGGCATAAAAGACTTGGTCATGTCAACTTTAAAACCATTAATAAAATTGTTCAAGATGCTTTGGTAAGAGGCTTGCCTGATAAATGTTTTGAAAATGACCAGACTTGTATTGCCTGTCTCAAAGGTAAACAACACAAGGCTTCTTGTAAGCCCAAATCCCAGAACTCTATTACTTAACCTTTGTTTATGTTGCACATGGACTTGTTTGGTCCTACATTTGTGAGTAGTATTATGCATAAGAATTACTGTCTTGTAGTTACTGATGACTATAGTAGATTCACATGGGTTTTCTTTTTAGGATCTAAGGATGAGACACCTAGCATTTTTAAGACATTTATAACTGTAATAGAAAACTTAGTGGATAAGAAAGTGAAAGTCATCAGGTGGGACAATGGGACATAGTTTAAGAATAGAGTTATGGATGATTTCTGTAGGGAAAAAGGTATTAAGAGAGAGTTTAGTATAGCTAGAACTCCTTAGCAGAATGGGGTTGCTGAAAGGAGGAATAGGACACTAATAGAAGCTGCTGAACCATGTTAGCTGACTCTAAGCTGCCCAACACTTTTTGGGCTGAAGCAGTTAATACTGCTTGTTATGTGCAGAACAGGGTTTTGGTAGTTAAACCTCACAACAAGACACCATATGAACTGTTTAGGGGTAGAACACCTGCTTTATGTTTTCTAAGACCATTTGGGTGTCATGTTACTATTCTCAATACCTTAGACCATCTAGGCGAATTTGATGGCAAATCTGATGAGGGTTTCTTGGTTGGGTACTTACTAAATAGCAAAGCCTTTAGGGTATACAACACAAGAACAAGAAAAGTGGAGGAAAACCTGCATGTTCAGTTTCTAGAAAATAAATATAATGTTGCAGGTGAAGGTCCAAAATGGCTATTTGATCTTGATACTCTAACCCAATCTATGAACTATGTGCCAGTTGTTGTAGGAACTTTTTCTAATGATTTTGTAGGTTCAGAAGAGGATGTTGCAATAAATGAAGCAAGCTTGGGAAAGGAGAAAGATCAAGATCATATACTGAAGCCAATATGGAACAGTGTGGATTCATCTTCAAAGAATAGTGAGCCTTCTGCTGATGAAGAAAAAGAAGGTTTGGAAGATGGACACAATGAGGATGGAGCTGAAGAACATGAGAATCAAAAAAATAGTACAAATGAAGATTGTACTGCTGAGCCTCAAGTTGGTATTGCTGGGCAACATAATCATACTACTGGCCCATCAGGTCCTACTACTGATGATTTATCAGAATATGAAGTGGATATCAACAATTTGCCACTCACATATCAAGTTCTCACCACTCCACACACAAGAATACACAAAGATCACTTCCAAGACAATGTGATTGGAGACCTACAATCTGGTGTGAAGATAAAAAGGCAGACCATGACTTCAGATCAATATAACTTTCTTAGTACTGTTTATGAAGAAAAGCAAAATGAAGCTGCCAACACATGGCTATTTGTATGTTTCCTTTCTCAATCAGAATCCAAAAACATACTTAAAGCCTTAGAAGACTCAAGCTGGGTAGAAGCTATGCAATAGGAGCTTCTTCAATTCAAGATTCAAAAGGTTTGGGTATTGGTTGATTTACCCAAGGGTATGAGGGTCATTGGAACCAAATGGGTTTTTAGAAACAAGAGAGATGAAAGGGGGATTGTGATCAGAAACAAGGCAAGACTTGTAGCCTAGGTATATTCACAAGAAGAGGGGATAGACTATGAAGAGGTTTTTGCACCTATAGCTAGGATTGAAGCTGTTAGGATCTCTGGGACATAAGATTGTTCTTAGCTTATGCTTCTTTCATGGGCTTTACTATTTACCAGATAGATGTCAAGAGTGCCTTTCTTTATGGTACTATTAAAGAGGAGGTTTATGGTTCTCAACCTCTAGGTTTTGTAGATCACGAACATCCTGACATGGGTGTACAAGGTAGTGAAAGCTCTCTATGGATTGCATCAAGCTCCAAGGGCCTGGTATGAAACATTGGCTTCTTATTTGTTAGAGAATGGATTCCAAAGGGGTAAGATTGATCAAACTCTATTTATCAAGAAAAACAAGGGGGATATCTTGCTGGTACAGGTTTATGTGGATGATATCATATTTGGATCCACAAAGAAGGAAATGTGCTTAGAATTTGAGAAACTTATGCATGATAAGTTTTAGATGAGTTCCATAGGGGAACTTACCTTCTTTTTGGGGTTGCAAGTGAAGCAATCAACTGAAGGCATATTTATCAGTAAAGATAAATATGTGACTGGGATACTAAGGAAATTTCCGTTTACTGATGCGAAAGTGGCAAGCACACCTGTTGATCCAGAGAAACCTTTGATTAAAGATGCTGATGGAGAAAGTGTTGATGTACACACCTATAGATCAATGATAGGGTCCTTGATGTATCTTACCTCATCATGACCAGATATCATGTTTGCTGTATGTGCCTGTGCAAGGTTTCAATTCAATCCCAAAGCTTCCCATTTAACTGCTGTAAAGAGGATCTTTAGGTACCTTAAAGGTCAACCTAAGTTGGGTTTGTGGTATCCTAAGGAATCACCATTTGATTTGGTGGCATACTCAAACAGTGATTATGCTGGTGCAAGTCTGGATAGAAAATCAACAACACGTGGTTGTGAGTTCCTTGGTTGTAGATTTATATCATGGCAATGCAAGAACAAACAATTGTGACAACTTCTACAACTGAAGCTGAGTATGTAGCTGCTACAAGTTGCTGTGGTCAAGTTCTTTGGATTCAAAATCAACTGCTTGACTATGGGTATAATTTTATGAATACCATGATATATATTGACAATAGCAGTACAATATGCATTATTAAAAATCCAGTGCAACATTCTAAAACAAAACATATAGAAATTAGGCATCATTTTATAAGAGACTGCGATGAGTAAAAGTTAGTTCAAGTTGTTAAATTTGATACTGATCAAAACTTTACAGTTCTTCTCACTAAAGCTTTTGATGTTAGAAGGTTTCAATACTTGGTAGCAAGTATTGGAATTCTAAACCTTTAAAGTTTTTAATCTATGTGTTTTTGTACATTAAATTGTATTTGTACTGCTAGATTTATCAATTAGTACTAATATGTATAGTTTGTACTGCCAGTGCAAATTAAGACTGTTTGCTACAACTGTTAGTCATATGTTTATACTGCTATGAAGTAAATGCTTTGCCATTTGTTTTCTTGGTTTTGGACTAACAATTACAGGTATGGAGTTTAAGAACAAAGGAATTACTAGTGCATTGTGTGAGCAGCAAATGATGTTATGGTTGCTGACATAATAGATTGATGATGGACTGAATTTGGGCATCTCTTAAATAAGGTTTTATATCTGAATTAAGAGATTCTTTAAAATTTCTTTCTTGAAATCTCATTATGATGTTTTTGCATTTGAATTGATGGCTTAGTTAGTCAGATAGTAACTGATCTAACTCATCTCTACCATTTTATACTTTTAGTATAATGTGTTAGTCCAAGGACATCTGGTCGAAAGAACAGCGAGCAAACGTGAATCTAACACAATTGTGTTAGAGGCAACACCTGCCACGAGCTGGAAACCCTTTCAAGAAAGCTTTTTGAATGAGTTTATCTGATCATAGGCATTTATTTATAACTGAATTCATTGGTTCTCACACAACTAGAGGTTGCATTAAACTAAAATTCTGATTAAGTGTCTGTCCTTACACTTAATCCCTTCAAAATGGTTGTAAGAAGTATTATTTTTAATCAAAATTGAGTTCATACTACTAAGTCAAAGTTTTTACAAAAAGTTAGTACTGCCAGGAAAAAAGTTGGTACTGGTAGGCTTAAGTTTGTACTACTGGATTGTCGTTAGTACTGGTGCGAAATAACAGGTTTTTGAAAATAGCCATTGCAAAGTTGTTGAGATTTTTACTGATCAAAATCTTATCTTAAGGGTTTCCTTTTTGGATATTTTAACTTTTAATTTATTATATTCACTTTTCTTCAATCAAATGTTATCTTTTAATTGAAGTCAGTTCAATAGAAACCCTCATAAGTCTTCTAAAATATCTCAATTCACTTTCTTCAACCTACTTTCTAACCTAAATTACTATAATCCCAGCAGTCAAATCAATAATTTACTAACAATAATGGCTACTTTAACCTTTGTCGATAAACACAACATGTTAGCTTATTTGGAAAAACCAGAGGAGGATAATCAATTCCATCAGATAGTGGACTTTCTGAATGCTTCCCACATTAGTTATTCTTTAACTCTTAATCCCACTATCTATGTCTCCCAAATCAAAGAGTTTTGGCAGACTGTTACTGTCAGAACAATTGACAATGGAGACAAATAATTAAATGCAACAGTAGATGGCAAAACCATCACTATTACTGAATCATCACTTAGGAGGCATCTCCACCTGAATGATGACAATGGTATTAGTGCTATGCCAAATACTAAAATTTTTAAAACTTTAACGAGAATGGGGTACAACATCCAATCACAATCTTTAACTTTTCAAATTGGTTGTTTTGCCCCACAATGGAGGTTTTTTATACACACCATCCTTCATTGTCTCAGTCCCAAGAAAACTTCATGGGAACAGTTCAGTAGCAATATTGCAACTGCTCTCATATGCTTATCAACCAATAGGATTTTCAACTTTTCAAAACTTATATTTGAAGGAATGGTGAAAAATGTTGATAGCCAATCAATGTTTTTGATGTATCCCAGGTTCATTCAAACTATTTTGAACATGAGGAAACATCAACTTCTACCTTATAAAAATGTTTATCAAACACCCAAACATACCCAAAAACTTTTTAGCAATATGAGGATGGCCTCAAAAGGGTACAGTGGGGTAGAAGTTCCTTTATTTGAATCAATGTTACAGGCACAGCGTCAAGGGTCAACAACCCAGTTGACTCCCAACACACACCCACAAGCTCAGAACAATCAGCCTCAGAACCTAACTCATCACCTGATAGGTATTAATCCAGAGAGGGCTCTGTTGTACCTCAGCAGAGAGTTCATACCCCTCCCCATGTTGCAGATGAGGCTGACATTGTTAGTATAGGAAGGGTTGCCCCTACTGCCACAAGCTTAGAAGCTGGGCAGGAAAGGGGTAACATCTATAAGACCCAACCTATGGCAACACCTATAGTACCAAGTTCTTTTGAACCTATTACTAGTGGTGGAATCTCAAGCCAACCGGATTTATTCGGTGGCTCAGACCCTCACCATGTGGTGGAGTCTGATTCTATGCCCTATGATGCACCTCTCCCTGAAGGTCACATATCAGGAAGTGCTGAGGGCAGTAAGACACTTAATGAATTGATGGAACTCTGTACAAAATTGTCTGATAAGGTTTCTACCTTAGAAGCTGAACTCAAAACTCATAAACAGGACTTTTGAAGAGTCTACACCAAGCTAGTTTTAAAGGTGAAGAAATTGGAGAATACATTTAAGACTCTTCAAAGGAAAAGATCAGCCCAACTAGTAGAATCATCTGAATCATCTTCTTCATCCAGGTCAGATAATGGTCAAAGTGAAGGAAAAGATGAGGAATCTTCCAAACAGGGGAGGAAGATTGCTCAATTAGATGAAGACCCTAATGTTTCTTTGGTCCAAGAGGAGTCTGGTACTCAGGGGAGGCTGGATGAGCAAATGGAAGAAGGTACTGCTCTAGAACACGAAGGTACTGCTAGTGCATTGCAATGTACTGTTGGTGTTTCTCAAAATACTGCTAGTGCAGTGTATACAAGAAGACCAAAAAGACCAAGAACAGATAAGGGTAAAGCCATAATGGTAGAAGAAGAATCATCTCAGAAGACAACAAAGAAAAGCCAAGCTCAAATTACTTTAGATGAAGAATTAGCTCAAAGACTCCACGAAGAAGAATTAGCCAGAGCAGCTGTAGAAGAGAAGAATGCTCAGTATTTGACTGAGCAAAAGGTATTGACTGAAGTACAAGAATTAGCTGCTCAAGAAGCTGCTGATAGGGAATTAGTTCTAAGCTACAAGAGGAGGAAAGGTCACAGTTCACACAAGAAGAACAAGAACAGGCAATCTATGACCTTTTGGAGCAAATCAGAAGAAGTCAAAGCAAAAAGAAGGCTGCAATGAAGAAACCTCCTACAAGAAAGGAGCAGTTAAGCTACATGAAGGCTTATTTGAAACACCAAGACAAGTGGAAGGAACAACACTTCAAGGGAAGAACTTATGAAGAAATAGATAAGATATACATCAATACTCATAGAAGACTTCAGATATTCCTAAGAGGTGAAACAGAAATAGTTGAGACTGAAACTAACAGGGGAAAGAAAAGAGCAGCAGAGCAATTGGAATCAGAGGAGTCCAAGCAACAAAGAACTGAAGAAGGAACAATTCAAGAAGAAATAGTTCTAGAAGAAACAGCTGAAGAAGAAGAAGCTGAGAAAGAAGAAGTAGAAGTAATATTGATAGATGAACAGATCCATGGTATGATGGTGGTAGTTTCAGAAGCTATGAATGTAGATCCCATTCAAGCCAAACATCCCATCATTGATTGGGAGGTTTATTCAGATGGAATGATTAAAGGATGGAAAATCATCAGAGTAGGAGGAAAATTTGAAGTATACAAATTCTCTAAAGACCTGATCAAAGCATTTGACAGAGAAGACTTGGATAAGCTTTGGAGCTTAGTTCAAGAAAGGTTCAAGTCTACTGATCCTACTGATGATAAAGACAAGGAGCTATGGTTGAGCTGAAGAGGCTATATGAGCCTGATGGAAATGATGCACTATGGAGATTTCAAGCTCATAACCTGGATACCATATGGAGATTATTTGACAACTATGGAGTTCATAGAGTTTCTACTAAAGCAGGAGTGGAAATCTACATGTTAGTAGAAAAGGATTATCCACTAAGAGCAGGAATATTACTTGTCATGTTATCATCAAAGCTTTAAGTTGATGAAGAATCTGAAATGGCAAGAGAATTGGTGAGAAAGATATTCCAGCAAGCAGAAGACATGAAGCTCAGAAGATAGTGTTTGGAAGAGTCCTCACAATCCTCATAAGGTACTCATTTAATTCAGAAAACATGATGATTTAGGGTAAATCACAAGTTTAGGGGAGTATTGTTAGGAATTAAATGACTCAAGACTTAGTACTGCTGGAAGATTACACTAACAGTACAAACTGCTAGTGTATAACTGAACACTGTTGAAGACAACTAATAGTACAAACTGTCAAGTTAGTACTTCTAGTATAAATGAAGGTACTGCTGCATGATAAGGCTTTAGATGACGTGTAGAAGATAAGTATGGAATAGAGTGTATGTATATCACAATTAGTTAGAATTGTACGGGTAGATACTAATCTTGTAAAGGACTCCTTATGCTATAAAAGAAGGTCCTAGGTTAGATCAGTAATATACGTTTTTGTTATGATTCAAGGTCATTGTAACCCTAGTGATATTGAGATCACTCGTATTATTGCTTAATAATATTGAATCGTTTGAAGTTACTTTCTGTGTTCATTGTTCATTAAGTGTTACTGTTACATCAAAGTAAACCTTCTAAGTGTTATCAAGTAGATTCTACATACTTGGTAATATAACCTCAAAGTATCCTTAACACATTCTAAAGGTGTTTGATCCTCTCAAATTTTGCAGGTCTAGAGTACGACCTTGAAGGGCGGTGTTGATTGCTACCAGCAATCAGTGGGTTGGCTCAGTAGTGTACTCAGCACTTAGTGCGGAGGGTATAATCCTATAGAAAGGTGTTGATTGCTACTAGCAATCGATCAGTTAAATTGTTTGAGCACTTAGTGTTCTACGCAGAAGACATGATTTCGATTAGGGATTTGAATATAACTGTCGCAGCTATTTGACAAAATTTCTATAAAGCAAGAATATGCTCTAGCCACATACAAGGTTATGAGTTATCCGGTAGCTGTCGAACTTAAACATTTGTTTGATTGACGATGGAGTGTCTCGGAATCATAAGGGGTAGTGTAACGTGAGATGTTAATCGGTGGGGTCATCTTATGTTGGCTAGTGGTGTAAGCTACCCTTTTGGCTTTGGACGTGGTATGAAGTAAGGCTAGTTCTAGGTGGTATCTTGGCGTCAAGGCCTATTTGGTTACGGTGTTTCCTAGTATGGATGCCCATGACTTGCACTACTTTTATGTGCTCACACACGCGAGTTTCTGATTTCCCAAAAAAAAAAAAAAGAAATAAAAGATTCGACTTTTTTAAAAATTTAAGGCAACCATTCCTAGCATAGTATGGTCCTACCTGAACTATACATAGGTGATCAGGCTTTGTATAATTGGGGTCCAATGATGCGATGCCGAGTTTAGTTACAAGAAAACATGTCGGTTTTTCTGCTCGCGAGCTTGCAGCATAAACTACCTTTCAAAAAGTAAATAATTCGTCGGGCGGTAACAGAATAGTTTGTAAAATGGTTTGCAAACAATTTATAGAGTAATAAAAAAACAATTCATTATAGGCAAAATTGTATCCAAGTTATAGTTTAGCTTATAAATTGTTAGTAAAACAGTTCGTAACGCAATATGAGGAAAGTTCCTTGTTTAAAAAAAAGTAGTGAGGTCAAAACTTTGATTCTATAATCTCGTAGTAAAACGATTAGTAGTATGACAGCGAGATAGTCTGTGGAATACTTGTAAAAGTTCGAGTGTTTGTGGCAATACAATTTATCATTTCATGAAAAGATAATATGGTATACAACTGGTGTAAAACCCCGAAACTTAACGTAATATGAAAGGACTAAAATACCCTCTGAATTTGAACTTTTAAGAATTTATGAAATTAATTAAGTAACCTCATTTGAACTTAACTTAAGTTACCAAGCAAACAAAGTTAATATAAACTTTTCTCTATGAATTAAAAGTACAAAAAAAAATAAATGAACACTTAAAATGTATATGTGGGCTGATTTTTCTTATTTTGTGTATTATTTATATCTTAATTAATCCTTATATATCAAATTAATTTGAAATAATTCTAGAAAATCAAATCTTTGATTTAGTCCTAATCTTGGCCGAGTCATAGACCAAATTCCCCCCCTAAATCCGGCCATTTACCTTATTTAGCTAACCCCCATTATTTCTATTCAGAATCATACCGAAACACACAAAATTCTCCCAACAACCATCCAAAATTTTTGAAGACTCTCCCATAATTTTTCTGGGTTCTATCACATCCAAAGAAGATGAGAAAAATAGTTTCATGAATTATGGATCATTCGTTTGATCAAAGGAAGTTTTGGGTCGATTTTAGTCTAGCCGAGAAGTACAAATTGCATACGCCTCATTCACTTGTGTAAATCTCCTCCTGGTATTTTTCTCACGTTACATACATCATATATGTTCCATAAAAATTAATCTAATCGAACCATGCAAAGTTATTTGATCGCTATAATTATTAAGAGCAAAAACGTGAATAAAATCCATAAATGTTCATACGATTTTTTTGGGTTGCAAACCTATTTTAATTGGACTCTATACGTAGCATAGGATCTGGGAAAAATGATTGTGATAATTGTTGAAGCCTAGAATTCGCGTGGTAATTTTTTGTTTATAATCGGGTTTTGCAAAAAGTAAGAAAATAAACGAAACCCTAATTATACGATTTGGGTTTAGGGTTCTTGGAACTAGATCTGGTGTAATAATTATATTTTAATGATGTTTTAATGATTTGAAGATGATTTGATAATTTAGGTTTAGGGTTTGATAAATAAAAAGGTTATACAATTTGATTTTGATACTAAAAGGGGGCGTTTTGTAATTATTCAAACTTACGGGTTATTTTTGTAAGATAATATGGACCTGGGGAGACTCGTAAAAATTATGATATGGGGGCCTTTTACGTAAAATATGGAACTTATGGGTTTAAATTGTAAATCGTTAAATATATTCATTCGATTTGTAAATTTAATAAAATAGAAGGACTTGTTTGTAAATTCTGGAAAGTGGAAGGTGCTTCGTACAATAAATAGTAGAAAGGGTGTGATGTGTAAAATTTGATACTTAAAGGCTTAATATGTAAATATAATGAAATGGAGTTCGAATTGTAGAATTTATAAATTAAGGGGACTAGTTTTGTAATTTACGTAATTAGAGGGTATTTCGTACCATATGATAAAATAAGAGGTGTATTGTGTAATTTGGGAAAAATAAGGGCTTGGTGTGTAATTATGATTTTTGAAAGGGTTAATTGATGATTTACTTAATTATAAGGTTTAAATTGTAATTTAGTAAACTAAAGGGTATAAATTGTAAAAAATTGTGAAAGTTAAGGACTAGAATCGTACATATGGGAAGTTGTTATATTTAGCCCTAAACTATCATGACTTGCTAAAATGAACCCTATCTCCATAATAATATTTAATAAATGACTTAACCAAATTACTTTGTGGAATTTATCTAATTATGGAAATTTGCTATTTTTGGAAACCTGTTATAAATGGAAAGTTGCTAAAAATTGAAAGCCGACTAAAATGAGAAATCTGATTTAAAGAAGATATTAATAATAAGACGACCATGTATTCGTGTATATTCGCTGATGATGGAGATGTTTCCATCTGTATATTTCTAGATATGTTTGCACTTGCGGTATAAGGTACAGATATTCTACCCTTTTTTAGTAAAGGTGTTTTCCCACTCATGACTCATTGATCTTGTTTCGTTTTAAGATTCCCAAAGCCATTGCTATGTTTCCCTACACTTTGGTTCGTTTGTTTAATTCATTTTGACTTTGATGTTCGATATGACCCTTTTGCTTTGAGCTTCTATAATGATCCATTTGATATTCGTTCGTTACCTTGTGATATTAGTATTCGAATCGCTTGATACTTTGAGGGTTCATTTGATTTTGGTAACTAGATGTGAAAACCTTTGTAATTATATCATCGAAATGTTTTGAGGAAAACTATCTTTAAATGATGTTTATGAATAATGTAATATCACGTTTATATGGAACTTTACTAAACTTTTTTGAAAATTACTTTTAAAGACTACTTTTGTGAAAATCGTTATTAAAGATCATTTTAAAGAAAATCAATTGATAAAGATTTCTCTAAATGAACCATTTGATTATGAACCTCCGATGATGAACCGTTTTCTATGAACCTTTGATATTTGGTCTTTGACTATGATTCGACGACTTAGACTGTTTGAACCTTCGCTTTGATTTGAACGTTTGACCTTTGACCCTTCAGTTTGATACCCGAGCCAAATGTGTTTCCTAGCCATGAAGGTAACATGGCCATGTCTTTGATGCACCAATGGCATGACTCGCGTGTGGTCGAGTGATTTGCCACACCGTCCCCATTGTGATTGTGTTATGCGCGCTTTATATTATTATGGCCAATGTGATTTGTGTGGGGGGCGCATGGATGCATCCTAGGTACGTATTTGTGATGTGATATGTGATATATGTGGTGACTGATGATGGGTGCAATCCACGTCTTTCACAAAATGTGGGAGCTGATCACTCCAATTTGATACATGAGGACACCCCTCATATTATCTGGTTACTTGAGAGGTATCCCCTCTAGATTGCTACAGGATTGTGATATGTGATGTGATTTATGTGGGCTCGTGGTGGATTACTGACCTTTCCTTTCCCCTTTCTTACTTTGTACCTTTGTCTATACCTTATGTTATTCCATTGCACTATACCATATATGTTCGTTTCCTTTTGCTTTCGTTTTCGTTTATATATATCTGTTCACTGGGCTTTTTAAGCTCAGCCGCATTTCTTTCCCTGCGGCAGGTTTTTAGTTGGAAGCTGGGTATGAGTGAAGAGATTTTTGGACTTAGAATACCTTGATAGTTATCCTGGATTAGAGTTGATTAGAAGATATTATATTTTTAGAATTTATATTCGCATTTGTAACCTTGTAATTTCAGTATTTCATTTGTAACCTTTGAGATTCTTGTATTACTGTAAATGTATGCTTTGTTTTGATCTGATATGAAACCATTTTTGTGATATCTTTACCCTTGTCGGGTTGGGGTGTTACAATTATGGTATCAGAGACAGGCTGCGATTCGTAATACAATTACCCTTGGCCTGTGTAAGTTAGGACCACTAAGTTTTCCCTGTAGGCGCTCGTAAGACAACCTTTGAAAATTGCTTTAAGATTTCCCTATAGGAACGTAAGTTTTGACCAGTGAGGAATGGGTAGACTATAAGGCATTCGTTTAAGTATCTTTTCTTCCACATCACTCTGATTCGTGCCTTGCTTTTGGTTAGATCCTGTTGATATCACTTTTGGAAAGCGAAAGCTTATGTTTTGCACCACCTAAGATTTGAACCTGATTAAATCTTGAAGGCATTCAGAATTTCATAAAAATTGCCTGACACTATTTGATCCTCATCTTCAGATTTTGACTCTGATCTTTGATCCTTTCGTTAATCATTTTGATACCTCTTCGGGCATTCTGAGAACCTCCATGGCGATGACGTACTGGATATGTTTTGTTATTTGTCTTTTTCTTTTGATAAGTACCTATGAATCTTCCGGCACTATTTGATTTCGTTTCACCCATCTCTGTTCCTACGAGAAGTCTTGTGGTGTGTAACCACGAGTATAAGAATGTTTTCCCCTTCACTTTTGAATGATAAAGATTTGATTTGTGATCAGTCTTTCTTTGGATAGTTAACTTCGATTTTATTCTGACAAGGAATTGGTTGATTGAGCATTCAAATATTGACAACTACCCTTCTATGTCTCACCTTTGGCGTTTGAAACAATTTTGAACTCCCTACTACGATTACCGATTGTTAACCCTTTGCTATCACTATTACTCTGGAGACTCGTGTGTTACTTTCGCGGTTATGAAGTTTTCTGAGGACCCATTTCGTACACCAATGAATGAATCGATCTTGAACGTTATTTGGCACCCTAAATTTCTTGAATATGATTCCTGGTTGAACCACCAAGTTTTCCACCGGAGTGTGAAGTAAGATTTGACATGATATCGAGATATTGTCTAGTCACCAGGCAAAGATTTCCTCCGGATGTGTCCGGAATTATACCAGTTGATTTGAGCTATCGGGAAGAGCAGCAACCGAAGACCAGAATGTAAGTCTGTTTGAGTGTATCTGTTGGGCGTGTTTTAGTTTCGTTCGCGATAAAGAAGGATGGTGACTGGAGATAGCTGCACCGTATTACTGTTAGGAGCCAATATTTCCTCCACCCTGAAACGACTATGGGTTTGTTTAATTTCAGAGCGCGAAGTTTCCTTCTAATGAATTGATTTTATTCTTGGAATCGCCTTCCGTATTCGTAAACGGCTACTATGACGGTTAGTGACGCTAATAGTATTAGCTAAAGCTCTGACTGTTTTGCGAATTTGATAAATGATGTTTTCTCGTGAGTACTTGGGCGAATGGTCATTGTATGACTTAATAGTACGTTCGGGGACGAGGAAGAGCATGAAAATCATCTTAGCACTTTGTTAGGAAATTCGTCGATCATTGTGCATTCTGAGAGATTGATATTTGTTGAGACAACGATGTTCTTAATTGAGGATATCTCTTTAAATTCCGCAAGTTTTGAAAACTATCACCAAGTGGTCAAGACCGATGACAGAATGAAGAACTGAAACCTTTTTGAACTTTGCAGAAGAATTCTGGATGATGTTTACAAGTTGCGACACCATTGAGAAATTTCGTGAACCGAGAGAAACAGCTTAGTTTGATTGAAGATGGAGTTTTGGAAAAGCTGAGATAGAAATTTGCTTCCATACCCTCGGCCGGATCCATTTTAGGATATTTCAGAAAGAGACTCGGTGATACTCGCTTGTTGCACAGAAAGTTTTTCGTATGCATCAGGACAACTAGAATCATAACAGGAGAATTACTTCAATACCTGACCTGGAGTTGACAACAACGGCGGCTACCCTGAAGAGTGAAGACATTCCTTACAAGGCAGAAGTGTTGGCGATACAGAAGAAGAAATTCCAGTCAAGATGGCGAACCTGGAGCTGATGAAGACATGCAGTCTCATTTCCCTATTAATCTTAGTGGTACTAAGATGAATTGTGAGCGGAAGCAGACTGGATGATGAAGAGATTTAAAGATCGTGCCAGAAATCCACATTACTCCATCATCATTCCAAGAAGAACTGTAGGAGGCTTGATGAACCAGACAAAAGTGCACGATTTTGTTTCACTTTCCAATTGATGGACAGACGAAGACAGATTAACCGGACTTGAGGAGATTGGATGTGTTGAATGAACGGATTTTTGAAACAAACCCTTTACGTTTGGAAGAATTGATTCTATGAAGGCCGAAGGTTTTGGCGACTAACTTTCATCTCCGTTGATCCTCTTAAATTTCGTTAAATAGTAATAAGATCATCTTATGATTTAAGTTTCCTAGAAGCATTTCAGTTCGTGTTCATTTTTTTCGTATGTTCGGTGATGGCTTTGTTTGAGAGATTTTGGCGAGTTGTGGAAGATATGATGCTTGTGATGGCGTACCTAACTTCTTCTAAGCAATCTGGGATTTTGATACTCTTGTGAATCGTTTTGTTTTCCCGCTTGACTATGACATTTGATCTTGTTCGTGACCTTGTGATATTAGTATTCGAATCGCTTGATACTTCGAGGGTTCATTTGATTTTGGTAACTAGATGTGAAAACCTTTGTAATTATATCATGGAAATGTTTTGAGGAAAACTATCTTTAAATGATGTTTATGAATAATGTAATATCACGTTTATATGGAACTTTACTAAACTTTTTTGAAAATTACTTTTAAAGACTACTTTTGTGAAAACCGTTATTAAAGATCATTTTTATGAAAATCAATTGATAAAGATTTCTCTAAATGAACCATTTGATTATGAACCTCCGATGATGAACCCTTTGCTATGAACCTTTGATATTTGGACTTTGACTATGATTCGACGACTTAGACTGTTTGAACCTTCGCTTTGATTTGAACGTTTGACCTTTGACCCTTCAGTTTGATACCCGAGCCAAATGTGTTTCCTAGCCATGAAGGTAACATGGCCATGTCTTTGATGCACCAATGGCATGACTCGCGTGTGGTCGAGTGATTTGCCACACCGTCCCCATTGTGATTGTGATATGCGCGCTTTATATTATTATGGCCAATGTGATTTGTGTGGGGGGCGCATGGATGCATCCTAGGTACGTATTTGTGATGTGATATGTGATATATGTGGTGACTGATGATGGGTGCAATCCACGTCTTTCACAAAATGTGGGAGCTGATCACTCCAATTTGATACATGAGGACACCCCTCATATTATCTGGTTACTTGAGAGATATCCCCTCTAGATTGCTACAGGATTGTGATATGTGATGTGATTTGTGTGGGCTCGTCGTGGATTACTGACCTTTCCTTTCCCGTTTCTTACTTTGTACCTTTGTCTATACCTTATGTTATTCCATTGCACTATACCATATATGTTCGTTTCCTTTTGCTTTCGTTTTCGTTTATATATATCTGTTCACTGGGCTTTTTAAGCTCAGCCGCATTTCTTTCCCTGCGGCAGGTTTTTAGTTGGAAGCTGGGTATGAGTGAAGAGATTTTTGGACTTAGAAGACCTTGATAGTTATCCTGGATTAGAGTTGATTAGAAGATATTATATTTTTAGAATTTATATTCGCATTTGTAACCTTGTAATTTCAGTATTTCATTTGTAACCTTTGAGATTCTTGTATTACTGTAAATGTATGCTTTGTTTTGATCCGATATGAAACCATTTTTGTGATATCTTTACCCTTGTCGGGTTGGGGTGTTACAACTGGTTTATAATACGAGTTCAAATAGTTGAAAAATGATGACAAAGTAGTTTGTTAAATGATAGTAAAAATAAGTAGTGCAACGGGCGGCAATTGGTACGTCTAATTGACATAGGACTGCTGATAGTCAGGAGTCAAATAAGCTTACATCTCATAATAAAAGTTCACCAAATCCATACCATACGACGTGGTTTACAGAAAGATACTAATGAAGTCTTACAGAAACGAACTTAAAAGAGTCTAAACTTAGGTCCTATTACATAGGGTAGTCATTCTTATGTCATCACGCCTGAGTAATGGTTTTCTCCCGCTCCAAGTTTTCCTTGATTGCTTACTTCTTCTTGATCCTTTGGTTCGTGACATTTGTTCTTGTAGTGCCCCTTCTTTCCACACCCAAAACAGAATACCTCAGTTCTCCAATTTATCCCCGATGTTGTCTGTGCTACTGCAACGGTTTTAGACCTACAACCTCTAGCCAGATGTCCAACCTTATGGCATTTGTGGAACTTCATGGTGCAAGGTCTGTTGTGGTGTAGTTTGCAGCGACTACACATTGGTAACTTCCCAGAATCAACCTTCCTGTTACTAGGTCCAGCAGTGTAAGTTTTGGCCAACTTTGGCTTTCTACGAGGTTGCAGAACCCCTTTGTTTCCTTGGATGTTCTCCCATTTCCTCATTTTGTTAATGCTCTCATCTACTTGAAGTGCACCTTGGTTCATCAAGTCGCAAGCCATGCAGATTCCTAACTCGTAGACAACAATACTCTCTGCTACCCGCTGGGCTATGAGTTGTTCCATAGCTGCGGAGTTTAGGTCTTGCCTTTTAGGTGACATGGTTCTTCACAATGAGAAAAGAAGTTTGAGACATAGTAGGGATGTGTCCTAAGAGTAGATGGTTCAAGGAGATATGGTATGAGGCGGTAGGTTAGGGTCGTGCTTACATAAGTTGGTTCGTTCCTTTACGATAGTAATATAAGTGTTTTGAAAGAATAAGACGGTTCTCCAAACCTGGAGTCGAATAGAGAATGAATTCATGTGGTATGTAGCGAGTATTCAACTTGAAGTGAAATAATGACGTTACGTAGGGACATGGTCTGTGACAATTATGGTGTAGCATGTGTAAGTATATAGAAAATACTTATATCGTGTATGTTAAGTAAAAAACTCAAATATCATAGTATAGCACTTAATCATATAAGGCAAATAGCGATCAAATCATGGCAAGCTAGGCAGGCATGCATCTGGCAGTCATAAAGAAACGTTTTTCATAAACTTGTTATAGTTTAGGGTTTTTATACACCTAGTTCTCTATAACCTATGCTCTGAATACCAATCTGTAACACCCCCAAAATCTGGATTTGTGGAAGCATACATGTTTGGGTGCTACTAAATCGATAATCACAACATAAAGATATAGAGGACGGATTAAAAATCCGTATTAAAATAGTTTACATTTCCAAAGTTAAATGTCATAAATCAAATTCAATTCAATTAAAACAAAGCCCATTTAACATAACTGTCCCAAATCAGAGTTTAACGCATGAGCAAAAACATTTCTAGAAATTATGACCAATGCCATGCCCTGCCTTCAATGAATACATTCACAAACACCTGAGAAAAACATGCTAAAAGTCAGCTAACGCTGGTGAGTTCATAGGTTTAAAGTAAATAAGCACATATGGACCATAGCGAATAATTTAGCAAACACACTCTAACTGTATGCTAACACTAAGCTCATCCAACCAAAACTAGACAAACAATATGCCAAGCTGGCATAGCAAAAAAGGGTGCCCGCGAGTGTTAATCCCCAGACACTCGGCAAAATGCGACATGGTATACGTTCGCGTTGACCTGCCGGCCAACCGAACGGGGGAGTCACCCACAATAGATCTATTTATATCATACGCGCTTTCCAGCAGGAATTGACGGTTGATGATTGTGGGCACAATGAGATTCAAACATACTTAGGTTATCCGCATACTAGTGTGTAAAAACAAAGTTCAATTTGGTCCATGAAAATCAGTTTTGCATGTTTCTCACCCCAAGGTTTATAAAACAATACGTTTAAAAATGGGGTTATAAACTCACCATTATAATAGCAATCTGCTAGTCAATAATAACTCAGTGCAACCGCTTCGACACGCGACCTAGATCAGTATGGTAAGTCTTAGCGCAATATTCGTGTTTTAAACATTTTAACTCATTTGAAAAGTTTACAAGTCTTAGTGTGTTTGTGTATTTCTTGTTTGCTGTGTGGTAAAGTACGTTTCAAAAGTGGTTTTTCGTTTAACTCTTTAGTTATGGCTCTGGTGAAAGTGTTAGGTGAGTTAACGTGTGATGGAGACATCCGTGTGTCGTAGTCGTCGTCGAAAAATACACAAGTAATATATATATCTTATATATATTAGATAAAGTTTAATAATTAAATACTTAATTAATTTGGCTTTGTAATTAATTAAATAAATATTGGTGAGTTAATATAATAAAGTGTATTATATTAAAGTGTAATTAAATAAAAGGTGGTGATAGTGGGGTATTATTATATTATAAATAATATAAGTGTTTATAATATAATGATAATTATAAGGAGAAATTACTATAAGTAACTAATTTAAGTAAAATTAATTAAAGTTATAAGTGTATAAATATATGTAATTATATTTATAAGTCTAAAGAATTCTAAAATATTAATTTGGAAAAATTAATATTTTAATAATAAAAATAATATGTTTCGTCCTTTAGTCGATTTTTACTAAAAATATTCTAAGTGTTGGATTTTTAGGAAAATCGAGCATGACCCGTCCATTTATACAAACTTTTGCATTTTTCCCCAAGTGTTGCAAAATACTCAAATAGATTCCTCAAATTATCAATATTTGCAAATATAGTCCAAACGCATATATTTAAGTTATAAATATATAATTCGTTACATTTTCAATTAAAGTATCGTTTTCAAAAAATAATTACCTGTTAAGTTTACAATGTCAACATTAAATCACAAAATAGTCAAAAGTCAACAAAAAGTTAACAAAACATTATATTGGGCCGAGTAGCCCATTTAAGTCGTGGTTTGGGCCCGTTAAACCCAACGAAGCCCGAAAATGTTTAAATTTGATATTTAACGTTTTAGTAAGTTATAATAGGTATAGTAAGCCGGAAAATAATCCAAAACTCATTTTAGCCATCCGAGGTCACCATTGGACCGAGAAGCCCAGTGTGAGCCCGTAAGTCCATTCTTAGCTCGAAAACAAATGAACCTTTTCAGTTTACGTTTTATTTCGCGTTAAGTTTAGCACATCAAATAAGTTGTTTGGTCAAAACGTCAATATAAGACGAAAGTTTGTTGGGCTCGGCCCAAACCTTGTCGAGGTGAAATAGTAACCGAAACCTAAACTAAAAATCAATACGTTATAACTCGTTCCGATAAGCCGTAAAAATAAACAATAGTCCAAAAATTACACAATTTCGCCACTAGAGCCAAAACTTTATGTTTTCCAAAACCCCAATAATTATTTATTTTTAAAGTGTGTCGATTTGCATTAATTTCCTAATTAGGGTTTCCAATCCTTAACAAATCAAGTAATAACTCAAATTAAGCATTTGTATCATCAAGGTAACATGTATTTAGCTTAAATTTACCACAAAAGCAAGAAAATATGAAGCATATATGTATGTGTAGTGTCGTACGTATATGTATATATATGAACACATTTCACAAATTTTTAAGATTAACCAAATGACACAAAAGACTACATAACATCAACATCTAGACCAAAATAAACATGAAAGTACAAAGTTTAACAAAGTTTGAGAATCCTCACAATGTTTTGATGGTGTACGTGGGTTAGCAAGACCAAAGAAGACCAAAATGGTGCAAATTTTACCCAAGAAACGTTCCAAATCAACCCGAGAGCTCAAAAGTACAACCCGGTATGTTATAACTTCAACAAATTTTTGTAGATCTTGCTTTGAGTGTGTTGAATGGTTTGTAGAAGATGAAGAAATAGAGAGGAAATTTTTAGATGAGAAAATGTGTGTGTGTATGGTTTTAAGTAAGATACAAAACCTATTACGTAATAATAAGTTAAAAATGATGAGATAATCTTTGTTGTTGTGTGCCATGGGCGGCAAACCAAAGAAACAAAAGGGGGGAAAATATATATTCGAGTCATGTTATGTATTTTGTGTGTCGGGATTAGTTAAAATGCTCCCATGGAGTCCCGGTTTGACATTTTTGGACACGTACTCGCAAAATAAAGTTTTTATCGACGTTTTTATCAAAATAGTAATAAAATATTATTATTTACTCAGAAATGTATTTATTTGACTTCTACCATATCTACTGTAGTATCGGTTCGCGTGTGAGGTTGTTTTTCAGTAAATACGAGAAAGTTTCTCGGTTAAATACGAAACTTATCAGTAACTATCAGAAATAGAATAATTTATGCTTACTGACAAAAATAGACTTTTTCAGCAGTGACTGTAAGCTACAGTATGTGTGACAGGTCCCAAAATATGTTCAGAAATGCTCAGAAACATACAATTACGCATAGAAATGCTCGGTTTAAAAATCATAAATAAATATTTATTATTAACTTAAAGTGTGAAAATTACCATTTGTCACACACACCTATTGTTTTAGCATCATCATCACAACCTAAAAAGACCTATAACCGTAGGAAGTTACAAAATAAAGACACTGAGCTTCCTTAGGCTAGTGTCAGGATGGTTGCAGATGAGTCTGTGCATGAGGAGAGGGGTCACATTTTAGAAAGGGCTACCACTACTGCTTCTATCTTAGTAGCAAAGCAGGCAGTGGTAATATAAGTAAGACCCAATCTAAGGCAACATCTACTGAATCAAGTTTCAATGGAACCGACTTAGAGGATGGAAACCCCAGGTGCCAAGAAACCAAGGGGGCTCAAGTGCTCAAACTTGGTTTGAGACTGAGTCTACTATTCCCAATGATCCACCTCTCAAGATAGGTAACACAACCTAAAGTGGTGAGGGAAGTATGGAACTTATTAATGAATTGATGGCTAAATGTACAAAATTGTCACAGGATGTTCTTGACCTTCAGCAACTTACTACTTCTCATGGTTCTGAAATCACAATGTTGAAAAGAAGAGTAATATACTTAGAAGGAAGACAGAGGTCAAAAGGTGGGCACAACACAAAGAGTTTATTCTTCTAGCTCTGGAGATGTTCTTAAAGTTTTTCAAAATGATGCTACCAAACAAGGGGGAATAATGAGAACATGGTTTCAGGGGAGGATAAAGAGGATCAAGAAATGGATGAGCAGGTTGATGAGCAAGTTGATGACTTTGTTGTTGCTGGTATGATGGGTAATGAAGTGGTGTCGGATAATGCTGCTAAGGTTCTTGATAAAGATGCTGCCAGTGTTGAAGTTTCAGTTAGTGCTGCCAGTGAAAAAGTTAGTGCTGCTGAGCCAAATCTTACAGCTGCTAGTACAAAAACTTTTAGTGTTTCTAATGATGATGATCTTACCACTATAGCTCAAGTCCTAACTATCTTAGGCAAATCACCAATCAAGTTTAAAGAAAGTTCAAGTATAATAACCTAAAACATGTCTTCCGAAATCCGTTACTAACTTGAACCTTGAGCCCGAATTTTAACCTAAGTAATTATAAGCTACAACAGAAGAATTACAAAGAAATAAAAAGCTATGACCTAAGTCTTATATGAATCGAAAAATACATGGTCCTATACACTAAAATTCACACATTGAAAGTCATATAAAGGGCTGAATTCTTTTAAGTTCTTGTACACAACTTATAAGTCCACAAAAGGGGTCTAGATACATGTTGATTTGAAATAAGTTTTGGTCATTTTGACCCCCCACTCTACTCGGCATTTATCCCCATATATATCCCTCTCTCCTTCATTTTATGAACCAAATTTTTACACATTCCATAACACACATAAAACCCTAGAAGACAATAGTAATTCGGCAGTGTGTGATCCACTGATTCGAGGGTGCAAGAGTGGTACAACAAAGGTGGTTCGAAGGAGGGTTAAAGGGGCTAAGCAAGGAGGTTTGATCGTGGTGTGGTAGCGGATTCGAGGGCCTGATTTGGAGTCAAATTAGGTGCTGAGTTTGGGTTCTTTTATCCTCCTGTTCTTGTTTCATTTGACCAAGGTATCACCTAAGATTGATATTGTTTTGCATGACATATATACACATGAGACGTTTATAAATAATGACCTAAAACAAGGCTAAATCGACCTGAATAGAATACAAATGAATGATTATTTGAGTCGCCTAAAATAATGAAGAAGTGAGCATGAAATGATAAACATACATGTCGATATAGGGTTTAGCATGGCTACTTGAATCTGAATTAAACACGCTTGTTTGATCTCTTTTATACGAGTAACATGACACAAATAAATACAACCTAAAATCATGATTTTATGCGCTTATGTGAAACTATTTTGTGTCGAGTTATATGGAATGTTTTGATGTTTTTATTCAGCTCCTATATCGACCTAATACTAATCAAATACAAGCCCTAGAAATCAATCTTAAATGACCATTAATGTGGTGCTTTAATGAAAACCCTAGATCTAATATATAAGGGGCATACATGAAATTACAACGAGGGGTTAGGGTTTGGTTTTATGATTTTATGTGGATCTTGTATGCATGCTTGTCTCGTAGTTTTGGTGTGGGCTGGATAGGTATGGTAAGTATGTGTTATTCGTGTTAAGTTTAAGAGTTGAAACACTAGAGGTCTTGGGTCGATTGAGGTTATTTGTTTGGGTTCGAAAATGGTTGATTTGGTTTTGTTTGGATCTCATTAATTCATGTGGTGGTATCGTTATGGTTGCTGTCTAGAGGTTTGGTTGTACGAGGGTTATGGAGTGGTGAAATAAGGTCTAAAACATGGTTACAAACTGGTTAGAAAAGGGTAAGAGGCGTGGTAATTTTTGGGTTAAAACATTGGGTGCGTTTGTGTAAGTAGAAATGTGATATAAGGGTTTTAAACGGGTTTCTGAACTGGACAGTTTCATAAGATGAATTTGTGTGCATTATAGCTTGAGTTTCACAAGAGGTTAATTCTATATTTTTGCTTGTAAACCTAGTTTAATGTTCTAATTAAATTTTCCAATTGATTTGGAGTGAATTGGAGTCGAATTTGTCATGTTTATGAATTTATGGGATCATGTGTCAAACTTGAGTTTTGGGAACTTAAAAATCAGTCGGTGTTTATGAATTTTAGTTTTCAAACCACAAGGAACTGGGGGCTCTCCTTTTATAGAAGTGATATTTAAGTTATTTTTTAGTTGCTAGAAATTTTGTGGATTTTTGTGAAGTGTTGAAATGGGTTTACTAAAGGAAAACTTTATGTATATATCTGCAGTTAACTTTCGGAATAGGTCTGGAAAGATGGATTTTAAAACAGTACTTGTGCTTGGTAGTAAAATCTATAAAAATTTGTGGAGGTACATAACTGATAAGGGAGTCACTGAGAATTAATTCAGAATTTTGGAAGCTAAATTGGCAGGCAGTAAAAATCATAAGAATGTGGGTCAGATTCACTAATTTGGATTAGACTTGGGAGTTATCTACCGTTTAGATTTGATTCAGATTTGTATTTCTAGTTGATAGTCAGTATGATGTAGATTTATTATGTCCTTAGTTTCATTTTGACCCTTTGTAACCATTATGTATATAAGTCCTCCGCTTGTGTTTGTATGTTCTGATTTGACACCATAATGTAGCATTTTGACCCTTGTTGGGTTGGGGTGTTACAATTATGGTATCAGAGCCAGGTTGCGACTTGTAGTACATAAGTTATGGCCTGTGAAGGTTTGGACCCTTAGGTTTGCACTATAGGAGCTTAAGGAACAACCCTTGAAACTTTGCCTTAGGTTTCCCCTGCAGAAACTTTAGTTATGACGAGTGAGGATTGGGTAGATTATGTGATAAGGCATTGGTTAGTTATTTATCTTCCGCACCACTCTGATTTATGCCTCTGATTTCAGTTAAGCCTTTATAAGATTATTCATTCCGGAGATTTAGAAAATTTAGCAAGACACGTAAGATAAATTCAGGGATCAAATAAGTTTATAATACTTTGAGAATTTTGTAGTATTGCCTAACAGGTTTCACTTTCTGAGGTTATCACATCCTTTCAAATTTCGATCTTTGATTCGTTTGTGAATCGTTTATATACCTTTTCGTTCGTTCAGAGAATTCGTATATGTATTAATCTGATGTGTTCGACACATTCTGTGGTTTCTCTTGCTATTGCTAAGCATATTAAGGTTCCTTCCGCACTATTAGAAGTTGCTATACCTCGTTCTATATCTATGAGAAATCTTGTGATTTC